>NW_004624800.1:11283874-11306666 GCF_000247695.1 Heterocephalus glaber
ATCAGACCTCCCAAATTTAAAGACCCAATCCAAAAATGGGCATCTGAAATGAACAGACATTTCTCGCACAAAAAAGAATAATAAGACAATTATCTCCTTAGGGCTACCATAGTACTTTTTTAGGAGAATCACAGTAGAGACCTCATAATTTTTCTGTTATTTTAATACTATAGAGTTACTCCAATAAGAGAAGGCAGAAAAGGCATCAGAGTGTGGAAGGGGAGAGAGACTGAAAGGGATGTATCTGTTGGGGAAGAGACTAGAGGCTGAACTCGGGCATGTGGGTAGCCAAAATCCAAGCATTTTTAATTTGGGAAAAGTCAAAGAGGGAGAAGGGAACATGTAAATAAATACTGTTCTACTTTATCATCTCCTGGAGGAGGCAGACAGAAGTCAGCTGTAGCTTCCATTTAGGAGAGAATCGATGAGTGCAAAGGCAGGTAGTGGGCAGAGAGAAAGAGCGTGAAGAGGGAGGGTCTGGAAGGAAACCTCTGTCGCCAGAGGAAAAGGAGTTGAAGGTTGAGGGGCAAGTGGAGGTGTGGGTGCATAGTCAGCAGGATCAAATTCAGGTAATTCAGGTTCAAGGACAGAATTAGAGTCACGTCTAGGTTGATGGTGAAGAAGGAGAATTTGGAAAGTAGTACAGGACTGACAGAAGGTTGACTGGAGGAGACACAGAAACTCACCCAAATCCTAGGAAATGACTGCCTGGATCAGAGAGGAAGCCAGTGCTGTTTGGAAGAACAGTAATGGCAAGAATGGCCTTATGGATTGGTCACTTCACAAAGGCCTGATGAGTTTCAGTACCAAGTGTTAGGCTGACTTCAGACAGAGACGACTGATTGAGGTAGAAAGATTTGTTAGCAGAACAAGTATAGAAGCATATTGGGAGTCTGAAGGAGAGACGTCAGCCTCCTCCAGAGAGGCAGGGCAGCAGCTTTTAAGCCTGAGGTAGACAGCAGGGCTTGGAATGAGGAATGGCTTTAAACCCAGAATAGAAGTTAGGCTACTATGGGAGCTTTAAGCTAACATACACAGTGGAACATGATTGTTATAAAGAAGAATTAAATCATGAAAATAGGTAGAACTGGAGACCATTTTATTAAGTGAAATAAGTCATACTCAAAAAAATAAATATAAGTTTTCCTCTTATTTGAGGAATCAAAAGCAAACAAGAGAAAAAAGGACAGATGAAAAGAAAGTAAAATGTAGGCTATGAAAAATAAGGAAGAGGATCAGGAAGACAGGGAAGGGAAGGGAGAAGGGGAAATGGAGACAAAAATAATCAAAATGTGTTATATGCATGTATCAATATACTAATTCAAAACTCATTCTTCTGTGTTACTAATAGTATTTAAAACTCAGCAATCCTACTTATAAGATGGATGGTTTATAAAAATTTACTAGCACTTTATCATAAATTTGAGCAAACTTGTAATATTAACTCTATGAAAATATGTATTTAAAACTATTTTTATAAAATTCAGAACTACATATACCAAAAAAAATCAATCTTATTTGTTTATTCTTAAAGGACAATTAATAATCAGTAGAAAAATAATAGATGCAGAAACAGAAAAATAAAGAAATAAAATGAAAAATACTACAAAGGTAGAACTTCACAGTATTTGGCAAATGAAAATTTTCAATGTCAACAGCAAAGAAATATAAATTAATTAAAACAACAAACTGTTTCAAGCCATTTGATCAGCAAAGTATTAACATTGTATGTTCTAAAAATATTTATCAGAAATCTTTAAAAAATACTCATGTTCTAACTTTCCCTTTAAATGTTATTTGATCCACCTGAAGGATCTTATTCTTAGCCCGATACAAGATATGTAATAATGCCAAGAAAGATAAACACAAAAATATTTAAAATATAGGGTGATCAACCAATGTGTTATTATGTCCTTGAGGATTTTTTTCCAGCATCCAAATAACCCACAAAAATCTACAGATACTACCAATTAAGGAGCACATTTGTCCTTCTACTTTTGCATGTAGCTTTCTGAAGTAGCTGAGACATTGCTCTGTATACTGCATCCCATAAATAGCCAAAGAAAAAAATTCAAGAAACTAATGGGATAATGAATAATAGAGAGGAGGGATAACATGGGGCATTGAATGATACTGAGGAACAACCACACTGCCAGTAGGTAGGAAGAGATGAAATTTGGTCTTGGGTACTTCTACCTCTAGAACAAGAGCTCTTAATCCTACATTCTATAGCCTACAGATAAATAATGAAGAGATCACTTGTGGTTCTAGAAAAAAAATAATCATTTAAAGCAACTCACACATGAACACATTCAAGATAAATTTTAAACTTAAAATATATAGGAAAAAGCCCAACACCAAACAGGTAAGAATAGTCGATTCTCTGTGGAAGGCCAACAATTGGCTCGTATCAAACTCTTCCCCTACAATAAGGAATGACAGGAAGACAATGATATAATTTTCTCTTATGCTTTAAGGGCACAAAAGTAAAATTGAAGTATGTTAATCTAGCCAAATGATCTTTAATGTATGAGAGAAATCAATAAATATTCTCTTACATTCATGGCTCATAAACTATGCCAAGTAGATTAGTTTTTTAAACCAGGCATGGTGGCGTATATCTGTAATCCCAGCCCTTGGGAGACTGAGACGGGACTGTGAGTTCAAGATAAGCCTGGAGTACATAGCAAGTTTGAGATTGGCCTGAAATACATATTGAGACCCTTTTTTCTTTTGAACTTCTTTACCTGAAGAACAAGAATATAAAAATGAATCAAAATATAGAAATGATGCAAATGGCAGCAATCATGTTGGATTACAGGTTTCAATAAATGCCCTGAATATAAAAAAATAAATAGTACCCCAATGAAGAGCAGGTCACCAAAACCTAGAATATATAGTAGGAGGCTGTAGTTGAATAAAAAAAATTGATCCAATTATTAGAACTCTGCCAATGTCATAGACTCTAATGTGTCAGATATAATTGAAGGGAGTAGCACCTGAGGATCTCATTAATGGAGAGCCCCTGAAATACTGTTCACAGAATAACAGGTCAGCTCCTCCACTACTGGCTAATGCCAGACAGAAGATCTCAGCATTTGTCCTCTGAGAAAAAAGTTTTTCTCTAGCAGATAAGATAAAGTTTATACAAAATGATAGGATCTCTAGTGTTGATGTGGTTTTCATCAAATAAATATCATCACTTTGTGGCATTTTGGAGACCAGTCGTTTTATAATCTCCTCTTTTCTCTTCCACTCTGAAGTGAATACAATCCCATGATAGAATTTATCCTCAATCTAAATTCATCTGACTCTGATAAGACTGCTCATAAAGGGCAAAAACTCATCCCCTATAGTTTTACCTTCACAATTGCAAAGTAAGCCCACACTTATTATAGCCCTTCCTTCTTACGTATGAAGAAGCCACTCTTATTCCTGTAATATTAAAGAAATAAGTAAGATAATTGAAGCTAAATTGAAAGACTATAGAAAATAAATTTAAAAATAAAATGTATGTAGGGCTTCTCTTTTCAGACATAAAGGAGGAACAGAGCACAAGGTTATCCAGCTACCATAAAAAGCTAGAAAATTAGAAAAAAATTAAAAACTATTATTTTCAGAATTTGAAAAATAGCACAGAACTGCATTCCTATGAGAAGGAAAAACAGTGCAATAGTTGATATGATCACACAGACTTCCTGCCAACAGGCAATATCCAGATTGTGGCATAAGGAGAGGGATTTAAACAGAGTCTGGAAACATTGCTCAGTTAAAGATGTGGAGGTGGAGTTTGGGGATAAGGAGAAGAGCAGAGCTCCAGGGAGGAGTTAGCTACACAGAGGAAAAGTTCTAGAAATTAGTCCTTTGAGTCTTTGGCTAAACACTAGTTTGTTTAAAGTGTTTTGTTTTGTTTTGTTTTGGTATCTGGGATCGAACTTGGGTCCTTGCTCTTGCGAGGCAGGCGGTGGAACCACTGAGCTAAATCCCCAGCCCTAAACACTAGTTGGTATGTGTAGTGTAAAAGCTCCACAAAACTGGTAAAGAACAACTTTGAAGGAAAGAAAAATTATAAAACAAACAACCCCCAGGCCTCAAATGGAGCCAAGATTCATTTTATCATTCTTCAGTTAGAGTGAAGAGATATTATCAAATAATAATGTTATTATTTTCTGCCACATGACTAGCAGAAAAACCAAACCTTAGAAATTGAGTACAGTTAGACCTAGAATGCAGACCACCCTAGACCCACCCTAAATTAGTTTGTGAAAACCCACAGAACATTAAACTAATTTACAAATAACTTAACTGGCTGCCCTATAAATGCCAAAATGCTTTAACAGAATACAACAAAATCAAGTATCCAATAACTTAAAATTCTTAATATCCAGTTTTCAATAAAAAATTGTTAAGCCTTTAAAAAATCAGGAAAATATAACTCATAACCTAGAACAAATCAATTAACAAACACAGACATAAAAATTGACAAAACTAAATGGAATTAAAAACTAAAATATGTAACATTTAAATTTTCACTATGTGACATATACAAGTTGGACACTGCTCAGTAAAAGGGCAGCAACCTTGATGTTCCTAAAAGTATAAGTACCAATTGCGGAGCTCCAAGTGCCCTGAAGCAAATATAGACAAAAATAAAAGGAGGAAAATACACAACTAGATAATTTAACACTTACCTCTCAGTAAATGAAAAGTTAGACAGAAAATCAATAAGGCTATGGAGGGTGTGGAAGATGTGAACAATGCCACCAACAAAGTGGCCCTATAGAACACAGAGACTGCTCCATCCATCATCTGTAGTACACATGTTCTTCTTCAGGAGCATTCCTCAAGAGTGATATCATGCTACACCATAAGTCTCAAGAAATTTTAAAGGACTGGAACAGTGCAGTACTCTTATCACAGTAGAATTACATTAGAAATCAATCCCAGAAAGCTAGCTGGGAAAATCCCACAAATATTTGGGTATTAAACACCACTTGTTTGATTAACCCATTGGTCAAAGCAGAAATGAAAAAAAGAAAATTGGAAAATAGTTTGAAATGAATGAAAATGAAAATACAACATACAAAATTTGTGGGATGTCTTTTCAAATGCAGTACTAAAATGATAGTCTACACATAAAATGGAAACGAACTTTAACTCTTAACTAAGAACATATACAAAATTAATATGAAATGGTTAGGATCTGAATGTATGATCTATAACTATAGGGCTTTCTACAAAAAAAAAACTTTGTCATCTCAGAGTGGCAAAAGTTTCTTATGTGGGCTGGGGATTTAGCTCAGTGGTTCTGCCTCCTGCCTCGCAAGCGCAAGGTCCCAAGTTCGATCCCTGGTACCAAAAAAAAAAAAAAAAAAAGAATTCTGACTTTAAAAAAAAAAGTTTCTTATGTAGGAAATAAAATCATGAGTCACAAAAGGAAAAAGAATATACAATCTTGTATTTTTTATACACGGGCAGTTGCACTATATATAACCAACATATAACAAAAATTTATTATCTCTGGAAAATAATAAGAGAGAAAACAATGAAGTAGAATGGAGACATTTTATTTTTCCTTAAGCTCTTGTGTATTGTTTGAATTTTTTAAACATAAAAATCTACTTTCACAGAAATAAAAATAAATTTTAAAATACATATTCCATTGAATATTTTGGCACTTCTTTCAGAAGAAAATTTAATACAAGGTACTCAAAAAGAACCTTGGAAATAGTTAAGGTGAGGCTAATAATGAAAAGGATTTCCTTAGGACCCTTCTTTATAGCCCTTTGGCTTCTCCACTAGGTAGGTGAAGGAACTAAGTTTAAGAAACTATTCAATATGATGTTCATTCAGTCATTCAGTTCACCAACTCTATTGTGAAAGCTGTCAGGATCAAAATGGATTCACTTATGTCCAACCCCAATGAAATGCTGTTAGGAGAAAAAGGAAGGATCAGGCATATTTGCCTGATAACAAGATTATCATAAAAGATTCTGCCAAAACCACAACCTTGCAGTTGAAGCCACTTTTATGAGGACATCCTGTTTAGGAACAGCCAGCCCTAACTGCAACCTTGCAGTGGCCTTACTAAACGACAGCCTTGCACGAAGTCACCTCTTCAAAGGCTGTCTCCTAGCAACAGTCAGTAGAAATATTGCCACTTGCCATAAGCCTCTGTGTCCAATCAACTCCTGTTTCAAAACAATATACATGTACTTCTTTTTGTCTTTAAAATCTCCCCCTTGCCTCAACCTCCTTGGATGTGTCCATGAGCCACCATGGCATGCATAGACCAGATTGCAATGGCTGTCATTGATTCCAAAACTGTTTTCTTTGGAGAGCCTCTTTCTATGTTGTTATTTTAGGTTAATCTAATACACCAAACTCTGTTTAATGCTGGAAATGAGGTATAAGGAATGGGGAAACACAGTCTCCAAGTTTCAAGCAGTTAATTTGTTAGAATCAGAAAAGAAAAGTGGAAGAGATGAGCTTTGTGGAGGTCTTTCTCCAGTCCTAACTCCTGGCTGGAGAAAGCCAAGAGTTCAGGGTTATGGGCTCCACAGTCCTACCCTAACTATGATATGGATATTTCCCTTCCACAGACAAAACTGGAGAGGTCCACTGGCCATTCAAAGTACTCTTCAGTCTATTTACCTGCATAGTCTTGTGGAGGTCTGAAGCCCCAACTAGCCCCCAAAGCAGCAAACCAAGCACTAATCCTTTCCTGAAATCCCTTTCTACCATAAAATGAACCCGTCCTCTGATTCTCCTCACTGGTCACTGTGATCCACTCTTGCAGCCTGTGAGTGATAGTACAGTGGGATGTCACAGAAAGAAGATGGGTCTTGAGGTCCTCAGATCCCATATCTGCTCCCACTCTTGTTCCTACTGGGAAGATAACTTTAAACTAATCACTTCTGTTCTGGGAGGCTGAAAAAGAGACTGAAAGAATGGTCCTAAGATTTCCTTCAAGCTTTTTTTTTTTTTTCTGTGATTCACATTTTGTTATCTTCTTCAAGGGTGAGAATTTAGTGACTACTTTTGGCATCAGCAGGCACATCTATGGACCAAAGCTTGGTTCTCTACTGATGACACCAGACAGTGGGAAGTTTTGATCCTGAGATGGCAGAAATGAGCCTGCACCAAATATTGCAAGCACACACATTCCTGCAACAGGAAAGCTTTATTTGGATGAGTAGGAAAAGACTGCAATTTCAGCTGAAGGGGATCAGCAAAAGTCAAGAGAGAGAGAGACTAAATTGCTTACAAAATAAAGAGGTTTCTTTTATCAATTTGCTGGGGTGGGCTAATGTCTGGTAATTCTATCACCAGGGGGACAATTTCCAAAAGATGTTTCTTCATTTGATGGATCACCACTGGGTGGGCTCAGTCAATTTGTCCTAGGGGCTATTGGATTTTCATGTAGCTGGTTTCATCCTTTTACACAAAACTTTCCAACCTTGGGTTTGAGCCCGACATTCAGGCTGAAGGACCTTCAGGTGTTAAGGTTGTTGTGGCCGCTGAAGAAGCACAAGGGTGAGGACAGAAGAGAGGGGAGAGAGAAAAGCAAACTCATATCAACTCCAGTTGGCAATAGGCCTTAATAACAACCATTTCTTAAATGAGCCACATGGCTATATGCAAAGCTGAGTAGGATCTGACCCAAGTATTAACACAGCAAAGGGACAGACACAAACGAAGATAAAGATGCTATAAAAATCAATGTGCATTGTCAAACTGATTGGCTTGGGATCCACCCAGAAGATCAGTGAAGCACACTTCTTGCTTCATCTGGACGGGTCACAAAGCTGTGAACTTGGACTTTATATCTGATCTCTCACCCCTTCCTCTCTGGTACTCTTCCTCTGCTCTGCTTCCTGGCCACCATGAACTAAGCATATTTGTTCAGCCAGAGCCTTCCACCATGATGTTCTGCCTTAGACCAGCTGACCATGAACTGAATCCCCTATGAGCCAAATTAACCCTCCCCTCAGTTAAGTTATGGATGTCAGGTGTTAGGTTTCAGCAATGGGAAAGCTGATCAAAATAGAGTCCAAGCCTTGTATTTTGTTTTTGTCACTCATCAGATATCTGCAGACTCAAATGATGAGTCGATGTTTTCAGCAAAAGTGAAAAAGTTGTCTTCAGATCTCCCCAGAATAACCCAGGCCACTGTTGTTATCAGCTACATATCAGAAGACAAACCCTATAGCAAAGCTAGTGGGAAACTAGTAATGTATTTCCCAGCTTTGTGACCTCCAAAACTAGTGATAAGTTTAAGTTGACTAAAAGCAAGTAAAACTAGAGAGTTTATTTAGCTTTTTCCTTGGTAACAAGTTCTCATTTCATGCAAACATTCTACTTCAGTGGTTTTATCAGGGTCTCATGATAGGTATGTTGAAAAGAGCACAAGCAGAGAAATGACACACCGTTCTGCAAAGGATAGTAGTTTAGTGCATCCAGGGGTCTATTTAGTTGTCTGAGCCATCTGTTCCTCTATGGTGGTCCCTAACTGTCTCACTGACAGAAGAAACAGGACCTAGGGAAAGCCATGGGGCCCCAGGTGCAGGGCTCAGAACCTCAGAAGCTAGTATTACACCAAAGCCAGTTTCCAGTCCCAGCTGTCTCTACAGTGGCTCCCTCCGACCACAACCGAACTGAAAGGAGGAACAAACAAGGCCTAAGGCAGAATCAAATGAGCCCATCCTCCTGCCGCCTGCACCCCGACCCCATCTGCCAGCCCTGGATGAAAGAACTGACTTAAATTGTTCTCCTTTCTATTTCATTGGATTCTATGGCCCATCGCTCATGTCCTCAACACAAATCATTTTTGTTTAGCTAATGTTTGGGAGTTTGTGATTCTCCATACTTTACCTCATTTTATATTCACTACAGTGGTTCTTACCAGGGTTTAAGATGTTTTAAAACATTATTTTTGAACCATATCTAAAAACACTAAGACTAAAGAGAAACCTAGGACGCGAAAGATAAGATAAATGTATTTTTTCATTATTCAACAGGTGATTTGAGACAATTTAAACTGTCTTGGTTTCCACTTTTTCAAATGAATGAGGAGGAGTTTAGCCTCGGAGCTCTTCCCTTCTTAGGTTCCCTTCCATTCTTTCAAAATGTATTCATCTCTCAAAAACCATGTCTTAAGTTTTTCAAATTCCCTCTAGAGCAGTGATCTTCAAAATTAGCTTCACATTATAATCAGCTTAGGAACATTAAAGTTATCATACACAAATATCTGGATTCTGGCTTATTTGCCCTGAAATGTGATTTGGGCTTCTAGAGTCATCAGGCTTTTCAGGTTACCCTAATTTGTTGTCAAGGCTGAAAGTGTTCTGGCAGCCACCACAAATTCTATAAGATTTTCATAAGCCACACTTTAACATCTGAAGCTTTCCCCACCCCCTCACAACTCCCCAAAGGGCATCCAGATGTGCTATTCATCAGGCAGATTCTTCTCTGTCTCCCTGTGGGCTCTCCTTATTTTCACTGACAGACATTTGTACTACTTTCTCCCACCACACTGCAAAAAGACATGATATAAATATTGAAATGATGCCTAGACGGAATTACTGCTGATAAACAAAGAAAGATCACAAAACTTCTTAGTACATTAAGAAAAAAATGGCATCTTTATCCTTTGGTAAAGTCCAGCAAAATAAACACAGAGATGTTCTGAAGGCAAACATGTCTTGCTATGACAGCAGAGTTTACTCAGAACAAAGTCCCAGAGGATTTTAGAGGCACTCCCTTGCTGACTTCATCTGTGGGCACTGTCGGTTTCCAAATACTGTCATCACAACTAAGTGATACATGCATTCATCTTTTATTAATCACTTACTTTAACAGTCAAATGCCAGCATTTCACCAAAGAAACAGCATAATTTCAAAATATTGGGGCAAAATCCTAGTCAATATAGTGTCCTACAATGAGGGTCTGATCTTATCAACATAGGAGTAAGCCTGATTAGTCACTGAGAACCAAGTGAGTGATTTTTCTCTGTGTTACTGATCCAGCCTGGATTATAAGAGAAGCAGGAATGGTCCCTGGCTCAGTAGGGAGGACAAGGCAGAATCCCAGAAGACAGTTTCTACATCCTGTTCTGAACAAAGAACAATCCTTAAAAACCATATTAAACATTTTTTATCCATGCACTCAACAACAAAAAAGTTATTTATTGTGAAACATTCATTAGGAATCTTTATATTTTAAAAAATCCAAAAATATCTCTGACTTTAAGAAGGCCACAGTCTGATGGCAAAAGGATACATGTATTCAAGGTTCTACTTCAAGCCCTTTGTTCAGTCCCAGACTGTGAATTCAGATTCTGATTAGGCCTTTCTAGCTTCCCAGCAGCCTGTCCCACCTGCTCCATGAGGAGGGACAACATGACTTGGGTGAGTGAGTTTGTCCTAATGGGTCTCTCTGATGACACACAGACCCAGGCTGGGCTCTTTGTGCTCTTTGGGGCCACCTACCTGCTGACCCTGCTGGGCAATGGGCTCATCCTCCTCTTGATCTGGCTGGACACGCAACTCCACCTGCCCATGTACTTCTTCCTCTGCCACCTTGCAGTCGTGGACATCTGCTACATCTCCAGCAGGGTCCCCCAGATGCTGGCACACTTCCTCCTGGAGAAGAAGACCATCTCCTTTGCCTGATGTGGGACCCAGCTCTTCTTCTCCCTGGCCCTCGGGGGAACTGAGTTTGTGCTGCTGGCTGCGATGGGCTATGACCGCTATGTGGCTGTCTGCGACCCTCTGTGTTACATGGCAGTGAAGAGCCCCAGGCTCTGCGTGGCACTGGCAGGTGTCTCTTGGCTAATTCTGCCATAGAGATAGCAGTCACAATGTGCCTGGCCACCTGTGGACACAGTGTGCCAAATCCTGTGTCTGGAGTGCATGTCGCATACACCAGGGTATCCTGCTGGCCTCCAGCGCAGTGGTGTTGCTGGTACCCTCAGCTGAATACCAGATAGAGACTCAGTTGTAGAAAGAGAGAAGCACATAGAAGCTCAGAAGTAAAAAGGTAGGTTCCCTTAACAATGAGGCTTGAGCTAAAGGATAAAGTATTGATGCAACTATACGTGTGTGTGTGTGTGTGTGTGTGTGTGTGTGTGTGTGTGTTGGAAAGATGTATTCTTTGCTTTTGAAGACCTGAGTAAATAATGACTGCTCTGGAATATTCCTTGTACTTCTGGTCTTTTCCCAACAAGATACAAAAAGAGTTTATGTCAATCAGAAATGTAAACTATGTATTTGTTGATTGAGTGAATATCGGCATAATTCCCATAATTGTGCTCACTATTGTCCTAAATGTCAGCTTTGCCATCTACGATCAATCAAATTTCACATTTAATGAATCTCTCTTCTGTGTTCAGGCCTAGGAAGTTCTTTCCTAGGGGACACCACACAGATTTTAGGAAGAAATACCAATTAATAAACAAATCTATGTCAAGTTCCACCAAGTACAGCACATTCTTCCAGGTGCTGCAGGAGACACCAGAACTCTAGCATGATGGCTTCCCACAACCTGAAAGATGATTAGGGAAAATAATAAAGATAAGTACCAATGAAGAAAAAGAAATTTCAACATAATCCAACAATCCAAAAATTACAATTTTTATAATACTTAGAGAATTGCCAAGTAGGAGGTAGAGATTAGAAGCCCTAAAGGAGGAATTCTCATGTTTTATAAAGGAATAAAAGAGAGAGGAAAAATAAAACAGGCCTTAGAAAACAGTAGAATTAAGTTGGATGACTCAATAGAGAGAGAGAGGTTCATCCTTGATGAATGGGGAAATGACATAAGCCAGGTGAAGAGGGAGAGAGAAGGAGGGTATGCCCAGGAAGAGTAGGAAAACCAGTTTAGTGAGAGCAAAGATTTTATTTTAAGAAATCCTGAGAAAGATCTAAGGCTAGGGTGAAGGGGTATGCATGGTAGGGCATGGAAAATAAGACCAAGGAATTCACATACATTATGGGCATTGCCAAGTTAGCAGAGGTTTTTATATAGGACAAGCACATCTGCTGTGATATCTAGAAGCTATCCTGTTTCTCTCCACCAGATCTCATAGACTAACAGAGAAGAAAGTAAAGAGCATAACCATGTTTCTTCTTTAGTACAACACACTCTATTTCATGTGTAACTGGGTGATGTAAGTGAATTTAATATTCATAATCCAGCTTCCCTTAATTACAGCAGACTTCACAGACCAGTTAGAGTTTAAAGTAGGGTTAAAAGACTACACGAGTTGGTAAGCTAAAGGATATTAGCCAGAAGTTATTTAGAACATAGAGAAATGTTCAAAGTAAAAATGAACAGGTTTGGAAGTTGGGAATCGAATAAAAGGTGTGATTGTAGGTAAAATGTTTTCTACTTTTCCTTTCTCATTTTTGTTTTGTTTTCATGTGATAAGATAACACACCTTCTGAGTAACACCCTGAAAACCCAGAAAAAAATAAACAGAACTTGGATGAAGTTTTATCTTAAGTGTTGTCTATGATAACAACATACATCCGATCTCAGACCACATCTAGAAAACAAACTCCTGGCTAGACAAGTCCCATCCTGGTGAAAGAAGGATTTAGAGTTTGCTTTCCTGATACTGAACCACAAAACAAACTCTAAATTCTACCAAAGGCACTAGCCTTGGGAAGCCACCAAAAGAAGCATAGAACATCTGATCTATGGTCAAGGGTCCATCAGAATACCTGATTTCCTGCTGGTATGATTTTAATACATTCTTAGCCTGTTCATTTCATTCCTAAATATAACCATTAACTATAGCAATCTTACATATTATGATATAGGAAAACTTTAAAGATAATGGCTGTTGTGTTTTGGCTCAAAAATGTCACTGAAGCCTGGTGTGGTGGTATGTACCTGTAATTCCAGCACTTGGAAGACTGGGGCAATAGGACTGCAGTGAGTTCAAGGCCAGCCTGGACTACGTAATGAGTTCAGGGCCAGTCTGAACTACAGTGCAAGACCCTGCCCCCAAAAAACAAAAAAGAATTTTTTAAATGTCCTTGAAGACTCATATATTCTGAGGTAGGGCTTCTGAAAGGTGATTAGGTTATTGATAAATTCACAGTGAGTAGGCCAATTTTGGAAGTGGATCCTCCTTGGAGGAAGTAGGTCACTGGGTTCACAACCTGGAAGGTACGTTCTTGTCTCCAGACTCTTCTCTCTGTCTCTTCCACACTCTTTCTGCTTCCTGGCTCCCCACACCCATCTGCCAAAATATTTCTGCCTTGGAACCAGCTGTCTGTGGACTGAAACCTTTGAAACCATGAGCCAAAATAATCCTCTCATCCTTGAAATTATGTATGTCAGGTATTTTATCCCAGCAGTGAAAATCTAACTAATACAATAGCTATATGATATTTAGTGACTTAACTAAACTTTCCCATTATAATTCCCTCCTTTCTCCTTTCTTAAAAAGAAAAACTAGTAAGTTTTTTCTCCTGTGTCAGCTGATGTTTAAATACAACTTAGGTAAACTATTCTCCTAAAACTACTCTTTAGCATGCCTGGTTCAGCATCAAAATCCCTTCTCAGTGATTTCTAACTCATAGTAGTGGTTTTCCTTCTTTCACTTATACACAGTATGTTTACTCCCTTTAACAACTGAAGAAAAAAAAAAGGCCAGGGATTTAGCTCAGTGGTGCCAAGCCTGCCTTGCAAGCACAAAGTCCTGAGTTCAATCTCAAGTACTGCAAAAAAGAAAAAAAAATTGAAAAAAAAGTCAGAAGGGAAACAAAGGAAAAACTGGTCTTTGCTGATGGCTAGAAAACTCCTTACCATACTTGCTTTCTCTACTTTTTTATACTGATGCACATATACAAAATAATAAAAACAAGTATTAATTTTTAGCTATTATAATTATTATTTGAAAGCTGTGATGAGTTCTACTTATGTGTCAGATATATATGATGTGTGTGTGGTGCTGGGGATAGAATTCAGACTCTTATACATGCTAGACACACATCTAACCACTGAACTACAACCCTAATAAACATTTATATTTTCAAGCTTTAATACTTCTGAAAGTAATAAAGGAAATCTGAACCCATGGAAAAATATACCATATTCTTACATAGGCTGATGCAACATCATGGAAATTCATGTCTCTTGATGTTAAATGGTACATTTGATATGATCTCAATTAGTAAAGAAAGAAAAAGAATTTTTTGCTTGGCCCCACAAAAGGTTACTCTAAAAATATAGCCAAGAAATTTCTTTAAAAGATTAGTGAAGAAAGACTATTTAGCAGGTATTTGAAAATCTATCTTAAAATAGTTAAAATGCTATGGGAATGGCATGTGGTTACACTGTTATGGCTTAGATCTAGATGTCCCCACAAAGCCTCATACACTCACAGATAAGGCTTGTGGGAGTGACTGGATCATGGGTGTGTGATGCTGGGTTATGGGTGTGATACTGGATTAGTTAACTGATTAGTTTAGCATAATTCTGTGTATGAGTGATAGACTTACTGAAGAGGAAAGACCCACCCTGGGTGTAGGTGCCACCAACCAATAGGCTTATAGCCTGGATGGAATAAAAAAGGAAAGAAGGAAGTCTCACTGTTTCCTACCTACCATGCCACTGTGAACTCTTTCTCCCCTGTCAGGCCCCTCTGCTATGCCACCCTGCCTTGGAGCCAGCTGACTATGGACTGAAACCTCCACAAACCTTGAGCCAAAATAAACCTTTTCTCCTTTAATTTGTGGGTTTCAGGCATTTTGCCCCAGGAACAAGGTAGTAACTAAAATAGTAACATTAAAGCAGTTAAACAGAATAGAAAGTCTAGAAATAGATCAATATACCCAAGAATTTAATATGTGATTAAAAATAGCATTTTAAGTCATTGGAGAAAAAAATAGCCAACAAATAGTACTAAGACAATAAGTTAACCATCTGAAAAAGTTAAATTTATTGATATATGATACCTTATATTGGGATAAATTTTAGAAAAGTAAAATATTTATAGGTAAAATGCAACCATAAATACACTAAAAGAAAGCACAACAGAATTTTTTATGATTCTAGAGTAAAGAATACCTTCTAATTATATGACAAAATTTCAGTAGTCATTAATTATTTTTATAAAATCAGCAAAAATTTATACATGGCAAAAGTAACTTTTATAAAAATAAAAAACAAACCCACACTTACATTACTGCTAAGGTATGAGACTGAGTACAAATACCAAGAGGTAACAGGAAGGAATTCCTTTGTACTGATGGAATGGTTTTACATCTCAGTTGTGTTTCCACAAATCAAAACATGGGATAAAACCTCATAGAATTACACAGTAACAGACATATATGAATATAAAGGTGTTTTTTTAATAAAGTTTTTTTTTTTAAATGTGAAAACTAAATAAGGTCTTTAGACAATTTAACAGTAGTGTCCTAATGTCAATTTCCTGGGGGTTTTTTTGGTTTGTTCTTTATTTTTATGGTACTGGGGATTTAACTCAAAGCCTTCACACTGAGCTATATCTCTGGAACTTTATAATTTTTTTTTTTTTTAAGACAAAGTCTCTAAGCGACTAAGTTGCCCAAGCTGGACTTGAACTTGCTATCCTCCTGTCTCAGCCTCCCAGACTGTTGGGATTACTGGCCTGTGCCACCATGACTAGCTAGTTTCCTGGTTTTGATGTTGTACTACAGCCATGTAAGATGGTACCACTGGGAGAAGCTGCTATGGAATACTTAGGAATCTTTACTATTTTTTCAACTTCACATGAGTCTACCATTATTTCAAAATGAAAGAGTTTTTCAAAATTAATATAAGAATCAGGAAAATTAAATAAAAAACATCAGGAATTGGGAGTAATTTGTTGCCCATGTCATAAAGAAAGAGGTAATTTCTCTAAGATAAAAAGAACTCCTTCAAATCATCAAGAAAAAAGCTAAAAATCAAATCCAAAAAAAAAAAAGATGTAGACTGTTCACATAAAAAAAAACATAAATGGCTCAAAACACATAAGATAATGATAATCCGGAACCTTATAATAAGAGTTTTTGCCAATGACAACTACATAATACATGTTTTTTTTAAAACCTAATAGATTAGTAAAAAGTAATGTCGGGAAAAAAAACCACATTTCTGGGAGGGAAGTAAATTGGTACAAACTTATGCCTGCCAAATGAGAAATGTATATGTCATTTGACCCAATAATTGTGTTTCATAGAATTGAGCCTAAGTTCATTTGCATGTGTGCAAGATTACAAATATAGATTATTCTTTACTATATTGCTATAAGATAAAAAGAGGGGAAGTAAATTACCACAGATGACTAAAGAAATTGTGGTACACCCATACACCCCTCAAAAAAAAAGGTCAAGGAATATTATGTGCACCCTTGTACATAGATCTCCAAGATATATTGTTACATGAAAGAACAAGGATATCAGTGTACCAATTGTGCCTCCATTGTAGAAAGACACTGAGACAACATCATTAGTTAATAAAGTATTTGGAGCTGGGCATGGTGGTGCACACCTGTAGTCCCAGCACTCAGGAGGCTGAGGCAGGAAGATCACTGTGAGTTTGAGGCCAACCTGGGCTACATAATGAGTCCAAGCCCAGCCTGAATCACAGAGTGAGACTTTGAGTAAAAAAAAAAAAAAAAAAACCTATTTGGTTGGTTAGTGGCATAGAGTATACCAGTGCGTAAGCTAATTGATTAGTTCACTAGCTAGGTATCAGGATAGAGTAAAATATATCTAGAAGGACAAATGTAAAACACATAAGAGTTCTTCAGAAGGAATAGATAAGACAGAGATCCTTCTGTAGAGTCTTCAATACATTTTAAGTTTTTAACCATGCAAATATTTTACATATTTTAAATGTTTAAATTAAAAATTAGGGGTATTTCCCAAAAATAGTGAGTGTGTGTCTAATGCATATACTCTAATCTAATAGGGATTATTTTCACTCTCGGAGAAGGCTAAAATCTCTATCAGGAACCCAGTTACACATTAGTCTCTGAAATTTGCACATTGTGAAATCTTTTAGCAGAAGATTTTAATCCTGCCTTATAGACACTCACCTGCAATTAAATTTTCTCCAACAGTATTTCTCAAGCATTTGCATAGTAATTGGAGCAAGTTATTTTAAAACAAATATTTAAATATAAATTTTCATGGAATGATCCTTTCACAGAAAATATTACAATAGTTTTCAGACATAAACTAAGTGAAATTCTTGAGCCTTTGTTTTCTGAATAAAAAGCACATGTTTATTCAATGCAGATGTGACGTGGTGACATTTGCTTGAGGGAAGAAAAATAAAAGTTCCCAAAGACAATTTGAAAAAGTCACCATGTATCTTTTTCTAAAGGAATAATAAACATGGAAAAAGTCTGGCTGCCACTCAAAACTTCAGAGAGGAGAAAATCAAAGGCAGGCCAATGGACATATTAACTAGTAAACCAATATGTTATCCTAAAGAAACCTTCTAGTAATCTCAATAAAATTAAAACCAAACTATACAAGTTTGGCAAGAAAATAATATCTCCATAGAGGGAAATTAAGATTCCCAGCCCTGGCCAGTGCTGACCACATCTTGCCCTTTGGGGCTTCCATGGTGATCATTACATTGTTCTCAACAATGCTGTTGCTTCATCACCTGGATCCTAGTTCAGTTGTAGACACAAACATTTTTTTTCTTTAGGTCCCAGTAGCCAACTAACATGAGATAATGAAGTTAATCAGTTAGACTTTTTAACTGAAGGCTTCCAGATAACAAAGGGAATACAAACATAAAAGTACCACAAAATTGTATATTCCGAACTTCTAGATAGTCCCTGGCTGTCCAAGATTAATATGGGTCCATTTTAAGTTTCCCAAGGAAAGGAAGCATGTTCAGAGAGTATCCAGATTTTCCTCCTTGCTCTCCTTCCCATGGTGTGATCTACTGCTCATCTGTCTTTCAGGACATTACTATGTAGGTGAGCTTGGCTCTGATCCCTCCTCCGAGTCTCTTCTGGGGGTTTGGATTAGGAAACCATGCTACTTAGGGCACCCAGAAGGCCCTGAACAACACCAGTAGCTGCCTGACCATGCCTCGAAGCTTGAGGTTGCTTCTGATAAGGATGAAGGGATGGATAGACAGGCTCAGGTAGACTAAGATCTGCCATGGCCAGTACCACCTACTATCTGAGGTGATAATGACTGTAGCATCAATGACCAGGAAAACGAAAGATAGTGCATAGAGAACAAGGAAGGAGATGAGGGACTTTAGAGCTCTGGTGTGAACCTGGTTGCTGTGACCCTGAGGGTCATGGGCGTTGTTCTGCATTCTCAGGCTGTGTTTCCTCAGAGAACCAATCAACAGCAAAATCGAGACCAGAAAAAGAGAGCACGGAATTGACAACACGACAAGTTTCAGAGGCATGTAATAGCGAATTTCCAGGTTCCTGTTCCATTCTTTCTCAGTCAGGTTTCCAGAAAGTTTGCTCATTAAAAATGATTGATACACAGAGAAGTTCCCCCAAAGGAACAGCAAGGTTACCAAGAGGGAAATGAGGACAGAGCCTAGAAGGAGCCAGGGCACCAATGCTGGGAGCCTCCACTTCAACCAGAAGAAGGCAGGATGGGAGAAGTTAGCAATCTTTACACAGAACAGAACGCTGAGCCAGGCAGCAAACCAGAAGGTGGATGAGTTCAGGAATTCCATTTGCAGAGAAATGAACTGTCGGGCAAGACTCTTGGAGAAGTCAACCAGGTGGAAGGAATAGTAAAAGTTGTACACCAGCCCGAGACACTGATGGCCACAGCGGGAAGCACCTAAGCCAAAGAGAATCATGTCCGAGGGGAGCAGCCTACCACGCCGCAGCCTCTCCCTGCTCAGCATCAGCACGATGAAGCCATTGGCCAGGATCCCCAGGACACACACCAGGACAAAGAGCAATGCAAAGAAGATTGTCAGTGCTGGTTCCATTCTGGCTCCTCCTCTAGTCACTACTACCGATGAGATGTCTTGGTACCTGGACTCCTACCTGTCTCCACCCACAGTTGTTCTGTTTTAAAGCTTTTGCCTAGAAATGCAGCAGAGTGGTCGAGCTCTGCACTTGAGCCAGAGCTCACTGAGAGAGGAGGACACTCATATGAGCAAGAAAAGAGAGCAAGGCTCTCTTGGCTCAGAAAGCATGCAAATCTCCTCTGGGCTCAGTTACCAGATGGCCTTCAGGAGGCCCTGATTTGCCTTCTCTGGTTTTTCCTGAGGACTTTTCAGACTCTATAACTGGGTTCAATCCTTCCTGTTCCACCCCTGGTCCATGTGAATGCTCCTCCTCCCATTATATCATTCTCAAGATACATGATAGATAGATAGATAGATAGATAGATAGATAGATAGATAGATAGGGAGAATACACACACACACACACACACATACATACATACAATTATAGGGAGATTCCTTTGAAAAATAGTGACACTAAAGGCATTTGTCTCAGCTGAGCCTCCCTGTAATATATCCACTCTCATCCACAAGTACTCATCCCTTGAAGGTCAAATACCTTTTTCCACCTTTCCATCCATCTCTAATTAAATTCTTTATGGACCCTGAGGTTTAAATGAAGAGTGATTGTTTAAACTGGTTTTGTCTCCGGTGAAAATAATCATTTGTCATGGTTGTAGGATTGAGGACGTCCCCTGTTTCTGGCTGAGTGTGGGATCAAACCACCCTCAGACTCCATGCATGTCCTCACTGACAGGTGGGCTCTTTAAATGTGGCCACTTACTTTATCAAACCAACATAGGAAGTCTGATAGAAGATGGGGTCAACACAACCAAGAGAATGACATTCTATTACCTTTGCCATATTTTACTGGCTAGAATCAAGTCACAGTCCTCATCAACACTCAAAGGGAGAATAGAAAGGCCCAAAGCCAGGGGGCATTGGACTACCTTATATTTATCTATCATACTGAGATGCCATAGCTTAGAAGGCATATGTATGTCCTGTCTTCTAACATACAACATCAAAAAGATCCCTAAAAGACCATGTAGAACAGTAAGATTGTCTTAACATGGCCACCACCTCACATAGTTACTATTTAAAATTATTTTTGTATGTGAGCCAGATGTGGTGGTACACACCTTTAGTCCCAGCACTCTGGAGGCTGAAGCAGGAGGATCGCTGCAAGTTTGAGACTAGCCTGGGCTACATGGTGAGTTCAAAGCCAGCCTGAACTATGTAGTGAGACCCTATTGCGAAAAAAAAAAATTGTTGTGTGTGTTAAAAACACATTATAGCTAACATTTTAGCAGATATCCAGTATATGATACAGTACTGTTCACAGGACCCCTCCAGTGGTCCAGGCCTCCTGCAAGCCAGTATGACATCTGCGAGACAGGAAAGTGGGAATTAAAAGAAATAGAGACAGGGACTTGAGAGAAACTGAGTCTTGGGCTGATCTAAGCTGCTTTGGGCAGCAAAGACAAAGGACTCCCAGGACATCCAGTGTTTATTCACTACAAATGTGGGAAGGAGGGAGTTGGGCAGGCCTTGGGACACTTGCTGATAACAAATATTAAGCAGGCAGGACTGTAGAATGAGGGCACAAGCATACCTTTGCTGAAGAGAACAGTTAATTCAGAGGGGAAGAATTTAGTTGGGGTCAGTTGACCTTGACTGGGAGTGAACTCAGCCAAGCTCTGCTACTTCCAATGTGACACAGCTGAATTATGGAGGGGCAAGAAGCTTGTGCCATGATAGCCTGCTGATACTGGACAGAAGTGTCTGCTACAACTGTTGACTGTAGTAGCATTGCAGTATGTTTGGCCTCCAGAACTTATTCACTTAGAGCAACTGAAATTTGGTACAACTTGACCAACATCTTGTGATTTTTTTTTTCCCTTCATCCCAGCACAGGTAACTACCATTCTATTCTTCACTTCTATGAGTTTGGTTATTGTAGATTTCACATGTAAGTGAGATCCTGCAGTCTTTCTGTGTGTGGAGTATTTCACTTAGCACGATATCCTCCAGGATCAGCCACATTGTTGCAAACAGCAGTATCTAATTTTTTAAGGCTGAATAATATTCTATTGTGTATATATATCATCTTTTCTTCAGGCATTCACCTGTTAACATTCTTAGATTATTTCCCTCTCTAGCTATCTTGAATAATGCTGCAATGAACACAGGAGGGCAGATGTCTTTTGGGGATAGTGATTTTGTAATGGAAAGCCAATTGGGGGTCACAATGTAATTTATCTTTTTCAAAGGAAGCTAGGGGGCTGTTACATAGCTGATAGAATTGGAGCAGCCAGGATGGAAGAGAACAGTCAGAGGCTATGGCATGTCACCGTATCTTTTACTAAAGGACTCAGAGAATATTATATTTGTGGGAGAAAACTCTGTTTTGGTCATGTTGCATTTAAGATGTCTGTTAGATATCTAAGTTCAGACATGAAGTGAACAAATTGAAATGTAAGTCTGGATCTCAGTGAAGAGCTAAGGCTGGAGTAACAGGTTTGGGAGTCATTAACACTTACATGGTATTTTAAAGTCATTAAAAAGATGAGATCATCTAGAGAAAGAATGTAGATGGAGACAGAGAGGGGGCTGGAAGCAAGTCTTGTGTCTTCAACTTTTGAAGGGGTGAAAACCAATGGATCCAGCAAAGGTGACAATGCCGAAATAAAAATAATGCTGAAGAGATTCTATATCTCCAAGGTGATCTGTACCCAGAAATTATACGCCATGCCCCGAACAAAACACAGGATCTAATGTTTAAGAGGCCCTTAGGTTGCAGGCTAGACCTAGCATGGTAGAATTATCATTCTTGAAGCTGACATCTGTCTTGTGGTTTATTTACTGACAGTCTCAGAAGAGAATGTTTACTTATTATCCCATTCAACAAAATCCATTCATTATTTTATGTTGTCAGACACTAAACCGGGCACATTACAAGATGGTTTCTTGAAAGAAATGCAAGTGGATGTGTAGTTTAATAAATATAAAATAGAGTCACGTGTAAGACGCCGAATCAGCCCGCTGCAGACAGGCAGGTCTGTGCACGCCCTACCGAGGTCCCCAGTCACGCGGAAGACACCGAATCACCCCACTGCAGACAGGCAGCCACCTGATTACACATTAACAAGGCGCAGAGGACACCAGACCACCAGACCAAGGTACTGAGTCCCACTGTTCCAAGCCTAGAGGAAGGGGCTTCCCGGTCACCATCCCTCCCGCTGCTCCCAGCCCAGAGGAAAGGGCTTTTGGGCCACCTTCTGTCCCACTGCTCCTGGCCCAGAGGAAGGGGCTTCTGGGCCACCATCCCTCCCGCTGCTCCCAGCCCAGAGGAAAGGGCTTTTGGGCCACCTTCTGTCCCACTGCTCCTGGCCCAGAGGAAGGGACTTCCAGGCCCAAATCCCTCCCATCACTCCCGGCCCAGAGGTAGGGGCTTCTGAGCTGCCCTCCCACTGCTCCTGGTCCAGAGGAAGGGGCTTCCCGGTCACCATCCTTCCCGCTGCTCCTAGCCCAGAGGAAAGGGCTTTTGGGCCACCTTCTGTCTTGCTGCTCCTGGCCCAGAGGAAGGGGCTTCCAGGCCACCATCCCACTGCTCCTGCTCCAGAGGAAGGGGTTTCCCGGCCACCATCCCTCCGGCTGCTCCCAGCCCACAGGAAAGGGCTTTTGGGTCACCATCCCTGCCGCTGCTCCTGGCCCCTGTCCCACCTCACCCAGCTCAGAGGAGGGAATCCATGCAGGCGCTAACAGCCCCCCACCCCAGTCGAAATGAGAAAACAC
>NW_004624800.1:11311848-11364996 GCF_000247695.1 Heterocephalus glaber
CAAAATAAATAAATAAATAAATAAATATAAAATAATGACCACTAATTTAGATACAGTGCTGCTCTCCATCCTCATGTACTATTCTAAGTTCCTTAAGTATATTAATATTTTCATCTGCATAAAAACTTGATGAGTTTCAAAACTGATGCTGGAACAGTTAGATGACCACATACAAAAGAATAAAGTTCACCCCTGACTTCACACCATCCCCAAAGGTAACTCAAACTGAATCATACTTCTACTGTAACAACTGCAACTACAAAGTTTTTAGAAGAAACAATAAGAGTAAATCTTAGATAAGCCCTTCCCAGAAATGACACTGGAAGTACAAATGCCTAAAGAAAGCAAATAGATGAATTGGATTTCATCAAAATAAAAAATACTTTTGTATCAACAAGGTGAAAAGTAACACATAATGAGAGAAAACATTTGCAAATCACATATCTGACAGGGAATTTGAATCCAAAAATATAAAGAACATTTACAACTCAACAATAGAAAGAAAACCAATTCAATTAAGAAATAGGCAAAGGAATTGAATAGATGCTGCTCCAAAGATTAAATAGAAAATGGCCAATGAGCACATAAAAACATGTCCCATGTTACTGACTAATGAAATATAAATCAAAACCACAAGACATTTTTTCTTTTTTTAATTAAATTTAAAAAGAGATGCCATTTCCTTATATTTATGTTTAAAAATACACCTTGTGAAATATAACTTTATAGCAATGATTTAGATCTGCATAATACTTCAGAGTCGATAAGGAACATCTACACCTCCCACGGCCACCTCTTGGGTGGCAGGCTACAATATTATTATGTGTATAAAGCATATTCCTCTTGGCCATTTCCTGGAGAATCCAGAAAGTTCGACCTCTCAGAATTTCCAAAGACCCTCTTCGATTGTTTCCTCTTCACCCAGGGAGGGGAATAGAGAAAGATCCACTCAATACCCCAAGTACAAGGTTTAGTATGAAAAATGACCCAAAGATGACGAGACTGACAAAATACACCCAGGGCAATTCAAATCCCATAGCGTCATTCATCCAATAGAGCACATCCATCCAGCCCTCCATGGTAATACACTGAAACACAGCGAGCACGGCAAAGGCAAAGTTGTCAACGGTGGTGATGCCTCCATTTGGGCCAACCCAGCCACTCCTACATTCTGTGCCATTGGCAGCACACTGGCGTCCATTCCCTGAGAATGCACATGGAGCTGGGTCCTCTTCAGCTACGATATCTGAGTCAGCAAAAAAACATGTTTTATGCATTTTTCCAATGAAAGTCCCAATCCTATAATAGCATAGATTATGATTACAAATAATACCAAAAGGGCTATGCGAAGGAGGGGAACCATGGCTTTTATAAAGGAGTTCAGGACAATTTGTAAACCGGGCACTCCTGATACTAGTCGAAGTGGTCGTAACACTCAAAAGGCATGGAGGCCTTTGACATCCAAGCCTCCTGCTTTGCCACTAGAGTGGTTCCCGCCTTCTGTTTCTTTGGTTAATTGTTCCAAAATTACACTAAACAATCCTACTATTACTATAACAAAATCCAGTAAATTCCATCCATTCCTAACATAAACATTTGGGTGTAGCAATAATCCATATGCTATAATCTTCAAAAAATGTCTCAACTGTAAAAATAATCAGGAGGGCATATTCTACTTTTTCCAACTTATGATTTGTTGAATTAGAATCATCTTCAGGAAATGGGATGTGAATAGCTAAGGCCACACAATTGCCAAAAATAGCCAATGATACAAATATGTCAAGTGGTTTCCATTCCACTACACTAACGCAGGCTCTTCGGGTGGGGTTATTGAGTGATAAACAGAAAAGGGCACCGGCAGGTCGGCTGTCAGACAAGTTACCCTGTTTTTTGCTCTTGGCGTACAGCTGACGTTTTCTTTGGGAGAGAGATCCTACAGGTGGAGGTGCGGAAGTGCTCATAGTCTGGGCAGCTTGGCCTGTCCGGCAGCATCGATTGCAGCTTGCCAAGACAGGACCGTTTGCTTGGAGCTATTCGGCTGAGGAGTTGGTCCTTCACCAGAAAGAGGGAGTCTGGTGCCTCTTGTATAGTTTGCCTCGTTCGCGTGGTCCGCTTGCTGCTGCCGTTGATGCTGCATTTTCTTCTTCTTCATCATCATCATCATCATCATCAACACCATCATCGTCATCCACGAACATTTATTGGGTGCCTACTGCGTGCAGGGCTCTGTGCTGCGTGTTACAGCGGGGGAGGAACAGCGAGGGGGTGACGGATGGGTAGGAGCCGCTGTCCCTGCCCTTATTCTCGCTTCAGCAGGGGGTGCGGAGGGACAGGGACAAATAACAGAAAACAAGGATAATTTATAAAAACCGCTCTCCACCCGTGCTCCTTCCTTTTCAAAAATGGAGCAAAATAAAATTTTTTTTAAATCCGATGTATATATTATCTTCGGAATATATACATGTAATTTTTTGCTGCAGAGGAGGATCGGCTTGGTGACCTCCTCTAGCGGAGGGGCGCCGCCGTGGTGCCTGTCCGGCCTCCAGGGCCGCTCCAAGCGCACCCATGGCGCCCTTCGCCCGCCACCGCAGCTGGCTAGGGACCGCGGGCAGCCTGAGCTCACATCCGGGGATGCAGGCGCTCGTCCGCCCAAAGCCACAAGATGTCACTTCACATCCACCATCCTTAAGATGCTAAGCACAGAGTTGCAACATGATTCACAGATTCTACTCCAGGTATACGCCCAGAAAAGATGAAAATAGATGTCCACAGAGAAACTAGTACTCAGGTCTTCACGCAAACATCATTGACAATAGCCTCCCAAGGTAGTGGCAACCCAAGTTTCTAAATGGATAAATAAACCATAGTACATGCCCAAAATAGAATATTATTTGGCAGTAAAAACAAGTGGAATGATGGTGGCTGAATTGTGTCTTACAAGACTTATATCTCAATCAAACTGTTTAAGAAAATCACAGGATAGCGAAAGGATAGAGGGAGCTTGCCTCTAGGGGGTCCTACTGGTTAAATTTGGGAAAATGCAAACATGAAAATAAGAAATAATGCAAGTAAAAGGAATCAAGTGAGGTAGGTACTGTTTGTTTCCTCCTTTTACACGTAAGGAAATGCATGTGCATCGGAAGCGACATCTCATTGTCACAGCTGGGATTTCACTCCAGGTAATCCAGCTACACAGCCTGCAGTCTTCACCACTGCAATGCCCAGTATTTTCTGAGCCCATTAAAACTGTGCAAAATCTGATGAGGCATAGAGGGGAAAGGTAGGAGAAGGTAGATTTAAGAGGTCTTGGAAGAAGATGTACTGCTTAACTTGAATCTTGAATTTTACATAGGATCTAGCAAGACAGCTGAGGGTGGAAAGGGAAGAAGATACGCTAAGGGGGAAAGATCACGGCAGGACAATGCACAAGAGAAATAGAGATCTTCAGGTAGTTCTGAATGACAAAAGATGAAGAAAAGTGACCTTAGCAGAGGAAGGAGAAAACGGATGTCAAAAGGTGGAGTCACAGAGGTAGGCACTAGCCTGGACTGGTGACTTACAGGAATATGAGCTAATAATTGCATGTTGTTGAATCATTAACTTTGTTTTATTTATGCAGGTATAGAAAATAAACAGTCTCTTTACCAGATTCTCTAAAGTCTGCAGTGTAGATGGCTGATTGATTAGTTTAAAAATGTACAGAAAGATAGAAGATATTGGTTATTTCTTCATTATTCCCTAATATTTAGAAGAAAATTTAAGTCAGTTTTGCAAATAGTTTTGTTATCTGGATGATTGGATATGATGTTGGCACTGGTGTATCTCAATTTGGAAATCTCATCCTCATTTAGATTCTAGTAACATTTATAGAGTGTGTATCTTGGCTCTCAAGCACTGTACTGAGCACTTCACCTCATCTTATTCTCACAACAGACAATGAGATAGGAATTATGAAGAAAATTCATGTTTAAAGAAATTAAGTGACTTCTCTAAGCTCAGTAAGAGGAAGATTTTCTAAGTAGAGTTAGACATTTTCACTCCATATTCTATGATCTGCCCTTTACATGTCAGTGCCATCCAATCTACCACCACGGGGGGGGGGGGCTTTGTCTGTGTAGGTGTCCGTGTCTGTGTCTGTCTGTCTGTCCCTCTCCAGACAGTCCTGCTGGGGTCTAAGAAGGGAGAACACTGAGAGACAATAATTCTGAAACAACACACCAAGTTTACTTCACACTGGTTACATTTAAAATTGCTGTAAAACACGTATTGATTCATTTCCTCTTAGTAATTGAATTTTAATAAAAAATTTTTACTCCTAAGCATTATGGTTTTTTTCGTATTTCATACCCTATATCTGAAGACCCTGAAACTTTGCCATTGTAAAAACAAATAATTTCTTATGTGAAGTGGTAAGGATTCTCTTGCTCCTTATTTATCATTTGATATTTTTATGCTTTTTTTTGAATTTCGAAGTCTCTGTCCATACTTCCGGAAGGGCCTTCTTGTGCCTGTCACTGCAGATAAAAGGACTAGTCAAACATGCTTTAAAAGAATATTTATTTGTTTATTTATCTATTTATTTTTGAGACAGGGTCTCATATGTAGTCCAGGCTGGCCTTGAATTTGAGATAATCCTCCTGCCTCAGCCTCTCAAGTGCTGGGATCATAGGGGTGTGTCACCACGCCTGGCTAAGAATGTACATTTATTTTTCTAATTCCATAAAAATCATGTTTATATGTTTGATGTATTGGCAGTGTACATTTTTGTGGGATGCAGATCTGTAAGTACAATTCAAGGTGAAGAAAAATGTCTGAAAGGAATAATGAAAGTTAACTGTGATCATCTCTGGGTAACGAGAGATTTTTATAATGTTCTATTTTCTGCCTTTTCTGCAATAATCACATATTACCAAAAGAGAACACCAAAGTTTTAAAGCACATAAATTGTGATATTGGTGCAGTCTAAATGTGTGCTCCCAAATTCACCTGTTGAAATGTGTTCATGTTTCAGGACGTGACTAACCCGTGAGGGCTGGATCAGCCTTCATGAGCGAGGATGAGGGAGCCCCAGTGCCTTTTGCCTTTTTGCCGTTTCTGCTCTTTTGTCTCTTCTGCCACATGATGGAACAGACCCTCACCAGACAGGGAACCCTACCAGTGCCATGAGCTTGAACTTCCCAGCCTTCAGAACTGCAATATAACAGATGTCAGTGGTTGACAAATTACCCAGTGCCGGACATTATCTTATAGCAGGAAGAATGGACGAAGACAGACATATTTAAGGAGGAGTAAATAATGCGATCTCCATATCAACCTGTAAGAAACTTTGATTTGAGACCAATATGGATGAGTAGAGCATCACCATATTCAAGGTCCTGCCAATCTACAGAGCTGTGTACTAATGTTCTAAAGATGATTGCTGTTGTGCTCCTGCAGACCCATCTACTACCTGATGCAGTGAAACCTTCCAGCACATCTGCCTGAGCCCTCCCCACAGACACACCGTCCATTACCAGAACCGCCGTCTCATCACCATCATCACAGCCTGAGGGCTGGAACCGACTCCCACCCTGCAGATATGAACACTGCAGCACCGTGAAGCCAATGCCTTTCTGAAAATTGTAACATGAATAGGGGGCAGAAAGAATTCACACCATAACACACTCGCTATGAATCCTTTGCCATTTGATTCTGTTCCTCTCAGGACTAGTTTTATGCTTTTCAAACATCTTAATTTCTGAGATAAAGGTCAAAATCAGAAGCTGATATTCTTCCCCTCCTGAATCTGTGCTAGCCTATGAGAAGACTGTCTTCAGGAGAAGGCTGGATGTAGCACACTAACAAGGTTGATTCTCTCTTGTGCCTTGGGAATTGGTACTGGGAGGACATCTGGCTGTGATTAGCCACAGTTGATTGGCCTATTCCATGCAGGTTCTGATCCCATAGGATTCACTATGTTTGTGGGAACTTCATAAAATTCAAATCAAAGAAAAAGAAAGAAAGCTTCTTTGATGTTTTGTCAGTTCTACCTCTGAGGGCAGGTTTACAACTGACTGATACAGGACCAGCTGGTCAGGAGAAACTGAGATGCAAAAAATTCTTTCTTTAGAATGTGACAACATCAAAAACAAGCACAAGACAGAGATGCATCAATACTGTGAGTCAACCACAGGGCTAGACCAGGGCGGAGTGCACAGACCGGGGCAGAATCCTCCCTAGGAAGCCAGTTCATTTTGCAGACTGGATGCACAGTGGTAACAACGAAACAGCATCCAGAGTTAAAACAAGCAAAGATATGTGAATAGATAGCATAAGAGAACAGAAGAAAGCACCTCAAAGTTTCATTTTGTTTTCCTCAAAGGAGTAGGTTGTTGATTCTAGGACTGGGACTCGTTGTCTCAGACTCTGCTTTCCAGATCCTTCTTGATGTGAGAGAGCCAGAGGTTCCTGTCTGTGCTTCGGAGGAGGAAAAGGGCAGGGCTTGTGACAGGCATTGTGTGCATCCGCCTGCAACTTCTGGGGGGCCCCACTCTGCCTCAAGACTTTCAGGGGTCCCATCATGTTCTACAATGCGACTGTTGAGGAGCTTCCCATAGCTGGAGGTCATTATGTTCCTTACAGCCAACGAACTCTGCAGCATCTCTCTCTTCCCCTACTCTAGGTTTTTATAAAAAATGGTTAAGACTATAAATTTTCCCATACGAGCACCTGTAAATAGTTTAATTAAGCATGGTGGCTCTTTGTTCCTTCCTCACACTGTGTTCATTGGCATTCATCTTCTGATTCTCAGTAGAAATTATTCAAAGAATATTTGTTGAATACAGTGTAAGGTCTGAATCACTTAAACACAGACTTCAACTTCAGATATTTCCCTACATCTTCTAGTGAGCTATGTTGTTCTTTTAGTGGACAAGGGCTGTACTTCCTTTGACCTCCATATCCCCCACAGAGTGGCACAAAGGAAACATTTGTTCACCAACTGATGTTAGGAGCTTTTCCTTTTTCAGATAATCTTGAAGTACCACCACATATTTTGCTGCATACACTTTCAATATTTAGTTACTTGAGGAGACTGAATCGGTAAGTCTTTATATACATTCTATGATAACAGAAGGAGTAAACTTGCATCTGGATTGAGAATGTTGAGAAGAAACAGGACTCCATCTGCATGATCCTCCTCATACATTATTGGGATGTCTTTGCATATGTTGTGCACACACAATTGTTTGCAGTCTTTCTTGTTGGGACCCTTGAAATCTAGACTCACTGCCCAGAGGTCAGTGGTTATTTTTCAAAAAGAAAAAGATTAGGAAAAACTCAACCACAATAACACATGCAACAAAAATATTTCCTATACAAATAAAATAATAAGTTATGATTCGCATACCTACAAGTCATAGGCTTTAACTTCAGAAATGCAGCTCTTTCCTCAGCTTCTTCATGGATTCCTCAATTATAGTACAGAGGAGTTTGACTCTAAATTCATTCCACTTCTAAATCTCTGGAACAGCTATTTTTCTTCTCTGTTTGAAACTTTCCAGCAAGCAGGACAAGTCAAACATTGCTTAACAATGGGGATCATTCTGAGAAATGAGTCATTCAGGAATTCCATCATTATGTGAACCTCAGAGCGTGCATTTACACAAACCTGGAGGGAGGGTGTAGGTAGATCACTCGATGTGGCCCCTTAATGCAATCAAGAGATTCGGTAAATACCAGATGTGTGAGGCTGCTGCTGGCATAACACGCCATACTATTTTACAACAAACTTTTTATCAGTAGGAGTACACTCTAACGTGACAATAAAAAGCGTACCATACCAAATACATAAACATAGTCATTGATTATCATTATCAAGTATTATGTAGAGTGCATAATTGTATTGCTATGTTTTTATGTGGCTGGCAGTGCAGCAGGTTTGTTGACACGAGCCTCACGACAAACACCTGAGCAGTTTGTTGCACCACTGCCTCTCTAGGCAACAGGAATTTTTCAGCTCCATTATAATTTTATAAGAGCATCTCCATATATAGTCCAGGATCAGTGGAAAGGTTATTATGTAGGACATAACTGTAGACTTCTTGTATCTGATCCCTGAAGGATTAAATGGACCTTGCCTTTAGTGGTGATACAAATTCTAGTGCCCTGAAGAATTTATCAGTAGCACAAAAAGTCAATAATCTCAAAAACTCCTGACCCATTATTTTGTAAAAACTATGGGGTGGGGGATTTAGCTAAGTGGTTCCACTGCCTGCCTCACAAGTGGAAGGTCCCGTGTTCCATCCCCTGTACCAAAAACTATGGGAACTCCAGAAGTATGAAATACATCTTGCTCTCAAAAACAATTGCACTTTAGTTCTAATGTAAAACCTATCACGATGCCTCAGAAGTGGTTTCACATTTTTAAAAAATTATTACCCCAGGGCCAGGGATTTAGCTCAGTGGCACTGCACCTGCCTCGCAAGCACAAAGTCCTGAGTTCGATCCCCGGTACAAAAACAAAAATTACTACCTTGAGTTAAATGGAGTATTACATAAATATTTTATCTTAGTTTATTCAATGGCTCCTGAACATGGTTTAATTTACAGAAAGAAAAATAAAACAATTGCCCCCCACCACTGTCCTGTCACCCCAGCATTGAGTACCCATCATTATAGTCCAGGACGAATCTTATTGATAATTAAATTATGTGTCAGTTAGCTCAGCTCACTGAAGTTCCAAATGAATTCAGCTGCTCACTGCTGAAGCCCAGTTTCAAAAGCTTTTCTCTGTCCCCAACACCAGTCATCCAGACCACTGAACCCTAGATTCATTACATACTTGTGACAGAAACCAGCCCCAGGAGAAGCCAGCAGAAGCCTCATCCTGGCTCACTCTGTCTGACAACTCTGATCTGACTTCAGAAACTTAGTTCCCTCACAACTCTCCCCACTTGTCCAGGTAGTTTTTTTAAATCTCAAGATTGCCTCTCCTCACCTGAACAATTCACACAAGAGGAGCCAGTGATATAGATTCCAGGTATTCAAGAACTCAGAGAAAAGGCCATAGGTACATTCAACAATGTCAAGTCAAATAAGTTGCTATCAAAGATGGACAGAAACTCTCCAGTATCTAATGGGCAAGATTTGCAGCAAAACACCATGACTAGATGGAAGTAGACAATGGGGTGCTGAGTCCGTTTTAGAGTTCTCTCAGGACCAGGGTCAGATACGAGCTATTAGTTTTTGATTAATAGTCACTTTTAGCTTTTTTTTTTTTTTTTTACTTTTCGCTTTTAACCCTTTTGTGTTCCTCTAACTGACTGGTGTCTGTCAAAAGTAAACTTCTCAAATATTTAGTCCCTACTTTCATATGTCCCTTGCATTTAGCAGAAAGGTGTACACCTAGACCCCCATGTCTAGATGTTCAATAAATTCTCCTTAAAATGTAAAAAAAAATGCATCAATCATTACTCTCTATTAACTATAGGCAATGTGAGGTCTTGGTGTCATATCAGTAAACCAGCAAAAAGGACTTGAGTGTCTGGAGATATGAGAATGTCAATTCTCATCTACATTGTGGTTTCCAGCAGCCACACTTGCAGGCAAGGAATGATTCTTTAGTATTAATAAAAGTCATCTCATTAATTTAACATAATTCATGCATACATTCAACAAATCTGTATTAAGTGCCTGCCATTTGCCAGTAGAGAACAAGACAAATGCAAATCCCTGTTCTCAGGGTTTTTGTGTTACACTTATGGAAATAAACAGTAAGCGCTATAAATAGGCGCACTAGACAATGATAGTGCTAAGAAGAAAAAGCAGGATGGGGAACAGGAGTATGGAAGATTGCAGTGTATATAGATAACAATGGCAAGGGCTGGGGTTATAGTGCAGTTGTTCTGCCGCCTGCTCCGCAAGCGCAAGGACCCGAGTTCAATCCCCAGTACCAAAAAAACAATGGCAGTGTCGGGAAGAAGTGAAGCCAGTGTGACCTGGGCCAGTACCTAGGGGGAACATCCCAAGGGCCAAGGCTGTGAGAAGCGGCATCCCTGGCATATTCAGAAACATCAAGAAGCCAGAGTGGAGAGAGAAGCATGATGGGGGACAGAGCAGCAGCACATGATCTCAAACATAGGAGGTGGAAAACAAAATTAGAGAGGGCATTTTAGTACATTCTGCACATTTGGGCTTGTTCTCTAGGAGGAAGGGCAAATGGAGGATTATGAAAGAGACAAGACATGATACTATTTGTATGTGTAAAGGGTCCTACAGGCTGTTTTGTTGAAAGCACACCAAAGCCAAAGGAGAGCAGAGGCTGTAAAACCAGTTAAGAGGCCGTTGCAATAATCCAATCAAGAGATAACAGTGGCTTCCACCAGACCGGTAGCAACGGAGATGGTAATAAATGGTAGAGTTGCTGATTCATTTGAAAGGCTAACACCCTACCTCCAACCCTAATTTTCCAAACTCTGTGTCAAGTTCCGACTTTAAATAGACTGAGGTAAGGAGCAGCTTGTTCCATATGAAACCACATCCAGAAGCATGTTATCTACTAATGCTGTAGGTAAGTGGTTTAGTTGCAGAGGGATTGGGCACGGGAGGTAAAAAGTTTTGTCTAGAGCTACTGAAAGAATGGCGCTGTTACATACTAAAACAGAAGAACAACAAAAACAATGAGCGCGTCAGAGGCAGGGGCAGAGAATATAGGAAGTTTAGTTTTGACTATGTTAAGTCTAAAGTAGAAAAGTCTCCCATTTGGACATGTAAAAAGAGAGATATACAAGTATAGATCAAAGATTCAACCTGAGAATAAGACCACCTAGATCTTGCTCTTTAGATGCAGACCCTAAAATGCAGATTTTTATGTGAGAAATTGTTTGAGGAGTTGATTTCAGGTGAAAACTATAGGGATGCAAGAGATAGAGTCATAGGTAGGAGAGCAACATGTGTGTAATGGTTTCATAATTAATATAATATCTCTTTGATCCCATGAGATACAGACTCACCCAAAGCAAGAAAGCTGTGCTATTATCAGCCTGGATCAGATATCACTAGCCAAGAGCATCCACAGAGAAAGAGATGGAACAATGTCCTAGTCTTCTTCAGCTACAATGGCTCCCTTCAATCAAAGAACAATCCTTGGGAACAGAAAGGAGCAGGTGGCCGTGAGTACATCAATTCTGTACCATGAGAAAAGGGAAGGTACACCAAGAGTAATCCACCTCTTGTACCTCTGAGATTTTCCTGATTTGCTCACATGAGGTTTGTTCCATCTGTCCATAGCGTCTCCAGAATTCTGGTTGGCTGAAATTTCTGGAGAAATTTACAAGGAGAGGTTTAATGAAGCAAACTACGTAGACCTTTCATTGCTACAGCTGGTCAGGAGACCAGAACTATTACACATCATTAACCTCTTTATTGTTCACTCCAGCTTTGCTCTACGTTTAGCTAGCACTGAATGCTGGTTAGATAGCTTTCCTAAGAAGGGTCCCAGACCCTCATCCCTGAGAGCTCTGCGTCCTGATTTCCAAGCTCTTATAAGCAGTGTGAGCTGTCCCTGTTGATTTACAGTGATCTGACCATGAAAGCGCCACGAGATGACCCAACAGTCACCGGAGTGCTTCCCCTATTCCTCTCAACCCCTGTTTCCCCTGATGATTACGATCAGTTATTCCTACAACATGGAGACTCTTTTCCTTGCCTCCCCGTCTTCTGGGACTAGAATATAAAATGACAAGGTGGCAGCTGTGATGTTGCCACAACTTTTCTTACATTCCTTGTTGTAAGTGTTCCTGACTCTGGGGACCTAGACCTCTGTGCCTCTAGAGCCTAAACTGAATAGCCTGGAAGCACAGCTTCCCCAAGTGGATTTCTAGAGAATATGGTGAACAAAGCTATTGTACATCCACTCAGCTTCCCAATCCACGATTTCTTGTGTTAAACACGCTGTGTAAAATAATGGCATCAACAGATTCCATTCTGGGAAAGCAGCAACACACCCTGACAAAAGCTCATCTCAAAGTAGGGGGCACAGCTGAGCGTTGAAAAGGTCATTTCAGGGCTCTCTTGCTGTAGCCTCCAGGTGGCATGGGTGGTGACTCTAAGTATGCTGGAGGATGTAGCAGAGAGAAAATGATGAGTGTACGGCTTGGAATATTCAGCTAAGGATACGGGTAAAAGACCACAAAGCTTTTATTGCTGTCATTTTTTAAAAATCTCTCCTCTCCTATGATTCTAAGTCTGAGATTTCTGAGAGACAAACCACAAATTTATTATGTGAGTGGTTGAATTACAATGTGACATCAATTCACAACCTTGAAAAGTCTCTTGAGGGTATCTTCTCCAAAGAATTAAAAGCATCATACCGCAGTGATATATGTGCACCCATGTTCATAGCACCACAATTCTTGATAGCTAAACCTTGGAAGCATCCCAATTGCCCATCAACTGGAGACTGGATAAAGAAAATGTGGTCTTTTTTAAAAATGCAGTATTACTCAGCCATAAAGAATGAGAAACTAGAGACATTTATAGCTAAATGGATGCACATTGAGGCAATACTCTTAGGTGAAATAAATAGGACACACTTGTGTAAATACAGAAGTGTTTCTCTAGTGTGAGAAACTGAAAGTGTAAATAAGGTATAATAGGCAATGTGAAACAGGGAGAAAAGGGGCAAGGAGAGGAGGAAGTGGGAGGGGTAGGGGAAAGGAAAGAAGGGAATGGAATCAATATGAGAAAATGAAAAAATGGAAACAAAGTCTTTGTAAGTAGGGAGGGGTAGAGGGGTTGAAGGGAGGGCAGTGGAATCGGGAAAAAGTAAGAACCAAGATGGATTACGTAAAGGTGCAAATCTCCAATGACAAATGTCATTATGTTGTATACCTTAAATGTACCAATAAAATTAATTTTTTTTAAAAGTCTCTTGAAAAAGTTCGGGCATTAATCAGGAAGAAATGGAACGTAGAAAACTGAAATGGAGACATGGGTAGATTCTAATAAAGCTAGAAACGTGAACCCTAAATTCTGTTACATCTTCTTTACCAAGAGAGGCAGCTCTCCCTTCCCGGTCTGAGGCTGGACACTTGCTGTCTGCAGAACCTGTAAGAGAATCACTTCAAGTGGTTTCCTCATAAGACAGTGCAGATCCTGCTATGACCTTCCTCCAACCCTCTTGTTGCCTTTGGACATCCAATCTGACTCAAGTCCCAACAGGTCCAAGAGGGTGAGGCACAAACTGTGACCCATGAGGAGGTGTGCTACACCCCAAAATCCCAGGGAGGATTGCTGAATCCAAGGGTGCACGCCTTAGTAAGTCTGATTATTGTCAAATAACCCCCCATATTATTACAGTGTTTCATACTCCCAAAGGCAGTGTTTCCCCAAAAGAGCATGAATTCAAACTTTAGAGATTTTGCCAAGTGCATACTTTAAAAGTGATAGTTTCAGGACAGTTTTAATTTGCATTTCCCTCGTTATAAGTTAGTAATCTTTTTTCTGTTTACGAAGCTACTTATTTTTCTATGAATCACATACACTTGTTATTTGCCTTTTCTCTTTTTAGTTTTGTTGATTTTTTTTCTATTGTTTTTAAGATCTCTTTATACATTGAAGATTAAATTTTTGTTGTAAAGTGGTTGCAAGTATTTTCCTATCTCGTTTTTTTTTTAACTTTCTTATAAATTTTTGTTGTGCAAAACTTTTTAACTTCTATCAATTTTTTGAAGGTTTAAAACATTTTCTATGCCTCAAGTTTTTGAAAGAATCCCATCCTTCCATTGTTTTCTACCAATTGTGTTTCATTTCTAGTGTTAAAATATTACATACATTTGGAGTTTATCCTGGTTTGTGATTTGCGGTCTGGCCATTTTTTCAGAGGGCTATCCTGCTATCTCAGCATCGGTTGCTGAATTTTCCTCTGCTGTGAGATATTCCTTTTATCTATACTGAATTTATACTACATTGCCATTTGCATACGGTCTGCTGCTTGGGTTACCTCTTCTATGAGTATAAATTCACACACACTAAAATTTCTGAGGTTCACTGAACATGGTGGCACATGCCTGTAATCCTGGCTACTCAAGAGGCTGAGTCAGGAGGACCACAAGTTCAAGGCTAATCTGGGCAGTTTAGTGAGGTCCTGTCCCAAAATGAAAGCATAAAAAGGACGGGCCAGGCACACCTGTAATCCAGCACTTGAGAGGCTGAGGCAGAAGGAGAGTCAAAAGGTCAAGGGAGGCAGGCCGGAGCCATGGCCAGGGAGGCGCAGCCGGGCTCGGAGCTTGCTCGGGCTGCAGCCTTGGCTGGTGTCCCTGAAAGGGATCTCGCCGCTGCCCACCCGCCGCTCCGCTGCCCCGCAGGAGGCCGCCAGGGAGGGGCCGGCGACAGCGCGAGGCACCGGGAGGCGGGGGCGGCGGGGAAGTGATGCTGGCGCCTGGGAGCCGGGCAGCGGCAGGCAAGCGGCCGCGTCTTCGGGACCCTGCTGCAGTGGCCCCGTGGCCCGCGGGCCAGCGGAGTGGCTGGAGACCACACGCCTAGCGGATCTACTGGAGGCACTTCAAAAATTACTCAGTCGAAGAGAGGAGGGATTCAGTGCTTTACCCTGAGAGGACTGCAGAATTTCCATCATAAGACTCGCAACATGAATCAATCCCAGCGTCACACACTCTAGATCCAGACACCTCTGAAAAAGCCCTACCTATGACTGCATAAGGCCTTGGTGGGACATCGCGACACAAGCCGTAACAATTACAGGTGGAAAATATAAAGAAAACTGGAGAAGCAGAATGCAATGTGTGAGTAGTTATATCAAGTGGGACACAGCTTTGCTATGGAAGACCATATAGTGTAGATAACAAGATCATAGATTTTGCTTCTTCTTACTGTGGGGCATTAGACATACCAAAAAAGCAAGTCCTTCCCACATAGTGCCCTGTAAATCAGATTGTTTGCTTTCTCTGGTTATATGATATAGTCGAACAAAATTCTTTTTAAACAAGGATAGTGGTATCATCACTAAAAATAAATAATATTCTAGACCAGTATTATCACCATGGAGTAAAATAATGTATATGTTTTCTATTATATGGCTAGACGATATTATGATTTGATTTTTATTAAATGTGTATTATAAAACAAAAAAAAAAAAATCAAGGCCAGCCTGGGCTACATAGCGAGGCCCAGTGCCAAAAACAAATTTAAAAATAAAAAGTGCTGGAGATGCAGCTCAGTGGTAGTGCACCCCTGGGTTCAATCTCTAGTACTGCAAAAAAAAAAAAAAAAAAAAATGAGGCTCATACTCTGTTTCAAAGTTCAGTAGAATTTTGCCTACCTTCATGTTTCTTTGTTTTCTTTTTTTCTTTCTTTTATCTTTTTTTGCTTCATTCAATTTCCAGCACAACCTTTGAGTCTGTTGCTTATTGGTGTAATTGAAAAATACAGAGAATGTCTCAGTTTTAGAAGATTATTATGGTAAAAGACATTACCATGAATCTCCTCAAGATACCCTCACTTCAGACAAACATATTTCATCCTTCTTGACACTTCCTGAGGCAGTTCTGCAAGCTCTCTTTCCCAAGCGTCTGTAGTTGTGCTGTCATGGCTGCCTCCATGTCCTGAATTGATTCAAAACATTCACCTTTCACCGTCATTTTGACTTTGAGGAAGAGCCAGCATTTGCACAGTGCCGGACCCAGCAAATAAGGTAGATGATGACACACCATAATGCTTTTATTTGACAGAAATTGCATTAATATTTTGAATTGATTCAGGAGCTGCTTCAGTGAGTGCCAGGAGCAATGGGATAGGTGTGTTGGAGGCAAGGGACAATATTTTGACAAGAATTAATGGCAGTTTTCCTTTTACTGTAATAATTGCTAAATTTTCATTTAAACATTCACTATTTTTATCACACTTCATCAATATATTTTTTTGTTGTTGAGTATTTATATTGCTAAGTATTTTATTAAAAACTAGTGTTAAAATTTATTCAGCATTAATTGGAAAGGATTATGTGACTTTTCCTTAAAATTTATGAAAAATTATATTAGTGAGTTTCCTATAATCTAATCCCCCTTAAATCCCTAAAGTAAAATCCACTTGGCAATGATACAAGGTTTCATGTGCTACTGGGTTTTGCTTTCTAATATTTTGTGGAGGATTTTGTAGGCACAGGTGAGATTGGGCTGTAGTTTTCTGTTTCGTGCAATTTTTGTTATCTCTGTTTTCCTGACTCTTCTCCACCAATGCTGGCAAAGTAGTTGAGTGTTCTGGCTGCGGTAGGAGATCATCATCGAGCAACAATATCTGACTTATTTAGATACACTTTTTTGTCTGCCTGAAGAGCAGACAGTCTTTTACTGTTATTTTTTCTTAAATGTTCTTATATTTTTTGTAACTTCTGTTTTATAATTATATCAGCTATGCTCTTTAGCATGTAGATATTCATACTAATCTGTTTTAATCTTCCTTTTGTACCTCAATATCACAAACTTATCTCATTAACTTGTTTAATAATTTCAGGCATTACTTATTGAGTTTACATTTACCTGATATATTGTTTTTCTTTCTTTTATTATCAAACTTTCTATAACACTGGGTTTTATTTGTGACTCGTTCATATCATAAAGTTATATATTACTTTTTGAGCCAATCTGAAGACTTTTTTCTGAAATGTGAAAGCCCATTTTTATTAAATTGTGTGTCTAATATATTTGGTCTCAGTTCTGACACATTGTTTTATGTTTTGGTTTGAAAGGTTGGGGGAGTCTTTTGAAGGTTTTTATTATACTGTGTGTGCCTTCATTTTTGCTTGCAGTTCTAGTCATTGTAAGGAAAGTGTGCATTTTTGTTCTAGTACTCATATTTATAATCCTAATTTTCCATAATCTTTTGACCTATTCTTGTTTGCTTGTTTTTGTTTTTTGAGACAGGGTCTTGCTATGTACCCAGGCTGGCCTCAAGCAAGCAGCAATCCCGCTGCTCCAGCCTCCCAAGTGCTGGGATTACAGGTGTGTGCCACCACACTCAGCTCTGTTTCTGTAAAACACATTGCTCTTAGTTGCCACACATGAGCAATGATGATGAAACATTATTAACAGGCTTGTAAAAGTCTCGCCTATCATGTGCCGGGACCTGTTTTTCACCTCCAGCACCCAACTAAATAATAGAAATTAAAGTCTGTGACCTCCATCTTCCCAGCTCTCTGTTATTCTGTCATTTGTGGACTCTGCTGAGGAGAGGACCACATGACAAGGAACAGAAGGAAGCCTGGGCTCCTAAGGGAGGAACAACTCTGTGAGCCAGCCAGGCAGACCTTCCAGGTGAGCGTGGAGAAGGCTGCACCCTTGCAGGAAACCCAGAGCCACAGGCCCCATCCACACCTGGCTGAATTCCTGACGAAGAAACACACTCAGTAAATGTTTTCAGCCACTCAGAGTAGTAATTTGTTATACTGCACTAGATAACACGTTCGCATCCATGCACACAGAACAGATGTTGTATTTCAAATGAGCCTCTTGTCTGCAGAAAGTGTGTTTTTGCTGGGTTTTTCTTAATTCTGCCCCCATGGGGCTCTTTTACCTCTCTTCACAGTTCTTTTCACTGTATTTCTCAACTGCCCTTGACCCCATCTCTGTTTGCAGTAGTTTCGAAGAAGGTAACATTTGTGACTTACCTGTCTCTTAGCGTCACTGAAAGTAAAGCTTTCGAAATCTGTTTTGACTTTCTTGTTGCTTTTAAGAGATTTTCAGAGAACGAAGGGGAAAACTGATGATTTATATAGCTATACTTACAGCAGAAAGCCTAGTGTTGTTTTAATCTGCACTTTTTCCACTGAAGTTGAAGAGGAGTTTCTTTTCGCGTGTATACTTGGCTAACTATTTTTTAACATGTAGCCATCATCTATTATTTTGCTTATGTTTTTATTATTGGTTTGAAGGAGCTATTTGTGTATTGGAGATATAAGTTTATGCCTTTTAAAAATATTTGTAAGTATTTTCTGGGACTCTGTTACACGTCATCTAAAATTAAAAAGGATTCAGTGGTCTCTATATTTAGAGTAGAGTATCTTTTTATTTTAAAACAGTTTTTAATTCTTTCTGAAGTCAAATTTACCAATTATTTTCACTAAAATTCTATATTCTTGGTCATGTTTAAGGAGATCTATGAAAACAGGGGTTTTCTCTGTTTCTGGGGGACTGAGGGATATGTATACAACCTCCAGTGACAGCCAAAAAGGAGGAGTGGGCATAGAAAACATTTTAATTCAAAGAGTGTATTTTATGGGATAAAACGTAGTAGCAACTTTTTTAAAAAATGAAAAAGGTTTTATAAAGCTAAATAATGTTTAAATTAAACATTGGCTAGGCTGGGGGTGTATCTCAGTGGTAGAGAGAGCACTTGTCTGGCATGCATAGTACCACCAAAAAAAAGTTAAAGATCAACTATCTGGACTTTATCATAAACTGTTGGCTTTAATTTTATTTTTGTTTTTATAGTTGGAGTACGGTTTACTTATCTATATACTTTCATGTAACCATTATCTAGATTTTTTTGTTGATGTACCTTATTCACCCCTTCATTATGCCACATGGTTTTAAACACTATAGCACTAAACTGTTTCAGTCCTTTCACTACCAGCCATGATCTCCTTAAACCTAAGCCATAGTGTTTCAAGAATTAAACATATGAGGCTGGGCATGGTGATGCACACCTGTAATCCCAGCACTTGGGAGGCTGAGGCAGGAGGGCTGCCACAAGTTCAAGGCCAGCCTGGGCTCCATAGTGTCTTCAGGGCTAGCCTGAACTATATAGTGAAAACTTGCCTAAAAAAAAAAAAAAAAAAGTAATATCTGGAAGATCTAAGCTAATCAGTGTCTTTACTCCATTCCTCACACAAAAGAAATATTCAGTGAATGATTTTATTAATACCAATACCATAATACATGATAAAATTGGCTCTGGGCAAAAAATAGCCATTATAAGAAGTTACCAGGTGGTTTTAAAATACAACAAAACTTCTCTTTTAGTTTTTCCTGTATGTTCAAGCTCCAAGGGAACTTGCCCCTGTGTGGAAGTTAATGATTCTGGAAGAGGTTCTTTCTCCTGGGCTGATGTTGTAAAGATGGGAAGGAACAAAGAGTAGCTGATGTAGGGAGCTTCAGAAAAGGAGTCTGGGTCAAACAAAAAGAGCTGGCATCCCTCATAGACTGCTGGAAGGACCTAATTGCCTGCCGCTCCCAGTTGCTTAGCAATGGTCAAATGCATAAAAAGGAAGGAAGCCAAAGATATCACAACACTGGGCACTCACTCTCATTCCTGTATTTATTATTTATATATGGTAGGGTACAAAAGGCAAATAGAAGATGAAGGAAAGTTTGACTTCCAAGAAGTAAGCTGACCATGCAGTGAATTCATAAAAATAGAGTAGGTATCCAAGAGATGAATATACAGACACAGGTATACATGCTTACAGCTGGATTCCAGGTGCAATAGAGTCATTCTTTTTAATGCAGCAAGTACTTGTACGTGTTGCAGAGGATGTGTGGAGGACTATGAGTCAGCCCATACTGTTGGGAAATTAAACATCTCCTAGGGAGGAGAAGGCACCTTTGCAAATAACTGCACCACAAGGCAAATTCAGGTCACAGCTGGGGAACCTCAACTTATGTGTCCTTAGACATGGAAAAGATTAAGCTTAGGGATCATTCAAAAAAAGCTACACTGAAGAGGGACCATGTGAATCAACCTTTAAAGGTTAAGTGTAGGGAAAAAGAAAAAGATAAATCGTATTTTGACAGGTACATCTAGGGATAAGAGAACATTTTTCAGAATGTCAGAGAAGCCCCAGGCATGCTCATAACAAGAAAATCCAAATTCACTGAAACAGGATGGTACTAGAATGGAAAGAAGGAAAGATAAAACTGTTGCCAGATTGTAGAAGTCTTTGGATGCCAAGTGTAGGGGCCAATTTTTCATTCAGTTGGTACTGAGAGGTGATTAGAGTACAAATTGAAATGATCAGACTTGCACCTTCAGGAGATTAACTTGGTAATGGTCATTGTCTTAGTCCATTTTGTGCTACTATTACAAAATGACTAAGGCCTGGCATTTATAAGGAGTTGATTTACCTTGCAAATAGGGTGGCTGGAAAATTCAAACAGCATGACACTGTCTGGCAAGAACCTGTCCCCCACAGTAGAGAAGCAGAAAGGGAAATGGCCTCATGCCAAAGGGACCCAGACCCTGGGCAGCCTCGTTTGTGACAACCTCCTCTCACAAAAGCTAACCCAGTCCTGTGAGAATTATAGTAATATTTTACAGGGTCGCACAACCAGGTCCTAATCACCTTCCACTATGTCCCACTTCTTAGATTTCTGCCTCCTCTCAGTACCATTACATTAGGGACAGATAATGGAGCAGGTTATCGAGTAGTAATCAGGGCTCAGCAGACAGTAGAGAGTAAAAGTCAACTCAGTTGTCATTAGCCTGATTTAATCCATATAAGTAATAGAAAATAGGTTCAAATGAACAGAGGAGGGGGCTCATGGGGACACAAGAGAAGGGAAAGGAAAGGGAAGAAAAAGGGCAGGAGGAGGAGGAAATGAAGTAAGTGCTGCCCTTGCTAAGTGCTCAGGAGATAATGTGAGGTAAGGAAAACAAAATGTAGGTTTAGAGTTTAGAGGAAGGTCTAGGGTTTCGGTGATTATTTCCTTGGAGGATATAACGGAAACTATGTGAAGAGACATGAACACAGGAATGGGATTGGATATAACCTCTAAGGAAGAAGAGGGCTGGCTACAGAAAGAACAGAGGGGCAGGAGAGTGAATAGGGAATGACAGAAACACAAAGAGTGGCCACAGCAGGAGGAGGACCCAGTGCAGAATCACCAAAGCCAAGAGAAGAACTACCTTCAGGATGACATGGGAATGCACACTCACTGGTGTTGTGTGTGTTCCTTTTTATAAAAATCTTCTCCATAGATTAAACAGAACTTTTGTAAAGTGTATACTTTTAATCGTTTTTAAGAAATTGTCAGCAAGAGAGGGAAATATCCCAAAGATACAGGTGCAGGAAGGTGGTGATAATCGCACTTAATGACTGGAAAATCCCTCGTGTCCATGTAGAAACACATTCTGGCAGACGAGAGAGCAGAGGCGGATGACACAGAGCCACAGGAGGACTCTGCAAAGGATGCAGGCACGTGGCGCCCGTTGTGGCAGAAGTCAGATGGGATTTTTTTTTTCAAGAAAAAAATCTTAGAGAAATATTTGTTGAAGAAGGGAAGGGCAATTACAAGGGAAAGAATGAAGCTGTGTAGAGGGGGAGGGATCACTTGGCTGAGCTGAGAGGATGGAAAGGAGATGTAGATGGGAGAGAGCAGGATGGGAGCACAGAGTTGAACCTTGAAAGCCGAAAGCAGGGATCTGCTTTCTACTGCAGAGGGAAGCAGGAATGGTGACAGATAGGCACCTAGGCTGAGGTGCATTGAAGGGATGAGAGGGAAGTTGAGGTGCTCAGTTTGAATGGATCAAGGGATAACTGAGCTGAAGGAAGGCTTAAGAAGATGGGTAGAAAATCAGTCTACACTCTACTGAACCACGAGCCTTTTTATTCTTAAAGCTTTCAATTCAGATAAAGATAGATGAATTTGTCCACATCAAAAATTTCAGTAGGTTCCAGTATCAACCAAGAAGTTTCATCTGAACCCACAGACTTTAACCATTATAGAACAGACTAATAAACTACCCCAGTGTAGAGAACATCAAAAATATATAAACACTAGATTCCCTGGCTCTCAGAAGAATGGACCCCAGAAGGTCATCTGAGGACATACACATCCAAGACCGTGCAGCCTGCAGCCCACGTACACATATTACACCATGCTCTATGTGGGAAACTCAGACACCAGGAACTCATGAAATCAGTGGGAGAAAGATCTTCAGCACAGCACATGCTGGGAACACTGTGAAGCGGTAAAAATGCGAAGGTAGTCCACAGGGTGCGGCCAGAGGAAAACAGAAGTTCCACAACCTTCTCCGGTCTGACTCAGCACCCAAAATATTTTATGATGTGTCCAGATCTTTGCATCCAGTTCCCAGGACAGTTTTAAACACCAAAGGATCAAGTACAGGGACAGTGAAAGTTCCCCAGTCCCTTGAACACATCAGGTCTCACAAGGAACATGATGAACGAATATCAGTGACACCAGCTCATATTTCAGGACCACAGGTATCACCTTGAATCCCACTCTGTTGAAGTTCTTCTAATAGTCTCTAAATGTAGCAAAGCAAAGAGGGAAAACATTGCATGTGGCAAAGAAAGAAGCTCGGTCTTGCTGCACCCGTGGCATGGAGGATCTTCATCAGCTGCAGCTCAGCAAGCCACACACCTTGAGGAGCAGCCTCGCTCCACCATGCCTCTCAACTTGAAGTTGCTGAAGAGTAGAAGGGCAGAGTGGACTGCTATGCACAGATGAGCCACCACCTGCCATACCCATTGCTTAACCTCTTGAAGGGGAAACCTAGTGCCAGAACTAAGCACCAGGGCCAGAAAACCAGAGGTTAAGAGGGTAACAAAAGAGATAATAGCGACAAGAGCTCTGATGTGGGCCTGAAGAGGGGGATCTTGAAATCCTGAGAGGCTCAACAGGGTCTTCTTGGTGTGTCTTCCCAGGGATATGAGGAGAAGAGCCATGAAAATGAGAAAGAGTCCAACAGGGATTGAAAAAGTAATCAGTTTTAGAGAGAAGAAGTAGAATTTTTCAAATGACCTTATGCTGTTCCCAGTGACATTCCAGTATTGGCAATTGTCCCTTAGATAGCTCCGATACAGTATCTGATTGCCTGTGAAAAACAGGATGCTGTTCAAGCCAGAAAAGCCCACACAGCTAAGCAGCAACCACGGTACCCACCCCGACACCTTGCACTTTAGCCAGAGGAAGGCAGGGTGGGTGAAGTTTGCAATCTTTATACAGTAAAAGAAACCAAGCCAAGTGCAGGACCAAAGGGTGGCAGAGTTCAAGAAATCCCAAAGGAAGTTTAGGAACTGCATTGTGGGGTCATAGGGGAGAGCTGTTGGATGCAGGACATTATAAATACTCTTACCTATCACTGCCCACTGAAGACAGAAGCGATAGGCCCCTAGGCTGACCAGTAACTTATTATAAGATGACAGTGTTCTCCGTAGAAACCACTTCATGCCCAGCGCTACAACGACAAAGCCGTTGCCCATCACAGCCACCAGGCACAAAAGGAATAAAATGATAATGAGGATGAGAACTTCCTTGTCAACCACCGGGTCTCCTGAAGCCATTTCTGTCATGCAAAAGACGGGTCTCAAGGTGTCAAAGGCCATTTCTGTTGGGCCGCTCTGGGAGGTCCTGTATGGTGTTTGTCCCTCTAGTGGCCCCAAGTACAGTGCTAAGCCAGAGTAGAGGATGTTGGCTCTCTGAGAGCGGAGAAAAGGTTTCTTCTCTTCAGACTAGATGCAAATCTTGTCAAGGCTAAGTGTCCAAAGCCCCCCACCTGCCTGTGAATTTGCCTGCTCTCCCGCCTATCCCTGCCCATTGTCAACACTGGTGTGGATAACATATCACGCTCTTCATGTGGTGTCCCTTACATAGGAGGTTCTACTTCTCTAAGTTGACACCTAAGACAGGGCCACACACCTGCGGCAACTCAGAAATGAAGTCCATACATTCTGGTGAGGTCAAAGCTCATATCCATGAAGGCAGCAGGGAATGATTATATTCCATGTATTGGTTCCGAGTGCTCTTGCAATGTTTAGTGCTCATAACAGCCCGAGGAAATAGGCCCTGTGACAATGCTCCTTTCACAAAGAGACAAAGAGGAAACTGAGCAAAACTTCTATTGAAGGAGGTTAACTCCAATTCTATTACTTGAAGGTCCATCATCAGGAATAGAACATAAAAGACAATTCTATATAATGAAGCAGGCAAATTTTTTCCAAAAATGTAAAGAGTATTTTATAATAGTGACCTTTAAAGTGGCATCACACAGAGAAATCCCCACTGAGATAGCCATAAGACGTAAGGGATGTGACAGAGAAAGCCCTGGCCTATGAGCCAGACAGGCTTCAGTGCAAACCCCAGCCCTCACTGTGGGTTCTTGGGTATGGCATTGAACCCCTCTGTGCCCCAGTGTACCTATCTATAAGATACAAAAGCATCCATCCTCAGTCTTCAGATTGTCTCAGAATCTCAGTTTTAGATTACAAGAAGACATGAAAGATGATTTCACAGATAAAGTAAATGAGGCCCCAATTTATAGAGTAAGGCTCCCACATAAAGTCACAAAGGAAGACCAAAGCCCAAACTGATTCCAGGACCAGGGATCCATAGTTGGTATCCTAATCAACACCCTATGTCCTTCATCCTTAGCTGGACTCAGGAGGTAGGATTTGTGCCTTGTCACAATTAAGAGAGGCCTTGCTCTTAGATGAAATGAATAGGACACACATGTGTAAATACGGAATAGTTTCTCTGGTGTGAGAAACGGTAAGTGTAAAGGAGGATCAAAAGGCATAATAGATAATGTGAAATAGGAAGACAAGGCCCAAAGGGGAAAGGGAAATGGGAGGGGTAGGAGAAAGGAAAGAAGGGAAAGGAATAAATATGAGAAAAGGATAAAACAGAAGCAAAGTCTTTGTAAATAGGGAGGGGTGGAGGGGTGAAGGGAGGGCAGGGGAATGGGGAAAAAATAAGAACCAAGTTATATCATGTAAAGGTGCAAATTTCCAATGAGGAGTGTAACTGTATTGTATACCTAAAATATACCAATAAATGAACGAGTAAAAAAAATGAAAAATGAGCGATCCAATTGCAAATAAAAAGAACTATGAATTCACAGGTAGTCATTAGATCCCCTTAGCTCTTCTTTCCTCACCCATCAAGATACAATCACAAATAAATGTGGTAAGAAATCTATGAGAATATTTTGGAAACTATAAATCTAGGTGCATACAAGTAATTCTGGCCAGATGTGGTAGCGCACACCTGCGATCTCAGCACTCGGAGGCTGAGGCAGGAGGATTAACAGTTCAAGCCCAGCCTGGGAAACATAGCAATTTAGTGAAACCCTGTATCAAAAATCAAAATCAAAAATAGGGTGGAGGGTGTGGCTCAGTGCAAAATCCCTGGGTTGAATTTCAAATACAACAAAAATTGAAGAAGGAAGAGGAGGAGGAAGTAATTATGATAATGCCAATGGTTTATTATAATGACCATCTCCCATCCAGCCTGTGACTCCACTTGTCACTCACAAGTGGCCCAAGAGGAATTTAGGAGAGCATCAGGGATACGGTGAGGCCCGAGATATCAGATGTTGTGCCATCTACATTAATCAGAGGAGGATGGAGCAAGCAATGACTATAGTCTCCATAGGAATAGCTACAAGGAGTCAAAAACAATCAGCAATCAACCCCCATTTGAGTGTAGGTAGGTTCACGTGTCACCAGCAAATAAGCAAGTAGAAGTTGTTCTGGGTCAGGTGTAGCAATATTGAAACCTCAGGATCAAGCAACATGAAAATGAGGGAGTTTTTAACGGTACCCCATCTCCTGGCCAACACCATGCCCTACCCGGTCCATGCAGAGAACCCCACAAAGAGAGAATAGAATGCAGAATATTCAGCATCTCTTTCCATTTCCCATCCACTTTCAGGTAGAATTGTTTCTCCCACACAGGGGCCAACTATAGTGAACGTTCTGTTCCCGAGTAAAAGAAAAAAAGTGAACAACTGTACTCACTCTGCCTTGTAGTGAAAATTAAAATTTCTAGGGAGCAAAGTTCCCACTCTCTTCCTTGGCCTGGATTCTCTGGCTGACCTTTGACTTTTTCCACTGGAACTTGAAAGACTGAGGCACGTCATGGGCTGTTAACTCTGAAATCTTGCCAGCCACAAACCCCCAGTGTGGAAAACTTGGACATCCTACACCTTCAGTACTGGTAAGATTAGAAAGGTGTGTGGTTAGCCCTAAATTCACTTATCCATTTTTAAGTATCTTCTACGTCATAATAATCCTATGAAAGACACTTGGGCTACGTTAACAAACTAGATATCTGCCCCCAAAGTAATTTCATGCCCCAGTCATATACCACAATTGCTCCCTGACCATATCTATGTGTGGATTAAGTTAATTCAAAAGGGCAGTCATTGAAGTGTAAATGTGTAATGTACTCTACGGTGATTTTTTGTTGCTGTTTGCATTTTTGGCTTGTGGCATTTTGTTTTCTCATAGTTAAATTTATCTTTCTAGGAAGAAGCCACGTCTGAGAATTTTTAATTTGCTGTGGTTTTCATAATGTAAAATCATAAGGGTGGTAGGATAAAACCCCAGAATAAGTTGGATGGGAAATTCTCAACTGAGTACTCTATCAGAAAGACTTTAAAAGAAAAAAAAAAAAATTGGCTTGGTATGCTTTGATTCTACACATTCTGTATCATTCCGCTCCCATCTCAAGAGTTCTTAGAATAATTCAGTGGCAGCAGAAGCTCCAACCTTGTGAGACAAGAAAGATGCTGTTTTGATGTTGGAAGTGGACAAGGCATCAGTAAAGCAGATGGAAATGTGATTATGTCAAGAAGGATGAGATATCTAAGTTTGGGTACCACAGAGGATTCACATAAGGGATTGGTTACTTATTAGGCAGAAAATGTAGGCTGAACAAAGATCACAGAAATCCTAGACAGTTACAATGAGATACTGGATTTTATCTTTGTAGGTGGAGATACTGAACATATTTGTGTAGTCAAGATGGAGCCACCAAACTTTTTTGGTATTTATGAGCTAGAGTTCAGGAAAGAAGATTCAGAACATGCACAGATGAAGAACCCCTGATACAAGTCAAATAGGCTAAGCATAACTCAAAGGGTTGCACTAACATGGTAGGTCATGAGTTGTATCCCATGCCCCCACCCAGGAACATTGACCACAGAGCTAGAGCTCTGCCCATGGCAGAGTCTTCCAGATGCTCCTAGCTGAGAAGAACCAATGGAGCCGAGACCTGGATGCTTCTGCCTTCACTGCTTCCACCCAGCCCATGTGTGACTTGAGTCTCAAGGAAGGAGAGTCTGTCCCAGTTGTTCAGTATTGCCCTCTGTAGAAAGCCACCAACTCCCTCACGGTGCTGCAAAACCAAAAATCTTTGTGATTGATAGTGAGGATAAGAAACGTTCTCTGCAATGAACAATTCACAGGCCCTAGAGATCTATGAAATTGAGTATGGACACAGATCTGTGTGAGTGTGTATCTCTCTCTCTCTCTCTCTCTCTCTTTCTCTGCTGCCTCTCCTCCCTATTCTCTGTGCTCTTGCCAGAAATGGAACCTGCACACTCACTATTGGGCCTCACCAGTTCCTGGGGCACCAAGAGACCATCCAGGCAGCCATTTAAAAAGTGGATGACCAAGGAAAAGTGAAAAAAGCCCCAAAAAGAGTTTTTCCCACATGACGGCTAGGAATAGATACTTTGTGTTTTGGGTGGTGATTTCTCTCTTTTCCTTCTGATTTTTCAGATATTTCCAAGGCTAGGCAGTAGAGTTTGTGTAAACTTATCTTGGCCCAGGTAACGCTTAAGGATGAGTAAGTGCTTATGTCCTAAGCCTTAGCGGTTAGCTTTCCTGCTAGTCCTGTTTGAACTAGTCACCAAACTAGTAACCAGTGGGGTCTAATCAAGGTTGTTTTGTTGGTTTCTGAGACAGGAGAGTAACAAATGGAGATAAAATTTCAGGTGTTCATCATTCAATAAATCATTCAGACACCATCAACAGGAACTATACCAATGGATAGTTCACTTTTTTATTTCATAGGACTTTCTAAGATGATAGTAAGGATTGCTAGATGATGTACCATTCATATAAATATTTTTTTTACTAGTTTTTCCCTTTACGAAAAGGAATGCTTTGGTAGATAAGACCAGAGGCCCATTAAATGGGAAAGTCACAGGCGGCTTCTTCAGGAAGGCTGACCAACATTCTAACAAGGCCCTTTCTGGAGTCCAGGGTCATCTTTGTTTGACATTCAGCAGACTTCCTCTTCAGCTACTAGAATGAGCAGGGTAGAGACAGCTATGGATGCTCAGGAACCATTTTTGTTTTGCTTTCGTTTTTTAAACCTTAATCTTTGGGTACTTACAGATGGTTTAAGAAATAAAGTTCTGTGACTGAAAATGGCTAAAAGAAAAATAATAAAGCTTCAGGGGTTTTTTTCCCAAGGAAAAAAACTCTTAACTTCTTATCTCATCTCTAGTCATGTCTTTCTCCTCTTGCTGTAGCTTGGACTCAAGCTAATATTAAGACATAAATGCAATCATTCATTTGAAATTCACTGCAATCTCTGTTCTGTCCTGTTAGGTATTACACCTCATTTGACAATATCTGGTCTTTTCCTCAATCCCTTTCAACTATTGGCCTCCATACTTTTTGGGGGGGTAATAATTTTATTAGTACATTTTTGTAGGACATGATGTTTACATTCTTTGTGGGGCATTGTCACGCCATTTCATTATACATCTTCATTCCTTTTGTATCCCCTTTCCCTTCTCTTCCTCTCCACTCCATCCATCTCCTGATCTCTTTCCCTTCTGTGTACATGTTTGCAATACATAATATTTACCTTCTCTGTGTGGAGTCGATACATGTACATGACACATCTCAATTCCCCTTTTCATCCTCTTCCATCCCTTCATTTCCCTTCCTTCCATCTCCTGATCCCCTACCCTTCAAGAAAAATCTATCTCCCTATTTCCTATTATCTACTTTTATTTTACTTTCTTACTGTGACCTCCAGTGAGCACTCATCTCTTCAGCTATGGCCTGAATAATTATCTTCTCCCAAAATCCATATGTGGAAGCCTTAATCCACAGACACCATATTTGGAGAATGAGGCCTTGATGAGGTAATTAGGTCAAAAGAGTGGAGCCTTCATGAGTGGGATTAATCCCTTTATAAGAAGAAACCCCTCAAAAGATATCTCTTTGTCATATGTGGACACAACAAGAAGATATCAGCTTTCTGATAGGAGGGAATAGGTCCCTCACCAGAAGCTAATAGTGCTGCCACCCTGAGGTTCAGGCTCTAGAACTGTGAAGAATAGATAAATAAGCCTCTAGTCTATAATATTCAGCAGCCTAAGCTGATTAAGTTACTACCCTATGCATATTTATTAATTATAGGAATGTACTCTGTTATTGATACACTGAATACATATAAAATACCCACAGAAATAGGAAGTTGAAGATTAAAGAAAATGGAAATTAAAGTTGCTATGTTTTTCTTCCCACTGCCTGTGGTTCATCCTGCACAAGCTCCAGTCTGGAGAACACCGTCCTGGGCCAGAGCAACCAGCAGCCACATCATGGGTGCACACACCAGAAGGGTAGGACATCAACACTCAGAATGTGGGAGATCTCCTTTGTGTTCTCTCCATCTTCTGTAACCCTAAACCTAAAAACACTTCCACAACAGACAACTCCTTTTAATTCAACATGTAGCAAACACTTGAAGTCACAGATAGGAATTCAGTGGAACAAAACTCTCATATGTCCTCAAGCTTCCATGGGACCAAACTGAAAAACCTCCATGGATGGAATCAGTCTTAAGCAGGGCACAAAGGTGCCAAAGATGGGCAGAGAAAGGAAAGAAGGAAGGGAGAGAGAAGAATGAAGGAAGAAGGAAGTTCTGGTGCTTTGGTGGCCAAAAAAAAAAAAAAGTGGGAGGGAAGGACTTTGTGGGAAGATGGAAAGGGCTGAACTGCACAGAGAATGAGCTAGGAGCAGGGTGGCGAGTGAGGCGCGGTGCTGGGGAATCTGTGCCACTAAAAAGTGACAACCTTAGTTCCCCCACAGAGACATCTGATGATGGTTACAGGTCCACATCGCACTGATATTTGAAGAAAATTACTAGGGTTGCTTGCATATTGAATCAGAGAGGCCTGCATGGAGATGAGGCCATCATCTAAAGCCAAGGTAATTCGGGACTCAGACCAGAGACCAGCAGTAGTGGAAAGGACAGCAGGAACACAGAGAGATGGAAAAATAATTAGTGGGTCATGGACAAAGGGGAGGGGGAAGAAATGAAAAGAGAGAATACCCAAACCTTCACAATTCTTGCTATGCATGAGATTAGTCATCACAGTTCTGCCTATTGATGCTGATCACTTAGAAGTGGAGCCGCCCCTTTGCCCAGGGCTTTCAAATCCTTATAAATAGGCACCACATAGGCCCTAAAACTTCATTTTTCAAGACCTTTCTAAGCTTGGTGGTTCTTAACATCAGGACAATGGACTGCAGGAAGAGGCCTCTTCCTCATAAGCTACCTTTTCCTTGACCCAGTACCAGTGAGTCCAGACAATTACGAGTCGCATCACAGAAATGATCAGAGACAGGACATGCAGAATATAGAAGATGAAGTGCAAGGTGAGTGACTTCAGAGCTATGATGTGAGCCTGGGTGCTGGGATCCCGAGCCTCAAGCGTGCAGCCCCTCATTTGCTCCACATCCTGGTACAGGGAGAACATGAGCAAGATGAAGGATACCAGGAACAGGAGGAGGGGAGTGAACCACATAACCACTGAATGCTAGAAAAAGTACCACTGATAGAAAGTCAAATGCTATGAGAAGGGGTGCAGTTTCCGTGGGAACTCTGGGAAACGATTGTCTGAATGGCTACCATATACCCTGATATATGGCTGATCAAATGACTGACAGGCCACTGAAGAACCATGAGCTCAGGAGAAGCCTGGGCACTGACCAAGAAACCTTCCACTTGAGCCAGAAGACAGGCTGGGAAAAGATGGAGATGGTCACACATAGGAGACAGAAATCCAGGCAGTAAGCCAGAAAGTGAGAGGGTTGACGAAGTCCCAAGGATGCCAAGATAGTTAGCTTTGTGGTAAAAAGTAAAGAAGGTCATGAAGTTGTTCAGGATGCTTATCCCATGCAGGCAGAGCCTGGAAGTGGCAAGGCAGGCCACAGTCATGCCCGCTGCAGGCAGAGTTCCACACAGTAACCACTCCCTACCCAGCACAGTGACCATGAAACCATTCTGTACCATAGCAGCCAATGACCCCAGGGAAAAGATGACCATGAAGACTAATATGGGGGAGGAAGGCATCTTCTCCAGCAAGGACATGTGCAGACCAGCTCCTACTCCAGCACACTGGGACACATGCACAGGGAAAACAATCTCCAGATGAATCAACCCCGCTGAGACCAGAGACTCAGGAGCCCCTCTCCCTGGGTTTATGCAAAAGCCCAGCCACCTGCATGGTCCCAGTACCCCAGGATTCGAAATGAGAATAACTGCACTCTCATTGGCATGTAAATCACATCCAGCTCCATGATACCTGTCTCTCTTTGGGTGACCTTATATTTGCCTGTTCTGCCTCAGAACCAGGTGCAGGGAAATATTAGCAGAATACAAGTTCATGGGTGATTGCAAATATCCATATTCTGTGCATAGTACTTTTTTTATTAGTACATCCTTGCCATGCATAAGGATCACATTCATCATAGAGAATTTGTACCTGTACATAATCCATCTTAATTTATCTTTTTTTTCCATTCCTGTCCCTTCAGTCCTTCCTCTCCCCATTTACAAAGATTTGTTTGCATTTGGTTCCTTCCATTCTCTTTTTCATCCCTTTCCTTCCTTCCCTTCCCTCTTGTCCCTCCCTTGTTCCCCTTCCCATTTGAACAAGTTCTTCCTAATTTCCAATGTTTGTCCTCCATTTTGATCCTTATTTACCCTTTGAGTTTCTCACACAAGAAGAACAATGTGATATTTAAATCTGTGTGTCCGATTTATTTCACCTAAAATTATGGTCTCAAGGTGCATCCATTTACCTAAATGTGTCTCAAGTTCATGCTTCTTTATGCCAGAGTAGCACTCCATTATAAATACAACATTTTCTTTATCCATTCCTTTATTGATGGGATATGGGTTGTTTCCAAGATTTAGCTATTATAAATTGTGCTGCTATAAACATAGGTGTGCATATATCACTGTAATATATGAGGCTTTTAATTCTTTTGGGAAGATACTTAAAGGGGAATAGCTGAGTCAAAGGGAACCTCTAGTTTTAATTTTTTGAGGAATTTCCATACTGATTTCCATATTCATTGTACCAATTTACACTCCCACTAACCATGGAGAAGGGTTCTTTTTTCCCCACACCCTCACCAGCATTTGTTATTGGTTGATTCCTTGATGATAGCTATTCTTTCTGGAGTGAGATAGAATTTCAGCATTTTTTAAATTTGCATCTCAAATGACTGGTGATGTCGAACATTATTTCATATATTTATTTGCTGCTTGCACTTGTTTCTTAACTGTAGTATTTCTGTCCTAACTTTTCCTCAAACATACTGTTTCCCTTATTTCTCTCCCCAAAATACAAACCTTCCCTGACCCTTCATGTCCTTAGTAGATAGCTTGTTTATCAGCCTCTAGACACCATATTAAGGCTCACTTCCTGAATAAGTGGGATAGGATCTCATCCAGGTGTATGCACAAGGCTTGGAATTCTTGAGAAAAGTCTCCCTTACCAATGACATCTCACACTGCTAAAAATTCCACTGTCTGGTTCTACGTTGAAGTTCATGGTGTCTCCACCTAAAATGTGAACTCCCTTATTCACATCAAATCTGTTGGCCATTAATTCCTTAGCCCCGATATTTTTGGCAAATCAGAGCCTGAGAAGGCTCTGAAGAGACAAGAGAGTAGATAAACATGGGAAAAAAGGGAAGACAGAGAAGGGAAAATGTCCCAGAAAGTATATCCCAGGAGGATCCAGGGAAGCAAGGGCTGGTGGCATGTCAAGAGAAGGAGTGCAGATCCAAGCTGGCCCACAAGAAAGGCCTGCCCTGTGTAGTGTGATCCCTGTCCTATAACAACACTTAAGACAGTAACATCCAACTTGCCACAAGCCTTGCCATTCATAAAGTGACTCCACACATGTAGCATTTTGCCTTCACCAACAACCATGTGGTGATGCCACCAATCACACAAAGTGACACTGGTTTGGATCAACCAACCAGGCTCAAGGAGTCATGAGCAAGGGTCCAACTGAGGTAGGGTGCAAAAAGAAAGAAATCATATGCACATGAGAATAAAAGGAAAAACAAAAAAGAGGTGGAAGAAGCAGGGTCACATCCATCAGCGGTATAGATAGAAAAGCTAGCCAAGAATCCTCCACTCAGATCTCAGAGATCCTGGGGTCAGGGTCCCCCCTGACAACTCATGGAAGCAACCTTGCTGCTAACTTCATTTTCCATCACTCAAGATTCAACAGGTGAGCATGTATATGTGAAAAGCTTATGAGAACTAAAGAGTCAATAAGCAGAGTGGAGACACTATGGAAAAGAGACACAGCTAATGCTCAAGTACAGCTTTTAATGGAAGAGCAGCTTTATTTTCTAGTAAACTTTCAAAAGATTATCAAAGCACAGATAATCTAATCTGATCCACGATTTGCAACCAGCTCCAGTGTCTTGCTTGACTCAGTTCTTTTCACAATTCCCCCTGGCTTCTTCCTGGAGAAGAAATGATGAATGGTTTCTGCATGTTTCACAATAGTTTGGCTGTTCTCAAAATCCCTTGGTGAAAGGCCAACTTCACGATGTCATCAACAAGCAAGTTGAGGCCAGAACGCACACACCCTATGGTGGCCCTGTGTAACCAAGTATGCACTGTGTGTTCACAAGCACTGTCATGTTGTGATACAGTCACTGAAGCCACAACCATTCTCCTTTCCCCAGGACTTCCACTTCTGTTCAGTGTACAACTCCACAGCATCTCTGTCTTCTCGTGTCTGCATTCCCTTCTACAAGAAGGTAGAACAGGGTCCTTCCCTCAGGCCGCAATTTGTCCATTTCTCAGTGCTTCACTATGTTTGTCTCATAAGTTGCTGTGTCCCATTCGTAGTTGGCCTCCAAAACAAACCACAAGCAGGACAATAGCTTTAATTGTCTTCCACATCCTTCAGGTAGGAACAAGCAATCAAAGTACTAGGTGTTTCTTGTAAAAATGTGGGTCAAGTTTTTCTTTTCTGAAGCAATCTTATCCTTGCAAATGAAGCTAATGGATTACTTTCTGTACCATGATTGGCACAATTTGTCATCAGGATGATGCCTGGGTCCTCTGTCAAACAAATAATAGCAGGAGGCTGAATTCCAGGTGGAAGACTCTCCAAAAAGATATTAGCACTCCCTCCCATTTTGATTCTCTGCACTAGTCATGGTTCTTAGTTTGTTTCTGTTCATTCATTTTTCATTTTGTTTGGTTTTTCTTATTACCTTTAAGAATGCACTGGACCATATACATTCCAGTTGGCAGGGCTTGTAAATCTTGTTGCTCATTTTCATTGAACCTTTGAGTAACCTGCAGAGCCTAAGCACTTCCATATTCTACCAGAGTTTCATCAGGTAACTTGATGGCCTATGCTAGGGAAAGGTGGAAGAGGAAGGAAATAACAAAGTTTTTAATAGCTAGTCTGCATGTTAAGCTAAGCCATGCATAAATGTAATGATTTCCCTACAGAATTAGCTCTAAATATTGTTTTCCTGGCCCTCTGGACTTCTTCTTATTCTTATATTTAGTTATTAACTTGAGTAAATAATTTAGGTAAATAATTCAGGATAAAACATTGGTTCAACTAGCAATCCCGTATAACATCAAATCTTAGCTTTCTGAAAGTAAATTTGAAAATTTCTAGCATCTTCAATTATCAAAATGTGTAAGAGCAGTTAATGTTGTTTCATATTCAATTTACACACTTTGTTTTCAAATAAAAAATAGTGCTTAAAGTTATTTTTACAATTGTAGCATTAGTCTGCAAAAAGGTTCTGAGTCTACTTTTATTCTAATCTTTTATAATGTTTTCTCTCTTTCTTGTACGAATTGAGCAATCAGGAGCAATAAAATTGATCTCTAAAGGAATAAGTCAGTGCTCCTTCCATGACGTCATAAAATTCATTCAGTGTCTGTTGTTCCTCAGGGATAAATCATGTCCCACAGCCTCTACATCTCAGGTTTACACAGCATGCCTTCCAGGGGGTTTTCATAGGACATCGGGGGTAAGAGGAGAACCAAGAGAGGAAAACCACAAATCCTCATCAAACAGAGCTATTTTATAGGCTGAGCTTCCACAGAAGATTTCAAAGTCAACACTCCATTGTAAAAAAAAAATCTGAAACTGCTCTCCTCAACCAAAAGTCAACCAGAGGGACAAGGACAGATAGAAATCATATATCTTCTTTCATTCCTTCCTCAAAACTCTTCTAAATTAACTATAAAAAGATCTTTAAAATTATTTTAGGGTTTCAATCCATAACAGATAAAATGGAAAATAAAAATCATTCGGGAAACTCCAAAGTAGGTAGAAGTGTGGCTAAAGTTTTCGTAAACCTGTGAGAACTGATTTCAACAAAAGCAGAAGGAAAATCAGAGCAAACGTGACTTGCACTTGGAACATGAAGTCCCAGGTGCCACTGAAGGAAAATGGTTAAAAGTCAGTTTAAGATGCAGATTCCAAGTACTGGGCTCGGTGGTAAAAGTTTGCTGTGGATGCACCAGGCCCTAGGTTTGATCATAGCATTAAAAAAAAAAAAAAAAGAAGATTCAGTTTTTCTCAGATCAACTCTTTCTTTTTGTGTAACTGGGCAACCACCCAGGAAAAGAGAAGCTGTATTCTCTGGGGAGCATAAAACAGGATCTCTGAGCTGTGTCTATACCAAGCATATTTGAGTGGAGCACACTCTACAGAAAACAGGGAGATTAGGCAAACTGTGTTAGCCTCACTGAAGGAAAACTGCCTCTAACCTAGAACTCTTTCTGGGTATTCAAGTACAAGGGTAAATTACAAGTGGTCCCTGACTTACACTGGTTCAACTTATGATTATCTGATGTTACATTTGTCCAAAAGCAACGAAAATTTAGAGACATCGTACTTTGATATTTTGGAGTGTGCTCTTTTTCCAGGCTAGCGATATACTGTTTAATACTCTGTTGTGATGCTGGGCAGCGGCAGCAGCAGTTACCACAGCCAGCAGTCAGACACATAATCACAAAAATGAACAGCCAAGACCCTACATGGTACTGTATTGCTAAGCTATGATGTTCGGTAGGTTGTGTGTATTAAATGCATTTTTGACTGATGATATTTTCAATTTACTATGGAGTTATGTGAACATAACCCCATTGTAAGTCAAGGGGCAGCTATACAGACTTTATAGACAAGCAAAATCTCCAAAATATATTTATTTTCTATGTCCCCTTTTCCTGGAAACAACGGGAGAATATACTCCTTCAGAGCTAGAGAGTAAGCCAGTATAAAGGAAGACCCAGCTCAGGTAATATGAGAGGCCAGGATGAGGGACAGGCAAAGAGTACCATCAAAGTGATCGTAAAGGCCATCACAGGATAGAGGGAGGTGCACAGAGCATGGGGACAAGTCCAGGCTGGAGCAGGATGAGAAGCTCAGGAGGGACCTTCTCCAGCAAATAGAACTTCAATACACATGATGCATGCAAAATCATTGGGAAGAATCTTAGACCAATGATAAAGCATTTGAAAGTGAAAATCAAACAAAACGAGGCAATTTGTTGCACAGACAGAACCTCAAAATTTGTACACAAAAGAAAAAGTAATTGCAATCACATTATTATAGTATTCTAAACACTGAATATGGATTCAGCCAACAGCACAATGAAACAACTTGGAAAAGTGAGGGATAGGACAGAGGTTCAAGGACATGGGTGAAGAAGAACCATGGTTTCATATTTCAGAGTTGAAAGTATGCCCAAGGCTGAAAAATCAAAAGTAGAAATGCAGCCGTATAGCTTAGAGGCAAAGAAATAAACACTACACAAACACACACACACACACACACACACACACCCCAGCTAAATTTGCTGAAAGCAATTGCCCCAGGGAACAAGCAAATGCAAGAGAATGAGAGCAAGAACCACTGTGTTTTACAAAACAACTGCAGAAATATCTCGCTCTTTGAACTACATACATATATAACTTTGATTAAAATAATCTCTTTTAAAAATGAGAAAAGACAGCCCAGGGAAGGCTATACTCTTGGGGTTTGTCAATGGCTATGAATCCTAGAAGCAAGGATTCATGTTCCTCTTGCAATTGAGTATTGGACTGCTGTCCCCTATGAACAAGAATCATGATGATCTAATATTACTCATCATTTCATTAAAACCTTCCAAGTGTATGTTTTTCATAACCATTTGGAGAAATAAAGGCCAGAAGTTAACATGAGTCATGTTTTGAAATGGTTTAATCATTTTGCTAAAAAAATCATAATCCAAGATCTCCATTTTTCTCTTGTTGAGTTTTCTCCTGACTTTTTCTCCCCACTGTCTCCATCCTTGAGCAGGCCCCACCAACACTCCTCACCATGCCCCCTCCTGAAGTCCAGGGCTCAGGGCGGTGTTGGTGACAACAGATGAAGAAGCTTGTTCCCAGGGTGAGGCCAAACATTTTGACCTACATAGCCTTGGTGAGGTTCTGCGATTTGAGGGATAAAAAACAAAGAGGCAAATGAAGTGGCATCTGCTGTCTTCCCAAAATGATGTGGAAACTCACACACTGCCTCTTAACACCAATGGAGCAGAGAGGGTTTGGAGAAGAAAAAAAAAAAAGAAGCAATCCCAGTCTTCCAGCTTCTCCTGAAAATCCCCACAGGAAATCCCCATCATTTTCTTTGTCTGCATGTGCAGAGATGAAGGAAAGAGAAATTGCAGTGAGACTAACCAGGTTGTGTTTCCAGCTGGGTGTTTACTGGGGAGGGAAGGCAGGGTGGCTGTGGAAACACTGGGTGTAGAAAATGTGGACCCCTAGCAGATGAGCACTGGGCTCACAGGCAGGGTGACAGGTTGCTAAATGAGTTCGTTTTTTTCTCCCATCAGACCAAAGAAACAGAAGTAGGAGTAGAAAAAGAGAAAAAAAAAATAGGTGCTGGTTATAGAACCCAGAGCCTCATACATGTTAGGTAAGTCCTCTACAACTCCAGCCCTAGAAAAATATACATTTCAAAAATCATAAGATATTAAGTAGCTCCAGAAACAAAATACAATCTCAGGTTGGACTAACTAACCTACCCTGAAACCCTAATATGTGGCTGGGATTGTGCTAAACACATTCGCATCCCTCATTTTCTCATTTAATTTTATTTAAGAATCCCATATGTGCTCCAGTCTTGCTCTCTATTATTAGATTCATAGTCCACACTTATACTTTGTTCTTAAAAATACAATGCTGCAATTCTACCAGGGTGTCATGATACCATGTCCATATACAGTTATTTCCCTTTGCCTGGTGGATCCAAAAGAAACCAACTGTATGTCTTTGCCATTTGTCAGTGATTAAATCTCAAATTCTGAATCAAGATTGGTGTTTTCAGTAACTAACAACTGTGCATCTCACCTCCTGGTTTCTCCTCTTCCCTATAACATTGCATATTTACCAGGTAGCAACGGGTAAATATGCCCAGGCAGGCAAACTTTAGAAACAGCCTAAGAAAATCGTATGACATTTCAAAAAAAGTCACAGAAAGGGGATGTTCATCATGACTTCTACAAGTTTAAAATAGCTTAGAGCTGGTTTAGGCAGAAAGAACAGATAGTTCAGGTTAAGAAGAACTGACCTTGAGTTTTATTGCTGTCACCTTCTCAATGCAATCTAGGATAAGGCTTTCCCTCTTTTCCAAATTCATTGCGTATAATTGTAATAATAAACACATGGCACAGTTATGAATATTTGATGAGGCAATCTATATAAAGACATTTCAGTATATTGTTAAGCTCAATATATTCATTATTAAGCAAAAGAGGCATAACATGGAAAAATAATGGATACAAAGCAAAATAAACAATATGCAAACCTTGCAAATTATCTATTATTTTTCTCTTTTTTGAAGGGAAACTCTCCCACCACATTCCTACTTCAAAGCAGTTCCTCACTTTAGAAAAACATTGTAGTTTCTATTTCTTACTATACTAACAAACAAACCTCAGCTCTTGTAACAGTGTTTTTTTTAATGCCTTGAAATCCTGTTTCTTTCAGAACATTTAGCTGCATCCTGCTTCATCTGTGGTTTCCTAAAAGGCTCTTCCCATGGAATGCACATCCAAATCTCAGACTGAAAAATCTGCAAAGTTCCCTGACAGCATGAGATTCCAGGACTCTGACTCCTCTCTTTCCCAGGCACTCTGAGAACTTTTATCTCTTTCCTTTTCATCAGTCTTCTTCAACATTACTATCAGTTTTAGTCCATTTGTGTCACTATAACAGAATATCTGAGACTGAGTAATTTATAAAGAACAGAAATTTATTTCTTACAGTTCTGAAGGTTGGGAAGTCTGACAGAATGGTTTAGGTTTTCAGACTACATTGTCCCATGGCAGAAGGCAGAAGGGCAAGGTAGGACAAGAGGGAGCCCAATTCGCTTTTATAAGGCACCCATTCTAATGCTAATGACATTAATCCATCCATCAGGACAGAGTCTTCATGACCTAATCACCTCTTAAAAGTTCCACCTTTCAGCATTGTTGCTCTGGGGATAAAGTTTCCAACACATGAACATCAGGCACATGTCCAAACCATAGCACTGCCTCTGCAAAAAAAAAAAATGCCTTCAAGACATTTGCAATTTTCAATATGCATAATTGAGATTCCTCCTTAATTAAAATCCACCTATTAGTATTAGCCTCTGCTTATTTTACTTTTATTCTGAACCTGGCATTTGTCCAGGTAGTGGGGTACCCAACAAAGATGTATCCTACCAGAAGCTTAACCCCGAAATGGAAATCATGCAGTAAGTTACAGGAGCTGAGTCAGGACTGCTGAGGCTACCCTCCATGGAAGAGCAGGATGAGCTCTTTTGAATCATGAGTGTGTCTCCTTCCCCCTGAGAAAGGCAGGAAAAAGCAGACGACCCACCCCCACCCCACCCCCCCAAAAAAGAGCTGGATTCCCAGCAAAGGAAAGGAAGCCAGGGCTCAGGGTTTTCTAGGTGAACCAAGATCTGCTCCACCTCAGGTCTGGAAGCCACCTAAAGAGAAAAAAGAGAATGTGAGGCAGAAATAGCCTCCTATTGAAAAGGCATGTTTCACGTTCCAGCCTGACATGAGGCCCTTTAGTTGAAATGACATGGAATTCATCTCTCCTGAAGAATTATTCTGACATGTCTACAAAAATGTAGGATACTTCTTGGTGCTCTACTTCTAATATTAAAAATCTACAGGAAGGAAAAAAAAGAATAAATATCATCATTAAGTCATTTATTCTTAATGAGGACAGTGCCATCGTCCTAAGAAGTATTTGGAAAAAGTACGCTACTGTTGGCATTTGCGGTTACTATTGGCATTCAGTGGTGGGGGCTCAGAGGTATCCCACATGATGAAAAAATTTCCCCCATCCATTAAGGACTTGAGATTTCCTACCAGACATTTATGTGGGTGCAAAACATCTGAGCCAAGAATTCATCTGTACTAAACATAAACACAATGTTTATATTCTAATATGTAACCAGTTTTTAAAGAATGGAATAACCACATAAATTTGGAGACTTTGGAGCTTTGTTTAATCTGATTCTTTACCATGAGTTGTTGAACATCTCAGGAAAATCATGAAATTGATGACAACCTCAAGCATAGCATTTAAATCATCAACAAAACATATTTATATCTGTCTGTATTTGGAGCATGACATTCCTTGAGTCTCCATATAGGCGCGAGCATCTGTTTGCTTCATTATGTCATCTACTGTGTGTGCCCAAGACATTTCTATACCAAAATGAATATTATTTTATTATAAATATGTTTCCTTTATATCTTTATGTTACAGTTTTTAATCAGATTTTAGGCAAATTATATCACTTGTGAATTTAAATTTCAGCAGTATATTGGGGTTGTTCCCCAAGATTTTTATAAGAAGGGAGCTGCATTAGGCAGCTTCATGTTACTACAATAAAGTAATTCCTTTTACAAAGAAAAAAATTTTATTTAGCTCATGGTTGGGGGTTCCAAAGTCCAGGGTCTGGCAGACTCATTGATTTGACCTCTGGTGGAAAGGAAGGAGGATAGATTGAAAGAAAGAAGAAAGGAGAAAAGAAAAGAAATATGTTTCAGAAAAATTTACACAGCTGGTGTCAATTATATAAAAATACACACATTCAAGACATAGGTGACTGGACCACAGCAATCTCAGGGCTTATGGGCAACCCAAAGTGCCCCCTCTCCAAAGCTCAAGGGCCTTTTGTCAACGTTAAGTACAGCAAAGCACTTAGAACTCACCATTTGGTAAGGCAGCTACAGCAATAAACTGGCTCACTTTTACAATCCAATTTGAGAAAAATGTTTTCTACACAAAAGATTCAAATTGTGCACAGCCTAACAGTTACTCCCCAGGTCCCCACAGCCTGGGGGACAAATGACACATCACTATGGCACTAGGCTCTGTGCACCCTGCCAGCTGGTCTGTGGGTCTCCAGACCCAGCCTTTTGTGGGTCTCCACGCCCCCACACAGCTGTTCAGGGCTCTGCTCCCACAGCTACGTGCTCCCTGTTGTTGCTGTCCATCTGAGCTGCTACTTTGCCTGCGCCCATAACCTTGCCTCACTACCAGCATCCTGCCTCTCCCCAGCATGGAGGAACGGTCCCGCCTCCAAGGAATGTGCTCTTTCCACCCACTTTGGATAGCAGATCCTTTAAGTGATCGCAGAGACCTATTATCCATAGGAGGCATCCTTCACATGGGCATCTCAGGAATGGAACATATTGCAAAAGGCTTAATGAAAACAGTGATCTATGAGGATTCACACACCTTCACTCTTTCCATACCTGGACTCAAAATTTCTGCCTTTCAGGAATCCAGGGAGGCAACATTCTGTATCACTCTTTATTTTTGAAAAGTCTAAACTCCAGCATCCCAATAACCTGCCCATCACTACCAAAATAGTCACATAAAGAAGACTGCTGGTGTCTACGTGGATAGGCAAGTGTTACAGGCAGTGCCTAAGAGTCTGAGTTCTGGTTTCAGACCACCTGGGTTTGAAGGTGACCTTTGCCATTACCAGATGCAGAACGTTGACTTGGTTACTTGGCCTCCCTGGATTTCAGTTTCCTTATCTACAAAGTGAGCAAACCACATGAATTCTCATAAGACTAAACTGCAGTGTATGTGGAGAGCTCGGCATAGTTCTGACTGACATAAAAACAGTAGAAGAACTACCAGTGCTCTGTCCTGGGCCCAGCGGGAAAGGTATGCAGACCAAGCCTCCTTCTAACTTCCCTACACAGCAGTGTGCATTTGAAAGGCTTGTTCTCCGACCTCTGTGCCATCTCAGACATTTTCCTTAAGAACGTGAGAATTTCTCTGAAATTGTGCTGATCAGTTGTGACTTTGTGACTCAGGGAGTCACAGAGACAGCACTGGTTGAATTAAGGATCTGGATGCTGAAAGGGCTCAGGAGATTGCAAAGTCTTTCCTCTGACTTCAGCTAAAATCTTATGCCTGCTCAAAGCCAAGAGAGGTCAAACATTCTCTAAATTTGCATGGTGAGAAAAGCATGCAATCAAAGGCAAAGCAAACTCAGGACTGACCAAAAAGTCTGGGACATTTGGTCCCTTGCATTGTATTATAAGTGTCTGTGTTTCTTGGCATTAAGACTCCCATCTGCTGAAGAGCCAGAGGAGCTTCTCACAACAGTTATACCTGTTCATTGCTCTCGCTACAGGCCAGTTACATTCAGCAGCTTCATAAAGTCTTAGTGATAAGGTCATGGGCATTATGATAATGACAAGGTAAGTGGCGTATTTTTAAGCTCTGGGAGTGGCAAAAAGGCAGCAAAGATTGTATTCCAGGCTGGAAGAGTGATAAACAAAAATGAGACAAATCCTCAGAAGAGAGTAAAAGATGAATAAAGAGCTGGGCAAATTTCAGAGCCCCTTCCGGACAAATACACTTTTAGCAGAAAGCCAGCTCTGCCAGGAAGGCTGTGAGAGAGGCAGGCCCTGATGGAGACAATGGGAAAAGGCAAGAAGCAGATGGATGCTGACATTTCTCCTCAGTCCAGTCAGGCTGAGGGAGGATACGAAGCAAAGCTCACATCACAGAGCAGAAGCACAGAGGCATATGCGCAGATTAGAAGAGCAGACAGCAGGAAGCAAACATATTAAACAGAGAAAAAGGTGAAAAATTGCGGAGTTTAGCTGAAATTTTACTTGCTTCATTCCCCTTCCAGGTGGCAAGTAGCAGAAGAAAACAAAAACACTGACCTAGATTCCCATACCTGTTCTTAGCACCTCATGGTCCCCATCTTTGTCTCCCCTAACTATGTTGGCTGTTCTTACCCATGTTCCTCTCCCCAGGCATTTGACAAGTCTTAACCTCCTCCACTGTCTTCTCTCCACTACCTTCTTCAGGGCCTGTCTGGCTCCATGCCTTTCCTTCCCCACTGCCAATCCCGTTTCTCAAAGTCCTCCCAGCACAGACACCCCAGTTGGCCAAACAAAATTCTAACTCAACATCATGGTTTCTAAAGCATTTCCCAGGGGGAGAAATTTATCCCGGCACCCTACATTCACACTGAGATATGTTTTTTATTAAATCAGGATGAGAATTCTACCAATATGATTGAAGTGTCAGCAGGCTAGGTCTGAGAGGTCCCCAAGGCTGAAACAAGGAATTTATTGTACCTTTTTAAAAATAAGTTTGCAGGTTCACTGACTCCTGTCTCAGAAAAAGAATTTTCAGGACACAACAGTATACAAGGCAAGAGAAGTGTTTATTAGGACGGTCTCAAGAACGGAGAAATGAGATGCATTAAGAGCAGGAGTTGTGTGCATTTAAGGGGTGTCTTCAAGACGAGTGATCTAGGTTGTGTATTTTTACTGTCTGTCAGGGTACAAGGCGGCGAGCCATTTACATGTGTTTGAGGTTGAGATCTGCTGCCTGCCCCCAGTATTACTGCTTCCTGAGGATGGAGGACTCAAGCACACAATTTACAGGTGGAAAAGGACAGGTTAGGAGCCTGGGTTTACAGGCTTGCTGTAAAGAAAAAAGAATCCTTAGGAATTTTGTTTTGTTGAGTGAGTTTCCTAAAAGGGAAAAGGCTTGTGTAACTTTTGTGTCTGGAAACTGCACTTCTTCTTAAAAGTGCAATTTGAAAATCTCGGTTTTCTTGTCTCCTTTCTACCCAGTTTTTATTTCTCCTATCCTACCTCAAAAGGAGTTCGCCAATGTTCCTCACCTCTGCATGTAACTCGGGAGGAAAACCATGACTCCCCCTGGGTACGAATCATCCCCATCCTCTCCACGAACAGCCCAGGTCTGAGCGCTTACTCTCTTCACTGAGCTGCTGGCCCTCTGAACTGAGTCTCCACTTCCTGCCACCTTTTCTTCAGTTTGGCCACCAGTGCTCGGAACACTCAGCTGAGTGTTCTCCGGCTCTGGGTTATGAGAAAAGAATGTTCAGACTCCACAAGCCAGTCCCCAGGCCCAGCCTCCTCTGGCCTTCCAGGGCTCCCCTTCCCTTCTCCCTGGCACCTCGGCCCAGCCTCACACCAACCTGTGCACCCGTACCTGGGCACAGCGCCATTACCCACTGCATGATTATCAAGCTGTTGCCTGCCTGGACCTGAAACAACCTCTGCTGACTCTCACCAGCCCACACTGCCCACTCCCACTAACACCCTGCTTCATGGCATCTCCTCTCTCATTCTGGCCAAGACAGCAGCTTCCTAAACTGTCCCTGCTTCTCCACTGGTCCCCACCCCGGCTCCGACCTGTCCATTCTTCTCACAACAGCTGGGGTGACCCCATCACAGACGAGTCAGAACAAGCATGTCCTTTGACTGGACCCCTTCTAATGTCCCCACTTGCTCAAAGCCAATTTTTAGACTCCCCGGAAGGCCTCGTGTGTCTCCATGCCTGCCCTGGGCACCGGGGTGGTTTCCTCCTCCTGAGTTGCTCTTCCTTCCCATAATCTCCATAGCTCATTCCTTCCCCTCTTCAATTCTCTGCTCAAAACTCACTATGCCTACATAATACACACTTCCTCATATCATTTCAAGGTCCCTCACCCTGCTCGAATATTTCTTCCAGTACGGTATTTATCAACATCTGAAAAACAGGTTTTATTGTTTATTTAGGTACGGTCTGGCTCCCTCCACCAGAATGTCAGCTTGGCAAGGCCAGGTTTGTGAGGCTGCTCCTTTGTCATTTACCACTGGATCACCAGTGATCAGAATGGTTCCTGGCTCATAAATGGGGCTCGGTAAAGTTTTTGTTGCGTGAATGGATAAAAACTACCTTGTTGAATTCACACTGCCAGGCCCAATACAAAGGTCATTTTTTGCCACCTTTATCCTGCAAAAGTTAAGCTTCCTGTATTCCCAGGGCTCTTTGCTTCTACCTCTACCAAAGGTGTCTTCTTTTCATATACACCTCCCTGCCACCAAGGTCATGGGAGCCTGGAAAGTAATGAATCCTCTGAAGATGCTCAGTCTGGGAGGTTGAGAAACTGAGCATCTTACACCTGGGAGACAGAGATAGCCAGGACTCTGCCAAAGCTGAATCCAAGGCTTCTTAGCACCCTTTCCATTAACCCACACTTGTTCTCAAAACAAATAAAAATTAAGTGAACAAAACACACAGTGCCATGCATTTTAGGTCTTCATTTCAATTTAATATACAGGAATTCCTAAGAATTGTGTTAAAATAAAACAAAGAGGGAGAGGGAGCAGAAAGAAAGAGAGAGAGAGAAGAAGAGGAGAAGGAGGGGGATGGGAAAGCAAGAAAATAAGGAAGAATGGAAGACAAGAAAACCTCATCCACTTTTTGTTCACTGGTGTTCTGTCTAGAGGATATGCCAGCTTTAGCCTACGAAGGCCAGCTTGAGCATAAGTATCTCTCTATAGCCCACACCCTGATAGACGCAGGAGGGTAACTTTTCATTTTAACCAGCGCCTCCTAGAACACTTGGTTTCTGCTTTTCATCTGTCTAATGCAGAAAGCCCAACAATAAGACATCATGGCAAGGTCAGAAGGTTATCGTTACTGGAATGATGAAGTCAAGAAAGCTACTTTCACCCAGTATGGTGGCACATGCCTGTAATCTCAGCACTCTGAGAGGCTGAGGTAGGAAGATTGAAAGTTTAAGCCCAGCCTGGACAACATAGAGAGACCTTATCTTAAAAAAGAGATGGGAATATAGCTCATTATGAGGAACTTGAGTTCAGTCCTCAGTATCACAGAAAGAAAAAGAAAGCTACTTTCTATCTAAAAATCTAGCTACCTTTATAATAATGGAAATATATAAAAGTCACTATCATTTTCACATCATGTTGACAAAGATTCCCATAATATGCAGAGATATTATAAACAGAAATTAAAGGTGGATAACAACCTGGAATTTGAAGATGTAGTTACCAGTTTATCTCACTAGGTGGCTCTCACATTTTATGACCTAAAGCCAAGATTCCTCCCAAACTCATACAGATTTGGATTGGTATACATTCATTTCTTATCAAAGATGGATTGGTTTTTTTTTTGTTGGCTTTTTTTTTTGGCACCAGAAATCGAACTCGGGCCCTTGTGCTTGCACAGCAGGCAGCGAGACCACTGAGCTAAATCCCTGGGCCCCTCAAAGATGGATTGTTATCTGTATGCACAGATAAAAAATAAATGTGCATGTATTTATGTGCATAGTTTATAATAGTAACTTTCTAACTAGGACCTGTGAGAAGAAATTATAAATTGCCTGTTAGAATCCTTTGATAGGGCTGGGGATTTAGCTCAATGTTTCTGCTGCCTGCCTCGAAAGCACAAGGACCTGAGTTTGATCCCCGGTACCAAAAAAAAAAAAAGAATCCTTTGATAAATAACTATTTCACAACAAAATTTAAGAGAAATCCAATTCATGTCCAGTAAGAAGGTCCCATACCTATAATTTTTAAAAATAAATTGTTTTGTACCAATTTTCTTCCCAGCCCTCTGTAGAAATGAATTCCTAGAAAGTCTAGCCCAGACTAGCAATGAAATTGTACATTTTTAAAATAAACTAAGCTGGCTTAATCTGGAAGGCAAAGTTGATGATTTATTTCAGCCATCTCTTTCATGCTAAAGTCCGTTTCAAACTGTAGTGGATTTGTCATTTTCTCTCCCCATCCTGAGATCCACCTAGCCAACTTTTGACAAGAAACCCAAACTATGGCTATACTCTCCAGGTATTCCAGCGCTTGACACTTGTCTTGACTTGTTCTTGTTAAATTTCTGACACTGCCCTGTTCACTAAGACATACTTGTTCTCTTCCTCTCCCTCCCACCCTCCCACCTGCTCAACCATCAGCAAGTGCATTATTGCTCAGGCCAGCCGCTCTGTCTTCTCAGGCAACCAGACAAACAAGTCACAGTAGCAACACTGTGCTGTCATGAGACACATACAAATGTCATCACGAGGAATTTTAGGTCACAGCCCCTTTACATGTCTGGCCCCTTCACATTCCTCATTTCTCTGGCCCAGAAATCAACTGAAATAATGAGATGATTGTGAACTGGTTTTATTTTCCTTTGAGGTGAGATCAGTTGAGAAAGAAGTAAGAACGTATTGAAGCAAAGGCTTGTGTCTAAATACACTTGAGTGCGATGCATAACCCAAGCAAATTCCCACCAACCCCCTTTTTCTCTCCCATCAGCCCCAGAATCAGCTCCATTTTCCTCTTTGTGGCTGTTTCTCACCATTCTTCATTTTGAGTGTTCTCTGCTACACAGCTTATTCCAAGATGCAGCAAAAGATCACAGCTTCTCCACTCTCTGTCCCCAGCCCAAACTGAATGCTTTGGAGAATTTTAATATTACAGAGATAGATGCAGGATTTAAAATGTAAATTCATGGAGAAATGCAATATATCCCCAAAACAGTAGTGTGGTATTTCCTTTCTAAATGCTTCATAATGTAAATGGATCAAGAGTGATTTCTCTTCGCTCTTTTGTCAGTCCTCTTTGCCCACTTCTTGAGATGCAAGCTCCATCTAAACATGCTGTTTAATCTGAGGGCTCATGCTAATCAGCATCCTTCTTCCTCCAGCTGACTTTGCTGCTGTTTTCCTCAAACTTATCTTGCAAGTACACCTATACAGGCAGATGCAAAAGTGAAAACGCTATATCCTAATGTTACATGGTAGTCCCAGGGGTTTTTTCCAACATATTTTACTATATTTATACTTGTCTCATATGCTGTGAAGTAGGTGTCTTTGACTGACATCATTATTTCCTGTCTTAATTTGTTCTTTAGCTGCTGTAACAAAATACTTGAGACTGGGTGATTTACAAAGAATTGAGATCTATTTAGCTCACGATTCTGGAGGGTAGGAGTCTGAGAACATGGCACCAGCTTCCACTTCACATCTGGTAAGGGCCTTCTTGGTGCATCATAACATGACTGATGAGCCAGAGCGTGGGTACTAACTTGGGCCTTTCTTCTTATAAAGCCACTAATGTCATCATGGGGCCCCCACCCTCATGACCTCATCTAACCCCAACTGCCCAAAATCTCCACCTCCAAACAGTGTTAATAGATGAAGTTGGAGATAAATTTCCCATGCATGAAATCTGGGGGGATGCATTCAAATCATAGCACCACCAACCCACCCCATATTGTAGATGAGAAAAATCAAGGCTCAAAAAAGCTAGATGATTTCCCCAGTATCACACAGCTTTTAAGTAATAATATTTAATAGATAACTCTGTTACTTACATTTCAGAGAAATCTTTCTCTATCCCAGAACAGTCCTATTTCTGATGTGGAGACTCAGCTACCTAAACAATATCAGGTAACTTCCTGTTGGCAAAGGGGCCTGAAGAAGAGAAGAACTTTGGGAGAGATGACATAATACATACAGACCACCTTTGTGTATATTTAATCTAGTAATGGTAATTTGGGCTAGTAAAAACTTTTCTTTGAAAACAGAAGTATCTTGTAGGCAGAAGTATGGTGTAGGAGGGTTACCTTTATTTCACAGACACAGAGACAAGGTGAATAAACCATAGGAGTCACTCAATATATCAAATCGACTATAGAACATTTAACCATCGATCAAGAGGCCTTTAAAGATAAGGTGTTCTTCATATGATAAATGAGAATGAATTATCCATTTTGAATGAATCAAAACACAAGTCTGTGACTAAATCTCACACACGTAATGGTAAAGAAAGAATTCAGACACCAAAAAAAACATTTCAGATGACGCCATTTCATAACCAAACAAATCTAATCCACGGTATTTTAAATTGGGATGCTTGTTACCTGGAGTGGGTAGGGGAAGGAGGTGCAAAACAAAAGTGAGGTGTTCCCCAACATCTTTGCTTCCTGAAGCCCTGAGTAGGGGTTATATGGAGGACCACAGCCCCAGGAGTCACACAGAACTGGGCTCAAATCCTGGGTCTGCAACTGAGTAACTTTGCACACATACCTTGTACAACTTGTGTCTCAGATTTTTGCATCTATAAAAGGGATTAATAATACCTTCCTCCAATGGTTGGTGTGAGAAGTAAGTGAAATAATGTACATAAAGTGCCCCACAGCATGCGTAGGTGCAGTAATAAAGGGTAAGTATTATTATCCCCGCCCCTGTGCCTGATAGTAAATCAGGATCAGAGGAGAGATAGGTAGAGTACAGACAGGAAGGCAGAGGAAGGACCAAGCCAGGCTTGTGATCAAAGATGTGCGGAATCCACCGGAACACTGCACCGGGGAGAGCTGGTTCTTTCCCTCCCACTGCCCACACAGTCTCCCAAATATTGCTGCCTGCAAGTGTGGGCCAGCCCCGTGCAACCAACAAAGTTGTTCTCATTCCATCCACAGAAGCCTTTGCTGGGAGACCTGATACTAATCTGATAAATTAATTTGCACTTATGGTCATGTAGTGGTTAGCAGCAGCTTACTAGGTTACCCTCCAGGTGATGTAAGTTGCATCTTAACCAGAGCCTTATGAATATAAAAGACTTTGGTGTAATTTCACCTTATCCCTGATCAGAAAGGAGCCAGCTTGGGAGGAAAATGGAGGATAATACAGACATGGTGCTGTGAAGATCAAGGCTTCAGGAACAAGCGGGAACCCAGGAGGTCTCAGGCTACAGAGACTCAATTTTTCTCCCTGACAAGAGAATAAAGATGCTAGTCACTGGGTTCTGAATAAGAGCCCTCCTGGGAGGCCCAATCAGCTATGAGGCCTGTGGTTCCTATAAGATCAAAGCAGAGATAGAATTTTCAGTTTTGACTTTGAATTGCTAACGATGTCCTAGGGCATCCATACAGGGAATACTGTTCAGCAATAAAAAGGAGAAAACACCGGACACGTGGATCTTGGGAGCATCATGCTGAAGGGGAAAAGCCAGATCCCAGAGATGACGTGAAATTCTGGAAAAGGCCACATTTATCTATATTGACAGACACCTGGGGCCAGAAGTGGCTCTGATTCAAAGAGATGCTAAGGGAGATTTCCAGGGGATAGAAGCACTGTCTGTCCTGACTGAGGTGGTAACAGGGCAGTAACGAGCCCAGATGTCCCCCGAACTATCTTCTTGGGAAGGTGCAATTTTATTTTAAGCACAGTATAAAATAAAGTTGATTTTAAGGGGGGGAAATGATATCTTAGTCATAGAAGTTGTTCTGCTCTGGAAGGCAAGTCCTAGCCTTCCCCAATTCACCTAGCAGATTAATGCTTGCTCGGTACTTGACAATTAAAGGAGCACTTTCTCCTCTTTCGATCATCATACCCACTCTATGAGGTGGGTATGATCAATGCCACATTCTAGGTAGGGAAACAATGGCACCAGAAAGTGAAGGGGATGGCCTTTGTCTTCTAACTCAGAACCCTGTTGGCTTGCCCTCACCCTGGGAAATGGCCTCAGAGACCATGCAGGACTAGGAAAACTGGAGCCCACAGAGTATAAATAACTTCACACAGCTGTGCCTTTGCTTAAAGACAGAGACCAAAACTGAGGGCAGGCCTCCTCTCCCAACGAACATAAGGAAGAAATGTCAAATTGAGATTATCCTGAATGGAGGGAGAAGGACCTTCATTTTCCACATGTGAGACTTTCAGACCCACATAGAGAACAAAAGCAAAGGCAAGGCTTCTTTCCAGAGCTTCAGTCTCCGCTCTCACAGCATGGTGCACCCCCCTCCCCAAACCTCTGGGATCCCAAGGGTCTTCTAACTTTAACAAACTACAGCAAGAAGCACGCGCATTACCTCACCACGGTCTGGCTTCTTTCCTAGCAGCCCTGTGCTCCATCCCCCCTTTCTATGGCTTCACACCCTTTGCCCATTCCTCCCCACTGAAATCACACAGCTCTGACCCCAGAGAGCCAGCTTGAGCCTTCTCCTCCTTCCCAAAGCATCAGAAAAGTGGCCCCTGGTGACACATGGGCCCTTCTGCACACATAGTTTAAACGTATGCGTGGGGGGGTAGAGAGAAGGAGGGAAGAGAAAATACATAATAGTGCGTGCGTGGGGTAAGGGGTCCTGAAAGCAGCCACAAGAGTGGGTGGTATATAAGTTGGGAGAGCAGACACTAGCAAGAGGGAGGAGGGAGAGTTCTACTCTCTGTTTAGTATCTTTCTGTTCAACATGAATTTTCTAACTAATATACATGGATTGCATTTATTTATGTATGCCAATAAAGAGAGGCAAGACAAGAAATTATAGGCCAGGTTTATCTTTTTTGGGGGGAGGGGTGGGTTCAACTTATATGTTTGTATAAAAAGGGGGGAGGAGAATTAACTCTTAAATACGTAAGCAACTATAATTCACCGCCTCCCTTCCTTCAGTGACCAAAACGTGCAACAATTTTAATGACAGGAAGCTGTGAATAAGTCCCCCAAATGGGATGAAGCCACAAGGGTTTTAGGAAGGAGGGGCCGCGGGAGCGGAGCTTTCGGGGTGCATTGCTCCCTTGGGATCACTGTGTCTCTGCACCTCAGTGGGGTTCGCTCCTGTCTGCCATTTAGCCATCTGTGTGAAAGCTTTGTGCCCTGGGCTCCAACATTTTTCAGACTAAGAATGTGTTTAGGGCAGAGGCTATCTTAACTGTTGAGGGGGTGCTTTCAGAGCTTAAGGCATGTACGGAAGAGACTGAATCCACATTTGCTAAGTAGAAAGTAAGTAAGGCGGTCTCAGACCAAACAGGAGGGCCTGGGGCTGACACCACCACGGGACAGGGCATCTCCGCCCCCTGTGCCCGGACGGTCCCCAGCTCCCCACATCTGCTGCGTGGTGAGGTTCAAAAGTCTTCGCGTGTTTACCAAGACCTTCCCTGCACCGGCCCGCACCTGCCTTCCTGCCCTAGCTCCCAAGACAAATCTGTGCCCAGGCAGTCAAACTGGTCTCCTCGCCACTCCCCAAGTGCTCCTCCAGGCTCCCAGCCCGCAGGCCCTTGCTCCTTCGTGCCTCTCCCAAACTCTGCCTGACTACCTGGGTAGGGCCAGCTTCTCCCCAAGACTCCCCTGCTGCACCCCGCCGGCTGGTCTTGCCCTCCCTCCACTTCCCTGCGCCCCCGCCCCTTCTTTGCTGGGGGTTGCGCCTGCTAGCGTTGCGGTAGGCTAAGCCTCCTGCACCAGGGGATTGACGCGTCTCTCGCTGTGCCGCCTTTCTTGGTCTAGGGTCTGCACAAACGCAGAGGGTGGAATACCAGGGTGTTGTCACATCAGGGATAGAACCGGGGTAAATCAAGACTGGATTGGGGTTAGGATGGGAATTGAGAAAGGTTAGTCGATGCCTGGTCCCGCCCACTAGGCGGCGCCTTCAGTCTCATTCCGGTCAAGACGTCCCCAGGTTTGCAAGTTTGGTACCAGTCTGACAAGTTTCCTTCCTGCCCTCCTGTCTCTTTAAGAAGGTAAAGCAGGTGAGGCCGAGGCCCCGCCCTCAGGCCCTGGCCCGCCCCCCGCCCCCACCCGGCCTGCCCGGCTCCCCCTTTGCCTCACGACTTGGCTCAGCCATCGGGGCCCAGGTCCCAGGTCCCGGCCGGCGCCATGGAACGGCGCTGGGCGAGGGGGCTTGGGCTGCTGCTGCAGCTGCTCTGCTCCCCGCTGTGCCCAGGGGCTCACGCCGAGGAAGGTACCGA
>NW_004624800.1:11365096-11477779 GCF_000247695.1 Heterocephalus glaber
CCCGCCCCCGCCGCCGTCCTCCAGCTCCCCGACTGGCCAGGCCGAGCTTTGCTCTTTAACCCCAAACTGCTGGTCTCACAGGTCAGTCACCCTATCCCTGCTGGCCAGCAATTTTTACATGGGGGTAGGAGTGCCTTACCATTGCTGGGAAGTTGCACACCCCCTACCCAGCCCCGGCCACCGGGGACCCTTTCATTCCCTGACAGCGAGGTTGGACTCCTCTCTAATTCGAGGTGGGAGCCACCACTGCCGGCCTAGGCCAGGGGTCAGGGTGATCTGCCATCGAGGGAAAGGGTTAGGATTTGAGATCCGGGGTTTCCCAGATGACAGGAGTCAAACCCTGGACTCAGAGGCTCCCAATAGGCCTCTCCAACCCTGTGTCCTACACTTCCCAAAATCCAAGGAAGGCCTTGCACCCCCACTTCACATCCCCAATCACAGACCTTTGACAGTGGACATCAGACTCTGAGAGTTTCCAGGGTCCCAAGGACCGACCAAGGCCGAGCTCTCCCACCAACCCCACTGCCGCTCTGCAGCAGATGGGATCCTGGCCACACCTGCCACCCTCCACTGGGCCTGAGTGTGAAAAATTTCCCCGGGGCTGCTGGGCTCTTGCTTCCTGTGTTGACTTTGGTCAGAGCTCCAGCGCTCCAGCCCTTGCCTCCCTCTGCCCAGCTCCTGCACACTCTTCAGGCCCTGTGATCCCTGGAGCTCCTCACTCCTTGCTGCCCTCTTGCTCCCCCAAGCCTCCGGATGCCAAAGATGTTAGGAAGAGGATGTGGAAGCCGGGCTGGGGCCCCAGGGTGAGGAATGTGGGTTGCACGGGTACCTCCTCCCTCTCGCAAAGGTGACAGGCATGCTCTTCTCCCCCCAACCTCAGTCACTCTGATGGACACGAGCACTGCACAAGGAGAACTGGGCTGGCTGCTGGACCCCCCAGAGGATGGGGTGAGTGTTGGGAGGAAGGATTTGGGGAGGCTCAAGGGTGAAGGCCAGTGGGTATTGGGGCGGAGAGGTGGGTGGAGGAACAGAAAAGAGCAGGAAAAACTGGAAGTGTCTCCTCCTGGAGGGGGAGGGGAAGCCAAGTCAGTGCCTCCTGAATGGGATTTGGGGAAGTCAGACTTCACCCCGTGGGGAATGCCCAACTCCTCCCCCCAGGCTGGTCCGTGGTGAATAATCCTGGGGGTGGGTTGGGGGGAGAGTGCCCATGCAGTGAGCAAGCTGGGCCTGGCTTGAGAAGGGACAGAAACACCGGAAACATCCTCAGTCTCAGCTCCATTCATCCCAGTGGAGTTGCATGGGTTGGTTTCAGGTGTGTTCGAAATCGTATGTGGACATTTTTTGCTGGAGAGGAGACCCAAAGCTTTCAACACTTTAAAAGCTGCTCCCCTTGGGGTCTCCCAGCCCTTGGCATAGTGTCCATACCACCCAGGTAGGCTCCCAAGCACCAGCGGTAACAGTGTTTGAAGCTGGAGAGCCTGCGCCAAGTCCCTTCCCTCCCAGGTGTCCCTCAGACCTAGTGAGCAGAGGTCAGTTGTGGGTGGATCCAGAGAGTGTATTTGGACACGAAGTCCAGAGAACACCCTTGCTGCCACTCAGCAGAGCTGGTCGCAGAACCTCCGGAGCTGCCTCAGTGGACAGACTCGCTGGTCCTGGATCCTGCTCCCTGGGCGTTTTCTTCCTTACTGTCCCAAGACTTCAGCCCAGTCTTTCTGGGGTCTGAGTTACTTGCTGTCTTTCCTTCCCTCTGGGTCTGAGGGTCCTGGCTTCATTCTCTGCTGTCCTACAGAGTGGCCTATAATTATAGTTAATAGACTAAACCCTAATACATCCCCCAGGAGTGGCTGTTTAGGGAATCTCAGATTAGGCCAGCCTGAATAGGCGCCGTGTCCCAAAAACCACCTAATCACCCCACGACAATGGCTACAGGTCCATCTGCTGGCTCCCACGGGCCTCTGCTACCCCTACCCACATAGCTCTTCCCTAATTGGGCCAGAGAGAAAGGAAGGACCCTTTCTCAATCTTGCTGAGAAAATAGCCTTGCAGTCCCAGAGCAGGAAGAAAATAACAGCAGTGCTGCACAACCACCCCTACCTTGCTTGTCCTACCTATCCTTTTTCTCAAAACACACACACACACACACACACACACACACACTCAGAGTCAAGATCCCCCGGGTGCCCCCATGTAGCAGCCAGTAGTGCCCAAGTGCTGAGTGAAAGATTCTTTCCTGGCCGGCCAGTTCTCCCCCATCTGTCACTGCTGGCACTGGGAGAGGCAGTTACAGCTGGGAACATCTGCTTCTCCAGGCTCCAGCTGCAGCCCTAGCAATCTGGTTATTGAGCTGCAGATTGACCACCCACCACCCTGTCCACCTGCCCCTGCCTCTGTCTTCTTCCACTCAGCTCCCCGACCCAGCACGCCTTCCTGGAAGGAAGGTGCAGACTCCAGGTGCTTTTTATGGCCACTTCATTGACGAACACCCCTTGCCCGATCTTTGAACTTAAAAACAATGCAGAAATATGTGCCTCACAGCAGCTTATATTTCTGCCCCACCACACTACCAACATTCTTCATTAATGGTGCTTTTTTTTTGCCTTTCCACACCACTGAGAGTAGGCAGGAAAGTCCCTGCACTGTATTGGAGTAAACACTCTGGGAAAATGAACTGTCTTAGGGCTGCAGGCTTTTATCACGTTATGGGGTAGCATCTAAAATAGTAATAAGGGGCTGAGGATTTAGCTCAATGGTTCTGGCGCCTGCCTCACAATCGCAAGGTCCTGAGTCCGATCCCCAGTACCAAAAAAAAAATAGTAATGGAATGTTTTGTAAAATTTGAAAGCTATTTTCTTAAATTCATCTGGCCAAAAAAAAAAAAAACTTAAGGAATGAGAACATTTCTTGAAGAAGAAATGGTAGACACATCCTACTGCCAGATATCAGAACATCAACAATAGTTGAAACATGTGGTGTTGACAAGAATTCTCAGGCCCATGGAACAGAACACAGAGTCCAAAAACATCTCCACATATGTAATATTTGAATATGAGGGCTGGGATGTAGCTCAGTGGCACCACTCCTGCCTGGCAAGCTCAAGGTCCTGAGTTTGATCCCCAGTACCAAAACAAAAAAGATTGAATATAGGTGGCTGGGCGTGGTGGTGCACACTTGTAGTCCTAGCACTCGGAGGGAGGCTGAGGCAGGAGGATACCTGTGAATTCGAGGCCAGCCTGGGATACATAGAGAGTTCAAGGTCAGCCTGAGCTACATAGTGAGACCCTGTCTCAAAAAAAAGAAAAGAAAAGAAATGAATATAGTGGACACAAATTGCAAACCAAGTTGGAAAGTATTGTAGGGGAATAGAAAGACCTACTCTGGTTTCACTAACAACCTACGATAGATAAATTAACAACAAAAACTATTTTAAGTAGATGTGTACTTACAGAAGGCCTACAGAAGACAAGACTGGAGGGAAGGTCAGATGGTTGAGGCTTTCATGCCATCCAGAGGTGTGGAAAGAAGCTGGGGGTGGGGAGATAAGACAAACCCATAGAAGCAGATAAACAAAGGCCACCTTCTGTGCAGATAAGTCTCTGGGTAATAGAAGATGCCTTACTAATGTAGATTTCCTTCAGAGATGGAAATTTGTTATACCAAAGCACTGCTTCACAGAGCTACTCTTGTGCCTAGTTTCTCAGAATAATCAGCTCAAAATATGTCAAAGAAGTATGTTTGGGGTTGTGTGTCCTGAGCCCCGAAAGCATCAACTAGTCACTGAATTAACAATTAGAGATCTGATATTTATTTATTTATTTATTTATTATTTTTTATTTTTTTGGTACCAGGGATCAAACTCCAGTCCTTGGGCTTGCGCAGCAGGTGACAAAACCACTGAGCTAAATCCCTGGCCCTGAGATCTGTTATTAAAAAAAAAAAAAAAAAAAAAACAGAAAGTAAAGACATCTCTCCACACTGTACACACAAACACACAAAATGAATTATAAAGAGATTAAAATGTAAACCTAAAAACCAAACCTATAAAAATTTTAGGAGAAAAGATAGAAGATGTTTATAGCCTTACAATGGAAACACTTCCTATGCAAAATACACAACCCCAAATCATGTTATTATGTAAAAATGTTAAATGTATATTCACATAAGAGACACCATTAATTAGTGCCATGGCAGAGAATATTTGAAACATCCATATTAAGCAAATGATTAATGTATATATCATGTAAGAACTCATCCAATGAATAATAAAATGATAACCAGAAATCAGGCTAAGTTATGAACAGATATTGTATACAAATACAAATAGCCAATAAACAAAAGAGAACAACACAGCCTCTTCAAAGTAATGTAAATTAAAATGATAAGCTGTTTTGACCTGTAGGATTGGCAAAAAGTAAAAAGATCATTAATATCCACTTGTCTTAAGAGCCAGGGATTTAGCTCGGTGGTTTTACCACCTGCTGTGCAACCACAAGGACCCAAGTTTGATCCCTGGTACAAAAAAAAAAAAAATCCACTTGTCTTAGTTACTTTTTTTGTTGCTGAGACAAAATACTCAACACCCAAAGTTTATTTAGCTCACACAGTTTGTAGAGGTTTCAGTCCATAATCGGCTGGCTTCCAAAGCAGGGTGGATGGCAGACAGGCATGGCAGAGGAGAAACAGTTCATGGTGGGGAGAAGGTAGCAAAGCAACAAGCGATGCCCGAAGTTCTTTCTGTCCCTTATATCTTAGCCAAACTACTTAGGGCGGGTAGCACTCACTTATTTCTAGTGCCCTTGAGCCTAGCATTGCACCAAGAATCAATTCCAGCATCACACACAATCCAGCCACCTCTGAAAAAGCCCCACCTATGATCACTTTTGGGGGACACTTAAACACAAGCCATAACACCATTGTCGATGAAATTTTAAGTAGTAAGCACTCTTGCCTTGATGGAATTGTAAATTGGTGAAGTCTTTCAGAGAACAATTTAGCAGTATCTTATAACATGTGTGGTGTATCACCCTTTGATACAGCAATAATATAGAAATCTTACATTAATCTGTATGTGTTCTTAAAAAAAATACTAGAAACAACTTAAATGGCCGACAAAAAGTGAATGATTGAATAAATTATATTACAGACATACAATAGGATACTCTTTATAGATGGATAGTTCTATCTATAGTCATAAAGACTTCTTTCCAAGACATTATTTGTTAAAATACAAAGTATCCTACAGAATAACACTGGTATGATCTCATTTATGTTAAAAACACAGCTCAGAAGCCCTTAGACTTTTCTCTGCAGGCATTGAAAATGATCTGCAGAGTTTTATTATGGTTAAGAGTGGCTGCCTCTGGGAAAAGGGTGGAAGGATGGGGGGACTTAACCTTTTTATTCTGTGTACGTCTTTATTTCTTCAAGGTATAATTGGCACACAGAAGCATAATAATTAAGAGCATAAACTCTGGAGCCTGAAACACCTGGCTTCATGGTTTTGCTTTTCACACCTGAGCAGGTTAGCCAGCCACTAGGCAAGTTGCACCACCTTGCCTCCTCATGGAAAGTGTTTAAAATAGTGACTGGCCTGTGGGAAGTGCTGTATTAGTGCTCGCTGTCATTATTAGGTTTTAAAATTCTTTTAATGTAAAAGAAGTTAAGGAGGACAGACCTGATAGTGCCTGGGAGTCCAGCCAACTGTTCCAATTGATTTTGGTAATGGCTATAACTGGAAGGAAAGGGCGAGAGTCCCCTGTCGAGACAGCTCTGTGCTTGTTTTTGCCCTCCAAAAGTAAGGCTCCTCCTCTTTACACAAACAGAAAGGTTTTGTGAATGAGCTTTGCTTTTGGGGTATCTGGCACTTCTGATGAATGGGTAAAAATTGGCACTCATACTCTTGGAGTTCGGATCGGAGTAGATGAACTGCAGGGACCAGGGCTAGCTAGGTTAAGGGGCTATTTTTCTGCCCATCTTATGTCCAAGTAAATCTGCAACCTTAAACACTTAAGCTACTGTCCTGGGGCTGAGGGATTGGGTTAGGCAGATCCTCTTTATCAGCTCTGGTCCCTGACTCTGATTATCTTCCCACAGTGGAGTGAGGTGCAACAGATGCTGAAGGAGACACCCCTGTACATGTACCAGGACTGCCCACTGCAGGAAAACGGAGACACTGACCACTGGCTTCGCTCCAACTGGATCTACCGAGGAGAGGAGGCTTTTAGGGTGCATGTAGAGCTGCAATTCACCGTGCGAGATTGCAAGAGTTTCCCTAGGGGATCCAGGCCTCTGGGCTGCAAGGAGACCTTCAACCTTCTGTACATGGAGAGCGACCAGGACGTGGGCATCCAGCTGCGGCGGCCCTTGTTCCAAAAGGTGCTGCTGCCCCTCTGTGTCATCATGGTGCTGACACTGATCCCTGCCTGGCTCCTGACCATGACCCTGCTCAGCTAAGAAAATAAAGAAGGTGGCAGAGACAGGAAGGGAGTGCAGGTGTAGAATCATGAAAAGAATGTGGGAGTAGAAACCAGAAAGTCTGGATTTGAGTGCCTCTGTTGTACCTGCTGAGGGCTCCAAGCTTTGGGTTCCTCATCCAAAAATAATGATAATGAGGCCACCCTTGTCTGTCCCAAAAGGCTTTTTTACTGGCATGCACTGAGACGACCAGATGCCACGGTAGAGGAAGGAATGTGGTGCAGACGTATTGAGACTTTTTCTGTCAGCCACCATGATACAGTATTCATTTGCAACACATCCCGTGAGTTTTTCAGCTTGAGTTTTATAGTAGGGCAACTCCCTGCCAGCAATCTGTAATGTCATCCCTTTCTTACTCAGGAAACACAGAAATGCAAAACCATAAGGAGCATATTATTATGGAATGTGCTCTCATTTCTACCCAAAGAGCAAATGTTGTAAAGTTTATTATTAGTCCTAAGTTAAGTATGACACTCTATAACTGATCACCTCACTGCAGCACGGTTCGGAACACCTCCTAATAGTGGAAATTTTATGGATTATAAAGTCCCTCTTCCTAGCCCCATCATGTCATAGCGGTGTGATCTCAAATGAGGTCTCAAGTTTCTCTTAGCCTTAGTTTGCTCATCTGTTAATAGAGATGAGAAGGTATCCTACCGCATAGGATTATTGAATAGGCTAATGCAACACAGACAAAATGCTTCACCTGATACCTTACACATATAAGCTCTCCAGGTGTGGCTGTGTAAATTGTAAAGTTCAGGTTAAGTATCCTTTATCCAAAGTGCTTGTGATCAGAAATGTTTCTGATTTTTTCAGACTTTGGAATATTTGCATATGCAGACTGAGATGTCTGGAGGATGAGACCCAATTCTAAACATGAAATTTATTTATATTTCATACACACCTTATACACGTAGCTGGAAGGTACTTTTACACAATGTTTTTAGTGCACATGCATTTTTACTGTGTCCAGGCACATGAGGTCAGGTGTGGAATTTTCCATTTGTGGCATCAGGTAGACACAAAGTTTCGGACTTGGGAGCATTTCAGATTTTGAACTTTCGGCTTAGGGGTGCTCAGTCTGTGTTAAGCAAACAGCCACTCCTGTTATGTGGGAATGAACATGACTTCCCACCGTTCCCTCTCCTCTCCGCCTTCCTCCCAGGTAACCACGGTGGCTCCAGACCAGAGCTTCACCATCCGAGACCTCGCCTCTGGCTCCGTGAAGCTGAACATGGAGCGCTGTTCCTTGGGCCGCCTGACTCGCCGCGGCCTCTACCTCGCTTTCCACAACCCAGGTGCCTGCGTAGCCTTGGTGTCTGTACGGGTGTTCTACCAGCACTGTCCTGAGACTGTGTACGGCTTGGCCCAATTCCCTGACACCCTTCCTGGACCTGCCGGGTTGGTCGAAGTGGCTGGGGCTTGCCTGCCGCATGCGCAGGTCAGCGCTGGGCCCTCGGGTGCACCGCTCATGCACTGCAGCCCTGACGGCGAATGGTTGGTGCCGGTGGGCCGGTGCATCTGTGAGCCTGGCTATGAGGAAGGCAGCGGCGGCGTGGGATGCACTGGTAAGGAAGGAGGCGATTAGACTCCCAGGACCACTCAGGAAGGCCTCCCAGGTGCCAAGCAGGGAAGGATGCCAACACTCCTTCCCGCGCAGGTTTTGAATGCCCAGGAGCTCTGGGGACACCTATGCAGAGGTGTTCCCAGTGTGTGGGATGGGGTGGAGAGAGGATGGGGTTAGAAACCATGACCGAGCTGCTTTCTTTCTCCAGCCTGCCCTCAGGGCTCCTACCGCACAGGCGCGGGCATACCCCTTTGTCTCGAGTGTCCCCAGCACAGCACAGCTGAGGCTGAGGGGGCCACTGTCTGTACCTGTGAGAGTGGCCACTACCGAGCGCCTGGGGAGGGCCAGCAGGAGGCGTGCACACGTGAGTCCAAGGGGCAGGGCCTGGATGTCTGGGAGGAGGTGCTGGACCTCTGCTGAGCTCTCATTAGGGTCAGAATTTTCCAGAGCTTATCAGATATTGGATATGATCCAGGGTGTCAGGCAATTCCTTGTAGCCGCTCCCCTGGCCCTTGCTCTCCTTGGAGAATGCAGAAATGTGGTTTCACTGCTTTCTCTTCAGCGCAAGTCAACTCTCCCATTGAGACCTTTGGGGACTTTGGGATTTGGGGTAATGGGTTGAGGAGGTGGAGGTGGCTCAGCAGCTTGGATGAGGGTAAAGCTGTCACCTACTAATGGCTCTTCTTCTCCTCCAGGGCCTCCATCAGCTCCTCGAAACCTGAGCTTCTCTGTATCAGGGACTCAGCTCTCTCTGAGTTGGGAGCCCCCCACCGATATGGGGGGACGCCAGGATGTCCGATACAGTGTGGAATGTTTGCAGTGTCAGGGCACAGCACAGGACGGGGGACCCTGCCAGCCTTGTGGGACAGGTGTGCGCCTCTCCCCAGGGGCCAGGGAGCTCACCACAACTGCTGTGAAAGTCGACGGCCTTGAACCCTATGCCAACTACACCTTTGATATTAAATCCCAAAATGGAGTGTCCAGGCTGAGCAGTTCCAGTCCAGCCAGCGCTTCCCTCAGCATCAACATGGGCCAGGCAGGTAGGCACCTGGTACAAGCAGGGGGCCAGGACCCCAGGGACCAGAGATGGGCAGGAAGCAGTTGAAATGCTACTTGTTATTCCCTCTTTTCTTCCAAATCTATCTCTTTTCCTATGGACTTCCAGAGTCACCCTCGGGCTTGTCTCTGAAGCTGCTGAAGAAAGAACCAAGGCAGTTGGAGCTGACCTGGGCAGGGTCCCAGCCCCGGAGCCCTGGGGGGAACCTGAGCTATGAGCTCCACGTGCTGAACCAGGTCAGGATGCTACCCAGAAGGAGGGGATCTTCTGTGTCTGCCTGGGCACACATGACATTTCTAGCATGGAGTGTGGATGGGGGGCACCCACCACAAAAATATGCAAAGAACCCTGTCCCTGCCATGTTACCCAGCCTCTCTCCATGTGCTGCTTCACTCGTCCTTTACCTCCACCCTGGCCTTGCTCAGCACAACCCAGTTAACACAAGTCCCTCCCACAGGACGAAGAATGGCACCAGATGGTTCTGGAGCCCAGGGTCCTGCTGACAAAGCTGCAACCAGACACCACCTACATTGTCAGAGTGCGCACGTTGACCCCACTGGGCCCTGGTCCTTTCTCCCCTGACCACGAGTTTCGGACGAGTCCACCTCCAGGTGGGTTTCTTCTTGTTCTGCCAAACATTCTTGTTCCATGGAAGCAACTCAGCTCCTACTCCAGTTGGTGATCCTTCCTCTCTCCACACACATGCACACTGCACGCACACATGCCTGCATGCACACACCCATCTCCCTGGCACAGGGGACAGACGTGTACCTGGTGCCCACTGAGAGACCTGGCCCTGGGGGCACCCAGAACCCTGACTTTCCACTTCCATTACCCTTATGGGGTGTGAGCCTCTAGGCTTCCTGACCTCTCATCTCTACAGCTTCCAGGAGCCTGACCGGAGGAGAGATTGTGGCCATCATCTTTGGGCTGCTGGTTGGCCTGGCTCTGCTGCTTGGAATTTACTTCTGCCGTTCCAGGTGCAGGGTCCTGCCCCTCCCACCTACGCATCCTGGGTGAAATGTCCCCACTGTAGCCCTTCCTGTGCCCTACCAAAACTCCCCACACCCATCCCACATACCCAGCCCCAGTTGTTTCTGGCGGAAATTCAGCCATGGCCCATTGGGCCACTGAGGTGGTCCTGGGACCCTGAGGAAGCTGCCCCACCCTCACAGGAGAGGCCACCGGCAGCGGCAACAGAGACAGCGGGACCGCGTCACCGATGTCAATCGGGGTGAGCCAGCCACCTGAGTGTTTGAGTGTGTGTGTGTGTGTGTGTGTGTTGCACAGGAAAGCGATCAAAGAACCTACATTTGTCAACTCAATTCTGGGGGTGCAGGCTGGGTTTATTATCCCTAGGACTCTTGTGTTTTTTGCCACCTAATTAACTTTGGTTAATTAACTCTGCCCTAATAACCCATCAGTGGCTCTGATGCAATTATCTACTAGCTGTTGGTGCTGCTGCAGGGCCATCCTGAGCTCTGGGGAGCGTCCCCCAACTCTAGTGGCCAGGTCTGTGGACCTAGGCTGAGGCCCGGCAGTAGGGGGACTGACATCTTCTGAGACATGTGGGTTTCCTGTCTGACACCTCATTAGGCAGCCCTGCAGGAAGTGGAATGATATACGTGGTCTTCCAAGGGGCTGGAGTTGGGGGGACCATCTGGAAGCAAACGAGCTGTGACTGACCGAGGGAAGCAGTGACCAAGTGTGGGTCATAAGCCACAGGAAGATTGGGTAACTCAAGCAGGGGATTTGGTGCTTTGTCTTGGGTTCTGGCCCACTGCTCTGGACCCTTGAGAGTGAGGACAAAGGAGCTTGGAGCACAGACAGGGAGAAAGGCTGGGAGGTAGAGGCTTCATTGCTAAGAATGGAGACCTTCTCCTTCTTGAGCCAAAGCAGAGCTCGCCTCCTAGAGCAGACAAGTGTGCAGAAGAGTGAGCTCAGCTACCAGCTCTTCCTCCTCACCCCCCACAAGCCTGGGCCCTGAAGTGGGTGCTGCTGTGGCTGAACCCTACCCGTTGTCCTCCCCAGAAGACAAGCTGTGGCTAAAGCCCTACGTGGACCTCCAGGCCTATGAGGACCCTGCACAGGGAGCCCTTGACTTCACCCAGGAGCTGGACCCAGACTGGCTGATGGTGGACACTGTCATAGGGGAAGGTGAGCCCTACTGTGCCCCACAGCTGGTCCCTCCATGTGGCACCACAGAGCCCCCAGCAGACCTCTACCTTCTGGCCTTCCCTGGGTAGCCCAGCTGGCCTCTCCTCTGACCCCACAGCTCCAAAAGAGTTCTCACATGCTTTACTCCGTGTCCTCTTGAATTGCTGGGGTTCATGATAAAAACCCCACATAGGTGCCCTGGGGCAGCCCCTGCTTCCTACACACTTTGCTCTGTGGTTATGGGGTTTCTGACAGTGTTAAACGCATCCTCCCTGAACATAGATGTGTTGTTGAGTGGCTCTGGCTGCTCTCAGATGATTCTCAAAAGTGGAAGACACTCAGAGCCTCCCGAGGCCAGCATTCCACCCCATCAGGGGCCCAGTGTCCTTGGGCTGCCCTGATCCCTCGGGTCACCAGAGGAAATGGATCTGAGCAGCGAACAAAGCGTGGCAGTGTCCTTGCCAATTGTACAGCCAAGCCAGTTAAGCCATGATCAGGGAGTGCACGTAAGAGAGGCAGCAAGGGTCAGCCTCCCCGTTACTTGTTCACTATCCCTGGGCCCACTTGCCCTTCATAAACAAAGGCCAGGGGTGCATAGGGCTTGGTGTTAAACTGGGGGCTGTGCTACCTATGGAATACAGTGGAGTCAGGCTGTAGAGTTTATGCTGGTTCTGCAGTGTCCTTTCCCCAAGGACAGCCCAAGTCCTATCCCAGGACAGGCACCCCATTCTTCTGATCCTCCAGAGGTGAAGGCTAGAGGACTGGGGGGGGTCACTGTCTGATCCTAGGGTAGCCTGATGGTGCATTAGGCCACAACCCTGTTTTCTTTCTACCCAGGGGAGTTTGGGGAAGTTTATCGAGGGACCCTGAGCCTCCCCCACCAAAATTGCAAGACTGTGGCCATTAAGACCTTGAAAGACACGTCCCCGGATGGCCAGTGGTGGAACTTCCTTCGAGAGGCCACTATCATGGGCCAGTTCAACCACCCACACATTCTGCATCTGGAAGGCGTCATTACAAAGAGTATGAGCAGTAGTCTCTATGAGGTTGGGGGAGAGTGCAAGGGAAGGAGGGAGTGAGCCCACCCACTGGAAGTGGAGGGTGTACTGCAAGGACAGGAAGAGTGACGGCAGGCACTCTGTGTCCCAGGAAAGCCCATCATGATCATCACAGAGTTTATGGAAAATGGAGCCCTGGATGCCTTCCTGAAGGTAAGGGGCACAGAGGACCAGCTGGGGATAGGGATGCGCCATGGAGCTCTGAATCTTGGGAAGAGGAGACCTGCCCATTCTCTGACTCACTCACTCATGCTGCTGCAGGATCGGGAAGACCAACTGAGCCCTGGGCACCTGGTGGCCATGCTACATGGCATAGCATCCGGCATGAACTACCTCAGTGACCACAATTACGTCCACCGGGACCTGGCTGCCAGGAACATCTTGGTGAATCAGAACCTGTGCTGCAAGGTGTCTGACTTTGGCCTGACTCGTCTTTTGGATGACTTTGGTGGCACCTATGAAACTCAGGTTAGGATGAATGCCATGGCTGCATGACATTCATACAGTTGCACATGTACACAAGGAGTCATGCTTGCATGGGCACAGTAACCTTCTGTCCCTTGCCCACAGTCACTTCTTACCTATCATGTGCCGCTTGTCTGCCCTGTGCCTTCTTAGGGGGGGAAGATTCCCATCCGTTGGACAGCCCCCGAAGCCATTGCCCAGCGGATCTTCACCACAGCCAGTGATATGTGGAGCTTTGGGATTGTGATGTGGGAGGTGCTGAGCTTTGGGGACAAGCCCTACGGGGATATGAGCAATCAGGAGGTAAGTCTGGAAATTCCTCCCCATAGAATCCCTAACTCAAGGGCCAGGGATTTAGCTCAGTGGTTCCGCCACCTGTCTGGCAAGCGCAAGGTCCCAAGTTCAATCCCCGGTACCAAAAAAGAGAATCCCTGACTCAGACCTCATCTCTCAAATCCATCCCGTGTTCACTTTCTACAGGTAACCCTGTTTCATCCTGGCCCATCTTTTGCACTCCTATACCCTCACACTTTGTTCTTTTTGTCTCTCCCACCCTGGTCAGGGTTGTTTCGGAGGCTCCATGGCATTGACTGTGTGACTGTTGTTTCCTCCTGGTCCTCCAAGTGGGCCTCCGACCTGTCCCTGCTGTAGGTCATGAAAAGTATTGAGGATGGGTACCGGCTGCCCCCTCCTGTGGACTGTCCTGCCGCTCTGTATGAACTCATGAAGGGCTGCTGGGCATACGATCGTGCTTGTCGGCCCACCTTCGCCCAGCTGCAGGGACAGCTGGAGAAACTGCTTGCTGACCCTTTCTCCCTGAGGACCACTGCCAACTTTGATCCCAGGTACCTTGCTGGGACAGGACAGGGGAATTCGGAGGTCAGATCTGGAAGCACACTAAGACAGAGTGCGACAGATGCATCTCCCCTGAGATGGGGAGAGGCCAGTTCTGGATCACCCACACTGCAGAAAATTACAGCCAGAGCCCAATCTGCCTAACCAACCTGGGAGCTGTCCTGGAGCCACTGCATTGTGCTATGACTAGAGCCACATTTTTCCCGGGGAGATTTTTGGCCCAATCCGGGTCTTGGCTGCATCCCCTTCCCCATGGAAATATTCCTGTCAGTGGGGCAGAGGTTCACACATTCAACAAATTCTGGAGTGCCCGCTGCTGTGGTCCCTGTGCTGGACACTGGAGCTATGGCAAGGTTAGGGTCTGGCGCCTGTTCCAGGGAGCCTGGGCAGTGAGGCTGGGGTGGGGACAGTAGGGGCAGCCTCGGTGGCCTGGGGAAGGCTCTCCCAAGACATAGCCAGTCTGGGGGAGCCGAGGGTGGGCAGACGGCAGATGCTACAGGATGAGGGCAGCATCCAGTCCAGGCTGAAGCTGGGGAAGCAGCAGGGGTCGGCACAGAGAAGCACTTCTCAGATTGGGCTTCCTGAGTGCAGGGCACTGCTGACCCACCTTTCAGAACTGTCCCTGGGAAGGGGGGATATGGTCACAACTGCCTTTTACCAAAAACATAGCCAGAATGTAGAGCACGAGTGGCAGGAACAAGAAAGGTAGGGGAGCCAGGTAAGGCTGTGCTTCCGGTGCTTCCTCGGGTGAGCCAGCCAGGCTTCCTGGCCTCAGTATCAAACCTCCATATATAACCTTGTCTGGGAGAAAACATGCTCCAAGTTCCAACTTCTGAAACTATCTTTTGGAGCACAACTCCCTCATACACTGGAGACTGCATGTGCTAATCTTTCTGGAATGTTGGATATTTTTCCCCCAGCAGATTTACTTTGCTAATGGTTTTTGGCTCTGGCTGGCTTTCGTACAGGAACACTCATTGTATTGTGGGTGTCAAGAGTGCAAGAACAACAGCAAAGGTTGAAGGTGGTAAGTGGGGGCTGCTCTCAGGACACAGGGGCCACCCTGGAAAGAGCAGGACCACACCCAGCTGCAGGGCCTCCCCTAGCCAGCCAGCCAGTCATCTCTGACAGGCTGCAATCTACTTGTTAGGGGTACCCAGGGTAGCCACCCTCCCTAGATCTGTCCATCTAGCAGGACTGTCAGCAGTTGTTAAGCACACCAGGAAACCAGCCAGGAAGTAGGTCCAGACAATGGCCGGCTCATTCCACAAGCTCTCTGCTTGGGTACCCAGCTTCACTGGCCACTGCTGAGGTCAAGGTCAAAGCCAACCAGGCCTGTATGTGCAGATAACCGACAGCTTCCTACTGACAGGGTGACTCTCCGGCTGCCCAGCCTGAGTGGCTCAGACGGAATCCCTTATCGAAGCGTCTCTGAGTGGCTGGAGTCCATCCGCATGAAGCGCTACATCCTGCACTTCCGCTCAGCCGGCCTGGACACCATGGAGTGTGTGCTGGAGCTGACAGCCGAGTACAGACCTGCAGCTGGAATGACTGGGGTGAGAGGGGGTCTGGGGTCCAAGCCTTCAGATTCAAGGCCCTCCCTTCCTTTCTACAGGGACCTGACACAGATGGGAATCACTCTGCCCGGGCACCAGAAGCGCATTCTTTGCAGTATTCAGGGATTTAAGGACTGAGAGATCATCTCAGGGAGGAAACACCTCAGCTCTCCCTTCCACTCCCAAGGAAGCAAGGGCAGGGCCATGGTCACTCCCCGGGCCCTTCCTCAACCTACCACATGTAGGCTCTTGGTGCTACCCCTGCCCACTCTTCCAGGACTGAGCCTCTGGGCCCAGGAGGGAGCCTCTTTGTTTTAAAAAGGGCGGTAGGGGTGTAAGTCAAGGTGATTATGGGCAGGTGGGCAGTGGGGGATGATTTAATATATATATATACACATATATATTTTTGTAAATAAATAGGAACTGAGTTTTCATCCCTACCCCTGATCATTTTATTCCTCTCTCTCCTCCAAGGGCTACAGACACTGAGCCAAGTATGGAAAATTCTGGAAAACAAGGTTTTTTAATCTGTAGCTATAGCCACAACCCGGCGGTGCGGGCAGGGTGGGTGTCCAGGGTCCCAGAGGGTCAAGGCATCTCCTGACCCTCAGCAAGCAGAGTACGGAGGCTGCTCAGGGGCCAGCCAAGGGCATTGTCGTGCAGTGAAAGCAGCAGCACTAAACTGGTGCCCCCTCGGGTGGGGACCTGGAGGATGGTGGGTGGGCGATCCCTGCAGGCCGGGTGGGCCATGCTGGGGCCATGGGTCGGGGTACTTGAGATACCAGGGAGGGTTTTGGAATGGAGGAAGGCAGGGTGGGTAGAGGTGAGGACTGGTCTCAGTGTGGGTGGTCTGTGACCAGGAGAGGACCTGTGGTCTGGAAAGAGCCCTCACTCAGGTCTGGGCTCTTGCTGTATGGCACTTCCGACAAAGCACATGGCCATCCAAGGGGAAGCAGCCATTGTCGTCCGCCTCGATGGACAAAGGCTTCCCACAGTCCTGGGGAGAAGGGAGGGTAAGAGGTTCACTGGCCCAGAAGGTCCCTGCTCTACCCTTCTGTGCTGGGGCTCCATCTGAGTTGCAAAGGCCACTCGCTCCGGAGGGCTCAGAGCTGGAGTCCTGGTCACGTGTGTCTTCCCAGCCATTGTGCCTCTCCTGCAGTGGGCAGGGGTTGGTACACTGTCTTCAGGTACCCACTGCCCGCCACCCCAGTGTGCCTTTGGGGCTCTCCCATCCTATCTCAATCCCACTCTGATCTTGCTTCATAACCTCACCAACTGCCCCCATCCCACACCACAGTAAAGCGACACTCCCTTCCCTCCCATTGGCCAGTCCCTTCCTTAGTTTGTCCAAGACTTAAAGTGAACACCCAAGGAGCCAGAGGGACAGCTGACCTCACACTTGTAACACTTCATGTGGAAATTCTTGTCCAGAGCAACCACTCGCACAGTCTCATCTCGGCCAGGCTCCGGCATAATGGGCTCCGCGCAAACAGAGCACCGTGGGGCATACTGCCTGGGAGGGGAGACAGCAGGATGTGGGGTCAGGCACCTCAAGCCTCTCCCCACTGGACAGCACAGGGTACTGAGCCTGAGGCTGTCCAGCCACTCAGCAGACCTCCAAGTCCCACACGTCTAGATGGAGAAAGCTCAGGAGGAAGCCTAGGACCAAGTGCTACAGCCAGCCTTACAGGAACTTCCTGCCTCTCCTCCCACCTTCCCAATGCTCCACCTCTCACACAAGATGTCCCTCCTGCTCCCCCCTGCCCTCCCCTCCGCATGCAGGTGCTTCTGCCCTGATCCCCACACAATGCATAGGGACATGGAGCCCATGCCATCCCAGGTGCAAGCCTGAAAACGTACCCCCAAGATGTACCATCCAAGGTAGTGGGGCAGATTCTGCAGTTTTCTTGCCCCACCCTTCAGCTAAAAGTTCTCAGTCGGCCTGAGAACCTAGCTGTCCTGTAAGCTTTAGTGCTTTTAGCGAGAAACTGGTACTCCAAAAGTCTGAACTCCAAAGGAACTGGAGAACAAGCCTGCTTCTGAAATAGTCATTCTAGCTCATGCCACCAGGAATTGGACCCACCCAAAGGGGCCTCAGTAAAGAGCCGAGGGCTGCAGGGGAGCATCAGGACCACCTAGGCCTGGGGCCACCACACGGCTAAATCCAGATGAGTCCTTCCCTGGAATCAAGGCAGAAGTACATGGGGCCAGAATGCAAGACCAGGGGTCTGAGACTGTCCCAGGCCTGGGGGCAGCCTGCTACCAGACAAAGCAGGATAGAAGGCAGAGGACAGCCCAGAAGTCCTCACTTGTGATAGTCAGGGACGCAGTGGGGCCTGTTGGCCTGGTCCACGATGAAGGAGGTACCCTCCAGGGGGCAGGCGCAGACCACACAGGTGAAGCAGTGCGGGTGGTAGGCTTTGCCCGTGGCTCTCAGCATGCGGTCCGTGATGGGCTGTCCACAGGTGTGGCACTTTTCCAGGGTGTCCTGCAGAGGCAACAGCAGCAGGCTGGTGGGAAACTGGACCCTAACAGCCAGCTTCTGGATATCACCCCATCCCTGCTTGGCTCCTCACCCTGATTACTTACAGTGTAGCAGCCCTCACAGTACGGTGCCCCCTCCAGGCTGTAGAACTGCTGTCCTTGCAGCTGCTGCTCGCACTGGTGGCAGGTAAAGCAGGTGATGTGGAACAGCTGCCCCAGGGCTCGGACTGCAGGCTGCGCTCGTGCAAGTGGCTGATGGCACCGGCCACAGGACTCTGGGAAGGCCACAGAAAACTGCAGTCAACAGGAGGAAGAGATCTGGGGCCCAAACCCCATGCAATCTTTAACTGAGAGGGCAGCGTCTCCTGGGGCAGGTGGGAGACTCACCGTTCACAGCCACATTCTGCCTCTGAGGTTGTTCCATGTCCTGCATCAGCTGCTGGGTCAGCTGCTCCAGCTCCTCTACTTCCTTCAGAGTCAGGGGTCCTGGAGCCTCAGGAGAGCGCACCTGAAACCCCAACACATTTTTCATACTCTCCAGGTTCATACCCTCCAACACCCTCCCAATCCTGCCAAGAGGACTCCTTTCTCTCATGAGGACTCAGTTCCTGCCTGTCTCCTAGGTGCTCAGCTTCCAACTCCGCCTTCTCCGGCCTTGCCCAACCCCCAACACATAACAGAGGGGTAAGGGTGACCTTAGCCTGCATTCCCTGCAGAGTGAAAGAGAGAGGACAGAGATCTCCACCTGCTTCACCCAAACCCCAGCCAACTTTCCCCCCCGCCCCCACACCAGCAGTCACAGACAGGCCAGAACGACTGAGTGACAGAGGCCACGCACGCAGCAGCTCGGGTCACTGAAGCCACCAAACACACCAGGGCCACAAACCAACTTCACAGAGCATGCTCAGACGCAGCCCCCCAGAAGAAGGGCGGGCAAAGCGTGCACACACACCTACCCGGCCTGCCTGCTGCTGAGTAGCCCCTGTCAGCGTGAGGATGCAACACAGGCAGAAGCACAGGTTAAACACCAGAGCTGTCTGCAGAAGCCAAACCCAGCCCCCAAGAACAATCCTGGCTGAGGGGCTTCTGGTCTACCTAACTCCAATGCCTAAGCCAGCCCATCCCTCCTATTTAGGGGACCCTGAGTGCTGGAGACTGGGACTGGGGGCGGGGGCGGGGCGAAGGTTAGGAACAAAGCACTGCTGTGACCTGAGAACTCCAGCAGGGGCTGCCTCACCTGCACCTGCACCTGCACAGGAACTCTGGGTAGGTCTTCTCTACTAGGAGACAGGGCCACCCAGGATGATGACCCTAACACTGAGTGTTTGTCCTGCTGAAGCCTTCTTCATTCCTCCAACACTTGGGACCTCCAAAGCCTCCCTGCTACCACCTGCCACGGCCACCAGCCCCTTTCACATGCTCCGCTCCATCCCCACACCCACAGCGCATCACATGAAGAGCTACACGGCTCTGCTCTGCTTGGAGCTCAGGTCCCTGAAGCCAGCCTCCCCCAGATCTCCACGCTGTCCCTAAGATTCCTACCATCCGTGACTTTTAACTGACAGGAGCCCCTGAATGCAAGTTTCATCTTTTCCCTCCTGGAATTTGGGGTCAGGAAAAGGGACTCATCCAGTCCTTGCTCTCCAGAGCCACTATAAATGCTTGTTCACTCTTTGAAAGGAAGAACTAGCCATGTGCACCCCTCCGCAAGGGCATCCACATCCTTCAGGATACTATCAGCCACTGTGTCCTCCCTGCCTGACAGCTGTGTCATTGCTGCCACAACCATGAGACTCAAGACTTCTAGCCCCTCAACTCCCATAGCTCCAAATTCCTCTCCATCACAGCTGGCTTCCGTCTCAGGACACCTTGGACCTAAAGTTGATACTCTTTTGGCCCCAGCCACTCCCCCAAGTCCTTTGCATGACTCAAGCAAGGGCTTCAGGGTCCCTGACTCCCTGCCTCCCTCGTGTGCCTTGTCCATCAAGCTCCCAGGCTGGGCCTGGGCCAGCTGTGTCTACAAGGCTCCCCCTGTCACTCCTGCCACCTTGGCTATCTGGCCCACTCTGCAAGCCCGAGTCACACCCCTGCCTGCTTCCTGTTTCTGCCTCAAGGTGGCAGAAAGTAGGTGGAGAAATCACCACACACTGCAGAGTGTGCGCACAAACTACTGCAGCACCCTCCGTGCCTCTGGCCCAGCCTGGCTGTCTGGTATTTGGCTGCGGTGGCAGATTCCCAGTTGCCTTCCCACAGTAGCTGTTCCAAACCTTTCCCATCACTCTGGGCCCCCAACAACTTCACCCCCTCAAGCTCACTGATGACTTCACCCCTCTGTGACAGAGGATGGCAGGCAGCTAGCCAGTGTAAGCCTCGTCCTTCCCCTGAACACCTCAAGTATGACCCTGTCCCTGCTCTCTGGGGCAATTCTGAGGGTCAGTCAGTCCCTGCTCTTAGCTCCCCGACCCCTGCCCCACTAGCTTCTGTCTCCTGTTTACTGTAAACCTGGGCCCCTAAACTAAAAATTACACACAGAAACACACACACACACACACACACACACACACGCAAGACACTCACACACACAGTCCATCCCTTATCGCTGCCAATCTTTAAAACAAGGCTCCACCACCAACTCTGTGTTGTCACCACCTGCTCACTCCTGAACCCCTTATACTCTGCTCCCCACACAGGGTACAAATGGGCTACCCCAAGGTCATCTTCGATGTCCTCTAGTCAGATCTCTGGCCTTATCAGAGTCCTCCCACTCCTCAAACCCACAGCTGAAGGGCTCCCCAGGACTATCCCTCTCCCCCTCCCTCAAGCCCTTCTGCTCCTCTGCTGGACCTCAACCGCCCACCTAAGCAGCGTGGCTGGACCCAAGTTCCTCTCAGACCCTCAGCACCCCTCTCCACAGTCCCAGGATGACTGTCAGGTCCTACTGCCTCTGTCCCTGCACAAACCACCACCTGCTCTTCTCTACTTCAGGGCCACTCCTGAATCCCAGCCCCACATTTCTGGCTAAATGACAGTTCCAGCTGAAAGCAAGTACTCTTGGAACCGCTTGCTCAACACGCTGACAGCTGGACCCCTCCTCTTCCCGTCCAAACCATTTCCCCTCTTGGACTTCTCTATTTTGTCAGCAATACCATCACCCTCCAACACACCCAGGCTCTGATCCTCCAGGGCTTTTTTCTTCCCCTCTCTTCTTCCAACTGTTTATCATTGCCTCCTCCTGCAGGCCCTTCCTTTGTTAACAGCCCTTATCCCTGGGTCTTATTTTTCATTGCAACTAATGTTACTGTGGCCTGGAAGTGAACTCACACACATCACTGACCTCCAGACCTTTAACACACATCTCTGTTGAAAAAGGGTCCAGAAAGCTTCTAAAAGCACCCCTTCCACTGACCTAGTCACACACTACTCAAAGCTCACTAATGATTCTCCAGTATGCACGAGCTGTGTGGATTTCACTTCCTGATCCCTCAGGCCCCAGCCTACTTAAGTATAGCTCTACAACTTTCCCGCAAAGACCTTCTGCTTTCTGTTCTCCAAACATCCCCCGGTACATATGCACCCTTGAGCTTTACACACTCTCACCCTAACCCACACACGATAACCCGAGCTCTAACCACATGCTATTTCCATCAAAATGCTGTTTCCTCTCCCTTCTGCATTCTCGGCCTCGCCCATCATCATTCAAGGCACACCAGCTCCTCAAAGCCTTTTCTAACTTGCCAGTCCTCGAGCTGGCTCCCTGTTCTGAGTTCCTGTAACTCCCAAGATGGTGAGTTACAGGAACTGGCACTTGGCATTTCTTCCTATATGTAAACATTCTACGCATACACAGATGTTCACAGCGTTCGCTGGACTGTAAAGACAGACCACATGACCACTGGGGGTCTCAACTCAAAGACCTTATCTCCCGGATGAGAAGCCAAAAACCAATTCGCTTTGCTTGTTTCTATTTTGAGCATTTATGTGCTTTCTAAACATGAGCTCACTTGCTCTTTACAACCACCGTATGGGACAGATAAGTGTTATTTTAAGGTGAGAGAAACTGAGGCTCAAAGTTCACCTCACAGCTTGTGTGAAGCTGACCTGGGAATGCTATCCCAGGTGCCTGGACTCCCAAAGCCTGAGCCTCTTTGAGAGATCTCTTTCCTCTGTTGTCCCAGCCCTAGCAGCACAGGGCACAGGGCACAGGGCACAGGGCACAGGGCACAGGGCACAGAGCACAGAGCACAGAGCTGGTTCTCAGTTGATGCTGGCTCAGCCCGTGTTTGCTGGTGCTGCCACTATTATCTCAAGTTGGACCTCGGGGTGCTGAAAGTGCTCAGAGAAACAGAGATTAACTCAAGGCCCAAGAATGGGAAAAACCAAGGTTGGACTGGTGATCTCATCCTCCCCTGTAACATTCTGGGACAAAGGCACAAGCGAAGTTTGATCAAATCCGCCTACTGCAGAGCCCTGGCTGCTCTGCCCACTGAGTACAGCTCCACCCAGCACCAGCCCCAGCCAGGCCTCTCCTTTGGGGAGAGCTTTTTCTGGGCTTGCTCCCACCAATCTAACCCCACAGGGTGAAAATTTCTAACCGGCCACACCCATCCACCCTCCAGGTTACCTTCCCCTCTTTCTCTGCTCCGGCCTGAGCCCACCCTGAGCCCTGGTCTCAAGCCTCATCCCAGTTCCTCACCTGGCTTTGGTTTTGGGTCGGATGGGGCGCTGGGTGCTGCTTCTCCTGAACTGGGGGCTTCTCCTTCTGCTGCACATAGGTGAAGCTGGGGGGCTGAGGGGAGCCTGTGCCAGTGTGGGAGGGAGCTTCGGGAGACCCCAGTTTTTGACTGGGCTGTGACCCAGGTCCACCTGGGGCCCCAGGGCTGAACTTGGAAGCCGTGGGAGTAAACTTGGGTGCCACTGGAGAAAATTTCGGGGCTGGAGCAGGAGCTGGAGGACCCCAGGGCTGGGTGTTAGCGGAAGATACAGGCTGGGCCTGGGGCTTGGCCTGGGGCTGGACGTGAAGCTGGACCTGGGGCTTGGGCTGGACCTGGAACAGTGTCTGGCTCTGAGGTTGAGTCTGGGGCCCAGGCTGGGCACTAGAAGGCACCTTCCAGGGAGGCAGCAGTGCTGTTCCCCCAGCTGCAGGCTTAGGACTGGTCTTGGGAATGAATGGAGTGGCAGCAGGCTGGGGAACATACCCAGAGGACACCTGGAGGCCAAGGCAGAGGGGAAAGAAGTGCAGTTAGTGGCAGCTGTCTCCATAGTGCTACCTTTTGGGCCCAGCATTGCCTGCCCGCATGTCCCTTACCCGGGCTTTGAAGGGGTCGTTCTTGGTCATGTCATCCAGCAGGGAAGACAGAGAGTCAATCTCCAGGTCAATACTGCTAACCTTCTCCCTGGGCTAGAGGATCGGGGTCAGGGGTCAGAGCACCCATCCATTCCCACCCAAGTCCGACTCCCAGCTACGCAGACTTCTGAAGAGATAAGAGCAAAGCTTCTGGGCTCCTACCTGAGGTGGGAGGGGGGTGGGGGCCTCAGGCCCACCCTCCTCCTCCAGCGGGGGCGGTGGGGAGGGGAAGATGTCCTCCTCCAGGGGTGCAGGGGGAAACGGCTCCTCAACAGGAGGCGGCGGGGGTGGGAAGGCACCTCCCAGGGCTCCCTCCGCGTAGTGGCCATCCCCAAGCACCGGAGGCGGGGGCAAGGGAAAGTCTGGATAGAAAGGAAAAAGGGGGCCATAGTCACTTTCCCCCACTCCCACTTTCCCCTAATTCTCCTCCCTCTGCACCTCTAACCCTTAACCCCAAAAGTTTCTCGGGGTCACGGAGAGAGAGATGGGGGTCGGGGGTCGGGAAAGGCCGGGGCTCAGCCAGGGAGGTGCAGCTCCAGTTACACAGCGGAGAGCAGGCTCCGAGGGGTCGATCCGTGGCCCACATTCCTGGCTCCCACCCCCAGGCGGGAGACTTGGAACGATCCCAGGAGCCCTGGCTCCCAGCCATGAGCTCCAGGATGAGGTAAGAGCATCTGCTCGGGACAGGATGGCTGCGCCCAGCCCCCTCCGCCACAACCTTTCCAGACACCCCCAAATCCCAGAAGCCGGGGTCTAGACTGCCAGCCCAGCCATGTACCTTCAGGGGGCGGCGGGGGAATCTCGCCCACCCGGCCTATCTGTGCGCGCTGGGCCCCGGCTGCCCCGGGAGGCTCGCTGTCCCCAAGCCGGAAAGGATTCACTTTGGGCTTTGGGGCTACCACCGGGGCGAACTTCTTCTGCGGGGCGTAGAAAGCCGGAGCCGAGACAGAGATCGCGGGGGGCGGGCGGGGGGCCGCCATGGCCGGGACGCGCTGCGGGGGACGGAGGCCGGGTTACCGAGGACCCCCGGCGCCCCGGGCTCCCCGGCGACCCCACCGCCCACCCCGGGGCCGAGCGCCTCACCACCGGCCGGAGCGTGCGCGCCGCGTCTGCTCCGGGCCGCGTTCGCGGACTGTGCGACCGGGTCCGGAACAGTCTCCAGTCAGGCGGGGAGGGACGCAGGAAAAAGGGAGGGAGAGAGGGGGCGGGGAGAGCGCGGAGCCCAAACCTTACAAGGAGCGGCCCTAAGAGGGGGCGGGGAGAGCCGGGGAGGGCTGACAGGCAGGAAACTCCCCCAGGAAGGGGCCCTGAGCCTGCTCCCGGGCCCGAGGCCGAGGTCCGCCCGCCGCAGCCCCACTCCCAGCCGCCCCCCGCGGGCACGGACCACCCCTCCCCGAGCTCAGGCCTCTGATGTCATTTCCTGACCTGCCCCGCTCCCGGCCGACCGCGAGTGCCGGAGATCTGACTCACCCTCCCCACTCGGGGCTGAGCTGGAGGGTGGGCGTCCCAGAGGTGCCGAGGCAGCCTAGCCCCCCTCTCCCGGCCCGATCGTACCTACCCCTTACCACCGCGGCTGCTCCTACTCGGAGCCGCGAGCCCCAGATGCCCTGGGGTCAGCCCCAGGCTGGTGAACTGAATGCCCCTGGGGCCCCAGGGTGGGAGCGGATGGCAAGGGGGCGTTCTCTCTCCCCGCGCGCCTGCGGCTGGCCGGTGTGTGAACGCCTCGGGAGTACTTGCGGGACGCTAACTTCCAAAGCCGGGCAGCCTCTGATGGCTTCTAGGAATTCTCATCGCCCGCGCCCCAGCGCGGCGGGATTAAGGTTTGAGAACCTGGGAGGCGGGCGAGGGTCCCCGACGGAATTGGGGCCGGGACGCGCCGGGACCGAGACGCAGGCGCCCCCGGCGGCCTGTCCCAGAGAAAAGCGTTTGGGCGCGGTGAGGAGCTTGGAGGTTCGGAGCCTGCGCTCGGTGGAGCCCCCCTCTGGTCCGACCGGATTCCTCAGCCTGCAACTGTGCCCCAGGCTACGCGAAAGACACCAGACCTGTGTTATTTTATTTACTTATTATTTATTTTAATTATAGATGGAAACTTACCCAATTGCTGCCTCAAATGTTACACTTTCATTTGTGCAAACTACGGAGTCAGGCATTTAGCCCTCTACCACTTCCCCGGGCGTTTCCTGTTCTCTCATCTGTCATCCCTGACTGATAGCTGACCAGCGTGACACAGTCCTCTAGTTCACTTCTGCGCGCTTTCCAGTCCCTGGCCCTCCTCGACTGCTGCACCCTGCTGTCCAAGAGCGTCTGGGCTGCGTTAAGGCTGACCCGATGGCCCAGGCCAGAGTCACTCGCCTGCACCCCGATGTTGGGATGTCGGGTAAAGCAACTTGCTGGGTGCAAAGCAAGGGGAGGCCAAGGAGCCACATCCCAGCCCGATGTCCAAACCACAAGTCTCTTCCCTCTCTCGGCTTCAGTTCCTCTATCCTGAAGAGCAATGGTGCTGGGCATGGTGGTGCACACCTGTGATCCCAGCATGCTGGAGGCTGAGATGGGCGCATGCTGCGAGTTCCAGGCCAGCCTGAACAACATAAAGAGACCCTGTCTCAAAAAAAATGGCTTCAGGACCTCCCCGCATTGCATTACATGGAAAAATAAATGAAGTGCCAGATCTGCAAGAGTCATGTAATGCTCAGTATTAGTATTATTCAGTTCTCAGTGCTGCCCAGAACTGAAACCCCAACCCGAGACACTTTCCCCTGGCCAGGTAGATCTCTCTTGGGTCTTGGTAACTGCAGTGCCCCTCCTCCCTTCTAACAAAGTCTTTAATTATATCCAAGACTACATCTTCATTGTTTTCTCAGCCCCTACTTGTCTTTCTCTTCTCTGGCATTTTATCATCTTTGTCACAAGTATTTCTTACAGCCACAGCATGTGTGGCTATGTATGATACAAAGTGTGCTGTGCACAGCTCTCTGACACGCACAAGCTGGTCCTGGGCCTGTCCCTAAGACGATCTGTGAGAAATTTGATACTGGCTTTTCCTGAGCATGTCAGAGATTGTTTCTTGAGCTTTATAAACCAAAAGCTTCACTCATCACCGTCCTTCCACATATGCCCACTTAAATCCAGGTGTGGTGGCACAGGCCTGTAATCCCAGCACTTGGAAGGCTGAATCAGGAGGATCGCTGCAAGTTGGAGGCCAATCTGGACTACATAGTGAGTTCAAGGTCAGCCTAAACTACATAGTGAGATCTTGTAGTAAAACAAAAAAGCCCACTTAGTAAGATAGTTTCCAGATAACTCTTTCATAATAGTAAAAGTCAAGCAGGATGTGCTGGTACAAGCCTTTAATTTCAGCATTCTGGAGGCTGAGGCAGGAGAGTTGAAAGTTCAAGGCCAACCTAGGCAGACTTTGTGGGTTTTTTTGTTGTTTTTTTTCAAAGAAGGAATAAAAGCCATCTACCCTTTAAAAATCTCCTTAAAGAATATGCATGTGCAAAATAGAGTGTGTGTAATTGTTAGGGAGCTGAACCTATTTATAAATCAAGAATAGAAGAGTGCGTGGGCAGGCTCAGTTTTAGTGACAACTCAGCATTTGGGTTGCAGAACACAAAAGCGAAGAGTTTTTAAACCAGCAATTCTCAATACAAGTAGAAACACAAAGAATGGCTCAGGATGTCTCAGGAGGTGCTTCAGAGTCAATCGATGCTATTAAAATTCAGACAATGAACAGAACTGCCTTGAAAATTCTCAGGTATTTTCCTTAAGCAAACAATTCTGATTGGTATCCTCAGGTAGTGAAGTATAGGGAGTCACACCCAGCAGCCTGGAAGCAGGCCAGGGAGAAGTAACAAAACAAACCCTGACCCTTGCTCAGGAAAAGATCTCTACACGCCTCCACGGATTTATAGCCACCAGGTACTAGAAAGTCTGCTTCATGGTGAACAGTGTAAAGTAACACGTTGAAAGTACTCAGGGAAGAAAAGTGAATCAGATGGTAAAGAGGCATGCCATCCAGAGGACCTTTCTGCATGCTTGCTGCCAGTGGACAAGGGAGAAATTATGTGCCACACAGCCCTGAGCACTCTAACGAGGATAACAACCACGACCGCAGTAACTGCGCACACTTAGGCCAGGGTGTGGCTCCTTCAGTGTGCACAGAGGCTCTGGAAGCAAACCAGCACACTCAGGTAGTGAGTAGTAGGCCATTCTAGACACACAGTGCTAACTAAGCTCTGAATGTGTTACCCCAATTAATCCTCATGATCAACCTGTGAGAACATGCATTATTACCCCATTTCTCATTTAAGGAAGCCGAAGCTTACTAGACAGTGAATTTTCACCACCTAAATGACACAGTTTTTGGCCACAGAAAAATGTTATTATTTTAAACATTTCTACCAGCCTTGCCTACATGCTTTTATGCCATGGCTCCTCCGCCTAGCCAGCCCCCGGCCCTCCTCAGCCTTTCCTTTTTTTTTTTTAAGAGACAGGGTTTCACTATATATTCCAGCAGCCTGGTCTTGAACTCTTGAACTCATGATGTAGCCTAGGCTGGCCTGAACTTGTGGCAATCCTCTTGCTCAATCCTCAAGTGATGGGATTATAGGCATATGCCACGGTGTCCGGCTTCCGCAGCCTTTCAATTCTGCCTCCAACCGAACCCTCTTACTTTATACCCTTGGACCACCATTTTCTCCTTCTGTCCCAAGACACTATCACATGCCATCTGTCTGTCCATCTACACATGTGTACACATACATGTTCTGTATCCGTGAGTTGTGTGTATATATGCTTTTGTATGAGTACATTTCTTTAAAAGTATGTTTCTAGATTTCTAAAAAAATTATTAACAGGAGCCAGGTATGGTGGCAAATACCTTACATCTCAGCACTTGGAAGGCTGAAGCAGGAGGATTGTGATTTTGAGACTAGCCTGGACTCCATAGGGAGACCCTGTCTCAAACTACCATCATCCCCTCCAAAAAAAAAGAAATTTATTTATTAATTAATTAATTTATGATACTGAGAATTAAACTCCAGGCCTTCCCATGGAGCTATATTTCTTTTTTATTTTTTAAATTTTGTGACAGGGTCTCATTAAGGGGCTAAATTGCACAGGCTGGGTTTAAACTTGCCATCTCTCCCTGCCTCAGCCTCCCAGAGTGCTAGGATTACAGGTGTGCGCCAGCCCATTCGTTGGCTTTAGGGAACAGAATTAGGGATGGCAAGAGGCTTTTATACTGTTGTATTTTCCCCTGTGCACATGTGTTACTTTTATAATCTTTAAAAAAAAAAAAAAAACAGAAAGGAGAAGGAAGAAAGAAGCCTCCCGTCTTGATTTTCTGCAAAGTGCTTCCCTGTGGCCCTGGCCTGTCTGTCAGAAGGAGTCGCACCGGGGTCTGCAGACACAGGAAGGGTAAATGGGATGAAGCCGAGGTGGGGGTGGAGAGGTCAGCGCAGCAGGGACCTCTGTGGCCAAGGCCAAAGACCAGCAGCTTCCCGATGAGACCCCCGGAAGGGCAGGGCTGAGGCCTCCACGTGCCAGCCCCATGACCTCCTTCCTTCCAGCCCTGATAGCAGAGCATCTTCCTCTACACTCAGGCGCTTCCCCAGCCTCAGGGGAACCAGTATTTACCAAAGAGCTTCTACAGTCTAGGCACTCAGAATATAGAGAGAAATAATCCCAGTTCTTGCCTTTGAAAAATTTTTCTTTTTTAATAACCTACCCAGTTTTGCTGGCTGGCTGTGGAAGCACTAATTCCAATAACTGGGTGTCCTTCCCATGCAGAGAAGCAGCGAGGGCAGGGCCCAAGGCTCCCAATCTAGAGCCGGCATCTCCGGCATCTCTATCTCGGGAGCAGAGGTCAGAGGAGCAGGCGAAGGCAGGACTCCTCCCTCCCTAGGGCTGGACCAGATGGGCACCCAAAGGCACTGCAAGCATCAGCAAGCCAGAAAGCCGGGGGGAGGGCGGGGCGGGCAGAGCAAGGCAGATGGTCAGATGGCAAAGAGTCAGCCACCGTGGGAGTCAAGAAGGGCAGACAGGAAAAGAGACCCCGGGTACCCACAACAGTGCTGGCAGGTTGCTGGCACCAAGGCAGCTGCTTAGTGAGGCATCTGCTCCTTCCTTCTCCCTACATCCAGAAGAAGCCAAAATCAGAGAGCCTGGCCTGGAAGCTGGAGTGGTTGTCACTGGAAATAGCTGACTGTCTTCAGAGGGAGTAAACATTTCAGATTGGCAGTCGAACAGCCACAGATAACCTATCTAGCTTGAAATGAAAAGCACTTCCTGATCTGTTTGCTCCTTGATCTCCACTCCCTTTAACATGGTGGGCTTAATGTAAGAGACCCACTCAGCGGATCTGGCACAGGAAGTGGGCATGAGTGAGCTAACCCACAGGGCTTGCTCAAGCTTCCTTGGGCCGCCCTTCCTGCCACCCAGTGGGTTATTTACCTCCCCGCCCAGGGTTATGGCGAACATCGGAAATGGACACTTTCAGCAGAGGGCAGGGTCTATCAGGAGCAGATACTGTAAGACTCATCATCATGCTCTAGCAAGCACCAGAACAGAGCTTAGTCACCACATGTAAGATGAGAGGGGAGGACACATGAGCCACACGATCTCCCCAGTTCTACCAAAATTGCTCGTCTTCTAGCAATAGTGCTCCAGTAGCAGCAGAGCAAGTGGTGCAGTGCCTGGCACAAAACCAGGGGCCCTGTGTACTGACTAAGATTGGGTCCCAGACCCACTGACATCACATACTAGTTCAAATCAGGCTTGTATTTGATAAAGCTTAAGGGTTTTATGACATTTACAATCATTCACTTATTTATACAACAAATCTTTACTGAGCACCAGTTATGTGCAGGGCATTTGTTAGGCACTGAGGATATAATTTTAAGCAAAGATAGACCTGATCCCAACCCTTGTGGAGAATCCGTGCCCTTAGATCTGCCAGGAGAGAGAGAGATATTCATCAAATAATTACAGAAGTAAAACTGTTAAGTTGCAGGGATCTCAAGAGAAAAATATACAGTGCAGCCAGGCGTGGTGGCGAACACCTGTAATTCCGGCACTCTGGGAGGCTGAAGCAGGAGGATCGCTCTGAGTTCGAAGCCAGCCTGAACTACATAGTGAGACCTTGTCTCAGACAACCAAAAAAGAAAGAAAGAAAGAAAGAAAACAGTGAGTCTGACAGTGTATACAGATGGAAGATATGACACAGCTCAAGGAAGGGAGGTCCAAGCTGAGATCTGAAAGATAAGCAGGGAGGGATTTATTGGGCAGACAGGGAGGGAGCAGCACTGTAACTCCTGCAAGCCTGTGAAAGGTGTGGGCTTGGCCCACTCAAGGATCCCAGTGCAGGCGACCTGGCTGGGCATCTGAGGAGGAAGTGCAAGCAGGGAAGGCGGCACAGGGTGCGGAGAGAATGTGGAGTGTGAGGAGGAGCTTTGGGTTTATCCTGAGAACAACAGGAGCCGCTGAAGACTTCTAGATACCGAAAAATGGCAGGAAAAGAATAGGAGCCTGCGGTGGGGCTCAGTGGTAGAGCACCTGCTGGACTTGTGCAAGGCCCCCTGGGTTCTATCCCCAGTTTAAGAAAGAAAGAAAAGAGAAGAGGAAAGGAAGGCATTGAAGAGGGACTATTGAAAATAGTCCCCTGTGGGCAGTGGGCACAATAGCAGGAGGGCACTAGACGGCTGTGGTGCAAGGGGGAGGTGGGTGGAGGTGGCAATGGCTGAAAGTAGATAAATTAGAGGACAAGAAATGATGCAAAGAACCTAGCAATGCATTGAATATGGGGAGGAAAGGGAGGAAAAGAGGGAGGGAGGTCACTGTGGGCCCAGCCCAGGTTCCAGCTGGTGACTCTGGAATGCGGGGCTTCCCACTGAGAAGGACAACTTTGGGAGCAAGATTGTGCTTTGCTGTGGGCGCAGCAGGGTGAACCAATGCACAGTGGGCAGTGGAATATCCTCCTCCTCCAGAGAGAGAAGAGAGAATTACACCGTAGTTTCACATCTGTGAGTGACCTAACTCCCAGAAGTGACATGAAGCTAGTATTGGCTGAAGAAATCCCTACCAAGTATTGCATGGGAAACTGAGAGGGCTTTGGGTGAAGGATTTGGGCTTTGGATTCCAGCATTTGCTGGCCAGGTAGAAGAAGTGGCACGCATCCTTCCGCAGACCCAAGTGTGACTGCCACTGCCCAGGTCTCTGTTCTTCAGCAGGAGGGAAAACAGGATGTTACTCACAACCTCCCTCCATCACTCTGCCTTATGGCCATCAGCTCATTTCATTAAGTCCCGGAGCACCAACTTGTCAGTCCCCAAAATAAGAAACTGCCCAACTCCCGAACCTGGTCCAGGAGGGGCTCTGGAGCTCACCAGGCATTCTTTCTCCTCTTGCTCTAGCCTGGGCCTTCCTCCTGGAGGAAACACCAAATGGCTGTAAATGTGTTCACCACAAGCTCCTCACCACCGGTCAGGACTATGGAACAAAAATCCCTTCAATCCTCATTGTTCCATCCAGATGGGCCTCTTAGCTTCCTCCCTTAGATCCTCCCCAGCTTTGAATATCATGTTATCAAACCACCCAGCACTGCAGGGACTTGCGGAGTCATCTGTTGCCCAGGACCATACCCTTATTTCTTGAAAGTTGTCGTGTTCTACTTGTCACCCCCTGAAGAATGAGCCTGCTCTGAAGCTTTAGTCATTTCAATGTCTGTGCACCTAGGTGACTCTTCCCTCCACCTTGCCTCACCATTCCGGACACTCCCTTCATAATTTCACCCTGCGTATCCACTGCCCCATGAACACAATAGAAATGTGAGTGCAAGCCACACACACAATTCTTAAAAAGCAAAGAAAACCAAATGAGTGACACTCAGTTTAATAATGTACCTTCATCCAATATATGCAAAAAATTATTTAAACAAATAACTTTTTTTCCTGAATGGGGATTGAACCCAGGGCCTTTGCAGTGAGCTACATTCCCAGCCCTTGCTAAGTCTCCAAATTGCCTACCCTCCTGCCTCAGCCTTCCACAGTGCTGGGATTACAGGCACACTGTACCGTGCTCAGCTAACATGTAACCAATATTTTTTGGATTTTTAGTGAAATATTTTTGGTACTAATGAATAGGAGATAGGGCACGGCAGTGCTCGCTGGAGAAGTGGCTGGGACCTGGCAATTACATGATCCTAGGACAACGCCAGGACCCTGTATGTAGAACTCTTGGCCTCCCACAAGAAGTGGAGGGCATAAAGGAGACCAGACACAGGAGGAGCCCGCTGTCGAGAGTCCTCAGAGTAGCTCACCCTGTGTACACTCAGGGTGCACTTTTATTTTATTTTTTTTATTTATTTTTTAATTTTTGGTACCGGGGATCGAACTCAGGTCCTTGAGCATGCGCAGCAGGCGGCGAAACCACTGAGCTAAATCCCCGGCTGCACTTTTATTTTTGCTTTCATCATTTCTTTTGTTCTTCCCTTACCCCTTCACCCCTCACCTTTAAAATAAACTTTTGCCACTGTTTCTGACTTGTCTCATCCAGTTCTTTGTCCCAGACAAGAAGGACCTGGAGGGCCGGGAATTTAGCTCAATGTTTCCGGTGCCTGCCTCGCAAGTGCGAAGGGTCTCGAGTTCGATCCCTGGTACCAAAAAAAAAAAAAAAAAAAAGAAGGACCTGGAGTACTTCTGTTTGGTGAGCCCATTTTTTTTTTTTTTTCGTTTTTTTGGTACCGGGGATTGAAATCAGGACCTTGCACTTTCGAGGCAGGCAGCAGAACCACTGAGCTAAATCCCCCACCTAGGTGAGCCACTTTTAAAGGAACTTCTCGACACACTGAGTTGTGGGAATCTGGTGTGTACTTTGCAGTGATGGTGCATCTCAGTTCCCACCAGCCCCACTGTGAGCCAGTGACCACCCACTGCTGGCAGCTACCGCACAGCAGCTCAGCTCCAGTCTTGGCCTACCTCTTCACATTTCACTCTCCAATCAACTCCTATTTTTCCAGTTTCTTTTACTTTTGCTCAAACAATCTTGGGCCCACTGAGATCTACAAATTCACCTCCCGCCTCCCCCATCTTGCTTCCATGTCAGTTTAAATTCCTGACAGTCACTAGGGTCACATCTGTGTGTTTCTGTTCAACTCCCTGATGCCTCTCCCTCACTACAATATTTGCAAAACTCAAGCCTGGACTAAACCCTACTCTACCGGCTCCACGCCTGCTCCCACGTAGCTCAGTGGCTGGAGAAAAACAGCCCTCTAAGCAGTCTCATCTCCGAGTTCATGACAGTGAGCTGCAGGTTCGACTGGGGAGCTCTGCTTCCTGAGACGCATCCTATTCTCATGCCCATGCATTTTCCTTCTCCCTTAGAAGACTTTTGCACTTTCTCTTGTCACCTTTTCCTTCTTCATCCTCACGCATAGCTGATGCCCTTGCCTCTTGTCACTTGGAGAAAACTGGAAAATTAGGAAAGGGCTTGCCCAAACTAGTCCCTGGCCTCATCTTCTGCTACTCATTCTCCTCCAGCCACAATGGACTCTTGAAGTACCGCCGATGTGTAAGACATGGTTGCATGTTTGAGCCTTGCACTTGGCATCCTTTGCGCTTAGAAAGCTCTTCCACAAACACGTGTGGATCAGCTCATTACTCCCTTCATATTCCTCCTCAAATGCTACCTTTGCAGTGAGATTCTCCGTGACCACCCTACTTAAAACTATAGTTACTAACTCCCTTTATTTCCCTCCTTGCTTTCATTTTTCTTCACTATATTTATCATTTTAAGTATGTTACATTAATTATGTAGTCTTGGGTCTGAACACCAAAAAACAAAACATGTATCATTCATTTTGTTTTGTTTGTTTGTGATGCTGCGATCACAGACATGTGGCACCATGTCTGAGATTGCAATAGACCATAAGCACCAAGGCAACTTGAGTCTTAGCCCATAATTCAGGTTTTTTATTGCTGACCCCTCTCCACTGTTGCACTACCAGTGGTGGGGAACCTTTGACATGCATGCTGCAGTGGGCACACAGAGCCCTGTCTGTCAGCGTGCTTGCCAAGCCACCTCAGCAGCCAAGCATCAGATAACAGTTACTTTTTCTAAACTAAATCCTCAGTATTCAGGTTTTAATTGCAGTGTTGGTACTTTTCAATAAATAACATGGGTTTTGAGTTGCAATTTGGACACGCAGTATCTAAAAGGTTGGCCATCACACTAGACCATAAGCCCCAGGAGAGCTTGAGTTTTTCCAGTACTGGAGATTGAACCCAGGACTTCACATATACAGTGCTGGGCAAGCACTCTACCACTGAGCTACAGCCCCAGCACTGGAATGAATGGAATTATCTAGCACAGACGGTAAAGAAGGATCAGCCAGAGAAGGGAGAAATAACTAGGAAAGAGTATTTGGGAATGAGGGTGTGTGAAATGTTGCTGATGGGCCAAACAAGGTTAGAGATGAACAAAATCTACCAACGCGGAGAATCTGGGAGGCCACATGTGAGCCATTTCAGTAGAGTGAAGGTGCTGTACTGGGTATGTTGAGAACTGTATGGAGGTAAATTAGTATCAGCAGCTCTTCCAGGGACTTGGCTGTGAAGGAAACTACAGAGATGCACAGAGGAAAACCAAGTGGCAAATAATGAAAGCATTGCTCCCATCCCCACCCTGACATAGTTTTCCACCTTCAATAATAAAATTCAACCTCTGCTGTCATTAGTCACAAAGATATTTGAAAGGAAATATCTCAGAATGTTCATAGTGTAAGACATAGAGTGATGATCGCTTTTCATCTTTTTGCTTTGTATGGATTTTTTCCTGAAATGAATATTGCTTGGGTCACACACCTTAAGCTCCATATTTGGACTCGGTTCTGGATGGGTTCACTGGTAGGCCGGACAATTGCGCCTGACTCACTGAGTGAACAGCCCTCAGATGGTCTCCCACCCAGGAGAGTAAAGCCTTGTTCCCATCAGCTTATCACAGTGACAAAACCTTAACCAAACAATGCCCTGAGCACACACAAGAGTATCAACCCATTCTTAAACAAAGAATAAAAGAGCAGTTAGCTCTGGAACTCTGAAGCTAAAAAGAACAAAGGTCCTTTTTTTAAATTTTATATTTTTAATTTTATGGCGGTCAGAACACTTAACAAGATCTGCTCTCTTAAAATGTTCTTTTTAACTCATTTCATCTGCAAGAAGCTGATCAGTCTACATGAACAAAAAGAGATGAGGACTGGGAATATTTCAAATGTTATAATAAAAATCATAGGAAATAATCTAACAGTAGGGAAGCATCATAGAATAGGGGAAAGAATTTTTAAAACAATAGGGAAAAGAAGGATAAACTAAGAATTGTAAGATTTGAATTTTGGCTACAGCTCAGCCATTTACTAGCTGTGTGGCTGTACAAACCTGCGAGTAGGTTTTTCTTGTCTATGAAAAGATAGCAAGGAACTTTATTTAAATAAAGATGTAACACCCAAGTAATACATAAGTTGATGCCCGGTGTAGCCGCTGCTCCTTAATTACCAAGAAAATGCTTCCATGTCCTCTCTCTGAATTGAGCAGACTCATTCAAAGGAAGGAAGTGGTAGAGTGAAGCCACTTTTATCCCTTGGGTATTAAATATATCATTTAGGAAGAGGGTTGGCTGGGTTTTTTGAGACAAGATCTTGGTAAAGTGCCCAGGCAGGGCTCAAACTTGTGATCTTCATGCCTCAGCCTCCCAGAGGGCTGGGATTACAGGCGTGATCCACCAGGCCCGGCAGCACCTTTTGGGGACCACATAAGTCTGTGAGGGACAAATCATATCCAAAGCATAACACATGGGATTTGCAGATCTCTTCTAGGCTTTCCCACAGATCTGCTTTCCAAAAGAAAGACTGGGCAAATCCATTCCCTGTGATCTGCAGCAGCGCCTCTAGGAGAGTCTCCAGGAGCATTTGTCTGGCCGCCCCCCTCGGCTGAATGGGGACCACAGGACCTGCACAGTGTGGCTCAGTGATGCGGATCTGCTCACACAGAGGCTTTGGCTCATAGAGGTGTGAACCTGGAATGGCACCAATGAGACAGCTTGCAACCCGGGCCCAGGCTGACAAATAAACTTCGTCATCTAACTACACATCAGTAAGTACAGCTCTGAGCCCTGATAATTTGCAAAGGTTTCAAACTTCATCCAGCTGTCAAGTAAGCACTCTTTGCTGGACTCAGTGTCCAACAGCTCACAGATTAAGTACAGTGTTTTGTCCCACCACCAACAGAATCCAGGGAACTTCTGCTACAATCTCGTCATCCTATGTAAATAACTGCCCTGAGAAGTCATTCCATCTTCCCTTTCCGCTGCAAACTTCCTCTGCTCAAAAAAAGGTTCTGCCCCAGTACGGAGGTCAGGAACCTCATCTATTGATTGTTCTGGGAATACAGCTGAGGGTGGAGGTGGGTAGGGAAGTGAACTCCACAGACCAGCAGGGCAGATTCATCAGCCACTACTTACACCAGGAAAATAGAACTTCTACACTACCAACACACCCCTCCAACCAGGACTTAGCTCTACATCGGCCTCATGCATGAGTGGAGCCCCTTCCAGCAAAGGGTCCGCCCCAGACCTCACTCTTGATTGTCCTATTTTAAAAAAATACTAAACCTGTCTCATTGCTAGTTCTCAGATCTTGTGATTTCCACCTAGACTCCAAGACTGTTTTTTTTTTTTTTTTTGGTACCAGGGATCGAACTCGGGTCCTTGCACTTGCGCAGCAGGCAGCGAAACCACTGAGTTAAATCCCCGGCCCTCCAAGACCGTTTTGACTATGAGTCTCCAGTATTAACCTCCCATTTCTGGGCCAGTAGCAAATGCCTTCTGTGAACCACTGAGAGCTACCGCAAAGTCAGCTGAACTTGAGAGCTGGCTGAATAACCTGCCTGAGGCCCCAGGGTACAGATTCTGGTCCATTCTTGGGTGTTGATAAGTAGAAACAGAGACACTCCTGTCACCAGTACTTTAGGATAGCACCCAAGACCTACTGCTACTACCTGTCACTTCCAGAAAAGATAATTGCTTTTCCACATCAAAATTTAGGAACATAGGTAGATGTATGCTTCTTGCTACAGCTAATGGGCCCACCTTAGTTAAAGAAAGTCGAAAGTGCAAGAATATGCATCAATTAAAATTTCCTGAAGCAGCTAGCTAATTATTTTAAGAAACTAAGAAACAAACACATGACTAAAGCTCTTTCCTACAGCATCTGGGATGGATTTTCAATCGGAAGAACTAAGTTTAAGCTCTGACTCCTTTTCTTTCCAGCTGGGTAATCTTGAGAATGAGAAAGTTAATAGACCTCTAAGCCCCAGATTTCTCAACTGCAATGCTGAGATAATATCTTCCTTTTGGGGTGTTGCAAGAATTGAATAGCTAGGCTCCACAGCACACACTGAATCCTGGCTACTCAGGAGGCTGAGGCAGGATGATGGCAAGTTTGAGGTCAGCCTAGGTAATTTAGCAAGACTCTGTCTCAACACCAAATTGAGGGCTGGGGATTTAGCTCAGTGGCACCGTGTCTGCCTCACAAGCGCAAGGTCCTGAGATCAATCCCCGGTACCGCAAAAAAAAACCACCCAAAAAACCCCAAATTGAAAGGAGGAGGTGCTGGTAATGTAGCTCACTAGTACAGTGCTTGCGTAGCATGCACAGGCACACGGCCTTGGGTTCAATCCTCAGCACCACCACACACACACAAGATATATCACTTTGTCAGCAGCAGAGTGATATTTGTATACTGTCTATTTTTCTGACTTTCCTCTATCTCTCTTATTCTCGCTTAGTAGTGATCTTGCCTCCTACTTCTGGGAGACAGATGAGAATTCTTTGTCTTTCCAACCCCAAACATGCATCCTTCCAGCACCTGCAAGGGATTAATAAAAAGAAGGACCAAGAATGTAACAGAAGCCAGGGGTGGTGGTATACGACTGTTTTCCCAGCCCTCTGGGAGGTGGGGGCAAGAGGATCACAAGTTCAGCCTGGGAAAGTTAGCAAAATTTTGTCACACACACGAATTTTAAAAGGGGAGTGGGATGGGGATGAAGCTCAGTGCAAAGATCCTGAGTTCAATCCCCAGTACTATAAAACAGTCAGGCACGGTGGTGGACGCCTGTAATCCCAGTTCTCAGGAGGCTGAGGCAGGAGAATCACCATAAGCCCAGCCTCTCTCTCTGCACTTCCTCCCATTCTCCACAGCTGCCTTAGGAACAGATCTTCCCCTCTCTAGGACTTTGAGCCTCCCCTTCTCAGATGGATCTTTTCCTAGGCTTTTAATTGTTGTTTAATGTCTCCCATTAAAACAAAGAGATAGGTTATTAAAGCTGCTGTGTTTGGGGCTATCTGTTGAATTGAGGTGGACATGAAGAAATTCTGCCTCCTAACTAAGCGTTAGTATCGTCTCTCCATCCTGCATACTGAGGGGAGGGACCACCAGCTACAAATGGAACACTAAGTGTCTGACTCTGTTGGTGCATTTGTGATTGGTAACAGGATTAGGCCCCTGAAGAATGAGAGACTGTCCCTTCTACCACATATGTATTTAGAGTTCAGGAGTTTTTAAGCTTGTTTAAGACCCCTAGCCCCTGTTGGCAATCTGATTTGCCTCTCAGAATAATATTAAATGTGTAAAATAAAGTACATATGATTACAAAAGAAATCAATTCTATTAAAAGTTACTGTAAAACTGTGATACAGTAGTGTATCTGCTTCATTACAAAAGCATTACATAAGAAATTTAAAGGCTGGATGTGGTAGTGCACATCTATAATCCCAGCACCTGGGAGGCTGAGGCAGGAGGATCTCTTGAGAGTTCGCGGCCATCCTGGGCTTCAATAGTGAGTTCAAGGGCAGCCTGAACTACAAAGCAAAACCTTGACTCAAAAAGTAAAAATTTAGAGGCAGGTTCAATATTTACCATAATTTTAAAGCAGTGATGAACACAAGTGGCATTGTAAAACGTCTGTCTTGTAATATAAGCATATGTGATTTTTATTGGTGATAAAAACACAATATCATACCTCTAATACCACTATAGTTTGCTGTCTAGAGTGTATGACTGAAGTAAATGGGGACTTCAGTTACAAGTTGGTGAATATAAAGATATAATTTCTCCCATCCAAGGTTATGGGTTCCCCGTGTGGATCCTTGGACAAGAATCCCTGTTATTACCAGTGCTGCCACTGAACTTGACTGGTTTCTGCTGTCCAAGAGCTACCCACAGGGACCCAGGAGCAGGTCCCAGCAACAACAGAAGATGGGAGGATTTCACTGTGGTCCTGGGTCTCAGATGGGACAGTTAGAAAGGACCAAGGCCACACTGAGGCATGCTGCAGAAGGCCTGTATTTTTAGATGTCAGAATTAGACTGGTTAATATGATTTCATTGAGTCAAACTGTAACCTATGCGTGGGGTTGGAACTTATGTTTATAAGCTTTCCTTAGGAAATGCCCTAAGTTAACGGGGATGGAAAGACTGAGAAAAGGTAGAAGGGATGTGTACGTGTCTTGAATAAAAACTGATAGGCTTTTCTTTATAACATCACAATATAGCACGAAGAATTTTCAATGTAAACAGTTATAAAATTCTATCATTCATTAATTTTTGCCATACTGGGGATGGAAAACAGGACCACTGAGCTATATCTCCATCCCCTTTTTTCTTTATTATTGTTGAGATAGGATCTGTCTAACTTGCCCAGGCTGGCCTTCTTTTGCTTCCGCACCCCTCAAATGTCTAGGATTAAAGGAATGTGTCACCATACCCCTCTGAGTTATAAAATTTTATTAATGGCCGTATATTATTCTATTATAAACATATTCTATAATTCATTTATTTCTCAGATCTGATATAATCAGTGCTGATGCATGCTGTAGGTTAAATCTTTGTCCACATTGTTTTTATTTCCTTAGAATACTTCCATACATGGAATGATTGTACCACAATTTAGCAACAACCACAAGAACAATGCATATGTTAAGGACTTTGTTTATCAGTACTGTCAAATTGTCCTACAGAAATATTGTCCCGGTTCCTATCAGAACTCTGGTGGCTTGAAGGTGGCAAGGAGACTGGGAGAATGTCCCTAAATGGTGAGAAGTAACAGCATCCTGCAGGAGGGAACAGGACTGAGCCCATGATATCCTACTTTTCTACTACCAGGCTAGACTGTCGGCTGGGACAGGGTCTGCAAGACTTGGGGTCCCTCATGTTAACTTGATGTAAACCATTTGGAGGGACTCAGCCTTATGCAGCTGTGCTAAGAGGACCAAAAGAAAAGGCCGGTGTCTGTGTTTGGACCATGCTATGGGGTGTGCAGTAACATAAATACATATGACTCAGGGGGTACTATCTGGCCAGAGCAGCTTATGTGGAAAAGCATGAGCAGTGACAGCTATTTGGTTTACAACCTCCATACCCAGCCATTCTTCCATCAATATTTTCTTTGTTCATGTATAATAGATAATGTGAAATAGGAAGAAAAGGTCCAAAGGGGAAGGAGAAGTGGGAGGGGTAAGGGAAAGGAAAGAAGGGAAAGGAATAACTATGAGAAAAGGAAAAAATGGAAAAAAAGTCTTTACAAATAGGGTGGGGTGGAGGGGTTGAAGGGAGGGCAGGGGAATGGGGAAAAAATTAGAACCAAGATATACCATGTAAAGGTACAAATTCCCAATAATGAATGTCAGCATACTGTGCACTTGATCTTAGCCAAAAGGCTGACAAGCAATGTCAGCATATTGTATACCTAAAATGTACCAATAAAATTAATGAATGAAAAAAATATTTTCTTTGTTCAAGTGATAAGGTCTGGGGAAGTTGTGTAGTAGTGAAGACTGTTCTCCTCCTACTACTCCTCTCCCTCTTCCTCCTCCTCTTTCTAACCATCCCTGTTTTCTTTCCTTTGCAGCTAGACAGTACACTCCAGGAGGATAGAAATCATTTGATATTTCTTTTGTACAACCAACATCAGTAGATATGGGGAAAAGAAAAGAGCTTTCTAATTCTCTCTGCTGTCACAAACTATACTGGATTGTTATAATCTAAGCAGGCCTATAGTGATGATTCTCTGTTCTCCCTCATGGTTTTATAGATGGAAACTGAGTTTATTTTTTCATGCAAATAGACTAAAGATCTGTTCTCTCTCTATAGTCCTACTTCCCAGATTAGATTATTAGTAATTAGATCATTAGTATCTGCTATGGTTTGAAAGTTTCCCCAAAAATCCATGTGTCAGAAACAATCGCCAAATGAATGGTATTTGGAGGTATTTGGAGGTGGGGTATTTGGGGATAGGTAATTAAGATTAGATCATAAGGGGGATGTCCCCATTATGGCATTAGTAACCTTATAAGAGGGAGAGCCTAGAGCTAGCAAGTTTATTCTGTCTCATCGTACAATGCCCTTCCCATCTTACGGTGCAGCAAGAAGGAAAACTCTCACCAGACTCTGAGCAGACGCTGGCCCGGGCTCTTCGAGTCCCTAGCCCTCCTAAGCCAAACAAACTTCTACATTTAAAAATTCCGTGGTCTAATATATTTTGTTATATCATCAGAAAATAAGCAAAGTACTTCTCCCTTATCTTTACTGGGATTCTGTAGACTGTAGTTCCCCATTCATAATCCTAATGTTACAAAGTTGCATCCAAAAGACTTGCCCTTTCCCTTATAAATTTACACCAGGGGCCCCTGGCCCACTATCCTCTCCCTGTCCAACTCCAGAGGGACATAAAATCTACAAGGAGCAAACAGACCCTGGATTAGCTTTTGCTGCAAGGTTGGTTGGTTTGTTTTGAGAAGTTTTTTCTATGTTTTTCGGGCTGGCCTTGAACTCACTGTGTGACCCGGACTGGCTGCCAACTCAGAGGGATCCTCTGCCTCAGTTTCCCAAGCACTGGGACTATAGGCGTGCGCCACCTAGCTTTGGCTTCTCTTCATGGGTGCTTACGGGGCCTGCTTTCTCGCACTCTGGGTTTTCTGAGTAGAGGCAGGAGAAAAGGGCTCCTGGCCCTTCCTCAAGGGTCCTTTCTTTACTCCACTCCTCATCTGCTGTGACAATGCAGAGCCTACTCTCCCACCCAAGGGCCCCTGGTGTCTCCCTGACTCTCTTCCCATTAGGCTGAGGCCAGCCAATCTTCCTGTCCCTCTACTGCTGTGTGACATCCATGGGGCTGTCGTTTGTCTAAGGAAAGCAAGCAAAGAAAAGTTGAATCGGATTTAAAACTCTGCCTGCTAGCCAGCCTCGGCCCAATATTTCCTTTCACTACGGCTGTGATTGAATTACCCCCCTCCTCCGGTCGGGCCAGAGATGGCCTGACGGTCTGCGCCATCCCCACACGCATCCCAGAGCGTCCAGGCCAGCATCGCATACCGTGCGCTGGCAACGACCTCACGATCTGTTTGGGTAGACAAAATAGCGCACACCAAACGCCGAGCAGCCCAAGCCGTATCCAATCCAGTCACGCTCCGGCGTGTGTCCCAGATGCAGCCCAGGAAGAAAACAAGTGTTTGCGGAGCCCGTTTCCCAGGGCCCTTCGGCGCGCGTTATTCTCCCCCCACCCCACTTGCTCTAGAACATTGCCACCCCGAAGCCCTCAAAGCTGTCAGGTGGAGCTAAGGGCGGACCCTGGATTCCCAATCCGGCTCCGAGGACTCACGCCGGGCGCTCTCCGGTCCCCGCAGGCTAGGAGTCCCGGGGCGCGGCGGGGCGCGGGGCGGGGAGGCGCCAGGCGTAGCCAATCCCCGGGCCGCCCCCTCCCCGGGAGCCGCTCGCCGAGCCCAGCCGAGCCCAACCGGGGCGGGGGCGCCAGGCGGCGGCGGCGGCGGCGGCGACGGAGGCTGCCGCGGGGAGGGATGGAGAGGGGCGGGGGGAGCGGAGCCGAGCGGAGACAGCCGCGGCGCTGCAGAGCGGCTGGGGCGGCGGCGCGGCTCCCGGTGCTGCCCCCGGCGCGCGCCCCGAGCCGGTGAGGGGCCGGCGGCCCGGAGGCCCCCGGAGCCATGGGCTGCATCGGCTCGCGAACTGTGGGTGGGTACCGCGGCTGGGCGTGGGCCGGGGCGGGGCTGGGCCCGGGTCGCCGCGCCCCCTCCCCCAACGCGCCCGGGTCCCGGGGGACCCCGCGCGGCGCACGCCTGGCCCTGCGGGCGCCCGCACTTTCCCGGGGTCGGCGCGTGGCGCCCGCATCCTCCCGCGCTCCCCGCGGCTCTTCCCCGGCCCCCGTAGCCCTCCCGCGGGCTTGGTCCCCTCTCGCCCAGCGTCTCCATCCACCGTCCCCATCCTTCCAGCCAGGCCCTCGCTGGCCCCGGCGCCTCCTCGCCCCAGGCTCGGCCCCTCGCTTCCCCTCCGGACCCCCAGGGTGTTCTGCCCCCACCTTCCCCACCCGGTTGCCTTTTCCCGTCGATCTTGCCTCCCCCGGTTCGCTTTGTTCACGTGCGTTTCCCTCCGGGGCGGGGGCGGGATGAGCCCGGTGCTTCTGCCCGCTGGGAGCGGGGCTCGGGCGGAGGCACCGAGCTGGAGGGCGTGGGGAGAAGGAGGCCGGGCTCGGCGCGCCCGGAGGGGTCGCAGCCTGCTTCCCGCAGGGTGGGGCCCCGGCAAGGAGCCCCGGGAAGTCTGCACCTGTCCGCGGGGACGGCGGGGCGGGGCCGGGCAGCTCTTTATTTACCTTGGGCTGGGGGAGGGAGGAGGCGCCTGGGAATCTGTACTCTCCCTTCAGTCTCTGCGTTTCTGCGGCTCCCTGATCTCCCACCCCATACACCCACTGCACTCTACGTTTAAACAAATTAATCCAGCCCTCTGCTGAAACCCCCAATTTTCCCCTTCCCAACTCCCAGTTTCTCCCGCCTACACGCCCCAGTGACCTCAGGCTGGGAGAATAATTCGTATTATTATTATAAACAAACTCGCTCTCTGAAAGCCTGCTTTCTCTGAGACCCGAGTAATTTCCATGGAGACCCCCTCCACCTCTCCTCTCCTCTTGCCCTCCCCCTCCCTGCCCCCCAAGCCTCTGACTCAGCTCTGCTTCTTCCTCAAAGGCCATCTCCCCTCCCTCCCTTCTCTCCCATTCTGCCCTCCCCATCTGCCTTCCCAGAGACAGTTCCTCGCATGCCCCATTCCCAGTGTCTATGCCTGCATGTGCAGCTCGCCTCTGTGCCAAGCAGCAGTGCCGGGGCTGACCTACCCCCCCCCCCCGCCAAGACCCCAACTTCACAGGGGGCTCTACCTGCCTCAACCCCATGAACCAGTCGCCCTCCTTACACCAGCTATGTTGTTGCATGCTGAGTGCCTCCTCATACCCAAGACTGGGTTCCGCGCACCCCCTTTGGAGAAGGGTCCTGCACCCTCAGCTCAGAGTCAGGAAACTTCCTGTGCATGGAGGATCTGTGAGGGCAGGTGGTTCAGGCAGCCATTTGACGCTAGAATCTGGCTTCATTTACCTGAGCAGCTCTTCCTCCAGACTTCAGCAGGTATCACCCTGTGCTCAGGCCAGGAGGCGCCCTCGTTGGCCCCTTGCTTTCCCAGTCAGCCCTCAAGCCCTGTTCACCACCCATTGTCTTCTGGGCTTGAATCCCTCTGCTTTTCATTCCTATTTTACATACTCTTCTCATCTCCTTCCACTGTCCTCCATCCCTCCTCTTGAATCTGTCTGCTGTCTTCCTACTGTTGGGTGCAGTGTCTCCATGTCACCCTCCTTTGTCTTTGCTCTCTCTGCTTCTGGGAGAACACACTCAAGTCCTTGTCATTACCTCTTCCCTCTATCCCCACCACATCTTCCTGTCAGACCCACTCACTGGTTCTTATGAAAGCTTCTCCTTCAAGGGAAGATTCAGAGATGAGTCCTCCTAGAAAAGTTCTGCCCTTGTTTGTAGAACTAATTGGTGAAAAGCCCAGATTCTACATAGAAATGCTCAAAGATTCCTCCAGACAGAATGGAGAATTGTTTTCCTGTGAAAACCCAGCCTCTGATCCCCATCACTCTCCATGTCAATAACAACAACAAATAAGGCCACGAGTGTGCTATTTTTGGTTGAGCTAAAACTGAATGTTTTGGTTCAGCATTGGTATTTCTCTCACCAAAAATTTGGGAACAGTAGAGATGTAGCAGGAAATGGAGACTTAGAAGGAGTGACTGATGGACCCAATAGGTGGCTTGTGGAAGGGCTGGTCCTAGTACATGGCCCCAGCATTCTATGGGAAAAGACTAAAGAGGGACCCAGGGAAAAGAAGGTGAGCAACTAACATTCTGGCCACTTCAGGGAACGAGGTGATTGCAGTGGACTGGAAGGGCCTGAAGGATGTGGATCAAATCAACATGGACAGCACCAGCTCACTACATGGGAGCAGCCTCCATCGGCCTTCTACGGAGGTGAGTCCTGTGAGTTCCGACACCCCAGTGCCAAAGGACCTTGGAGAGACCATCAAGAGCAAAGCCCCGTAGTCTCTAGCGCACGATCTCTGGATTCTCTTTCTAAATTCCATGGCAACGTCCCAAACCCTCCTTCAGACTGACACTTTTACAGAACATTCCACCCTGCTTTCCTGAAAATATATGGTAAACATTCCCCACTGACATCATGCTTCCCTGGGGCAACCTCAGGAAGGCCTGCCTCACTTTACACACTCCTAGAAGTCCCTCTGATGAAGGTGAGACTCCTCACACCCCTCAAATGCCTGGACTACCGTTTCCTCTCCTGTCTCCTACAGCAAACACGAACTGATTTCTCCTGGGATGGCATCAATGTGAGTGCAGCTGCCCCAGCCCTCTGTGGTCCACCCTGACTTCTCTTCCTTGCATCTTCCCGGCCCTCTATGGGACAGTGCTGCCCAGCTCCAGCAGCACTGTGAACCCTCACATGCTTCCCCTACCCCCCAATCTTCAAGGGTGGTTGGGGCTTGTGGCTCCTTGGAATCTTGAGGATAATGGTTTTCCATGTCACCTGCCCCAGTGCATATCCTCCTTCCTGGAAACCATGGACTCTTCCCCATATATAAGTCACCTTTTACCTTCTTATCCCTCTGCCCCGCTTCTCACATTCCTTATCCCAGCTTTCTATGGAAGACACCACGTCCATCCTTCCGAAGCTTAAGCGAAACTCTAACGCCTACGGCATTGGGGCCCTGGCCAAGTCATCATTCTCAGGTGAGACTCCCAACCCGGGAGGTACATTCAGTGGAATACTTACAGGTTCCTGGTCTCCTGTCGCTGCTCCTCAGGCTTAATGAGGACCCTCATCCCCACACCTCTGACTTGTCTGCCCTTTCTGTCGAGCCCCTCTGGCCCTCAAGCCTACCCCTCTTAAATGGGTCCTGGGGGATACTTGCGCCAATGGGATGGAATCCTGTGAGACTCCAGTGGGGATGGGGGTGTGGTATGGATATTGTGTGATATTCGGGAGGATGTGGGCAATGTCTGGCCCCTTAGGGATCTCAAGAAGCATGAAGGACCATGTGACAAAGCCCACTGCCATGGGTCAAGGACGAGTGGCCCACATGATTGAGTGGCAGGGCTGGGGGAAGACTCCAACCATTCAGCCACAACACAGCCATGAGGCGGTGCGCAGGGATACAGATGCCTATTCTGACCTCAGTGATGGCGAGAAGGAGGCGCGTTTCCTAGCAGGTACTTGAACCCTGAACCTTCAAGAGAAACATTTTGGGGATGGCCAGCAACTGATCCTCCACCCTGCTCCTCTGTGACAGGATTGTCTCCACGCATATCTTGGCCAGAGGCTAACAATTCCAATTGCTCTACTTGCAAGCATTTGGACTTGTTAATTCTCTAAGTGCCCTCACATATATTTTTTCTTATAATCTCAGAAAATGAGAAAAGCTAAGGATTTGTGGGTCCATGTAAAAGTGCTCTCTCTTCTACATTGCAAGATTATCCTATCTCTATACTTCTTTAATATAGGAGGAAATGTAGGGGCCTTGGGCTTTAAAAGGCTCTGCTTCTGCTTACATTTCTGGAAGTAAAAGAGGCTTTGGGGAATCTCTTCCACCCTTTGCCCATCAATATTTGGTGTCAACTATTCATTTACTGAACTCATTATTTGTGACAGCCACTAGATAATCAAGGGAATTGGCTTGGAGATGGTGGTATACAGAAGAGGAAAGCAGTATAGGTACAATGGCAGACAAATAGAGTACCTACAAGGGTGACAGAGCCCTAGTGGCAATATCAGTTGATGCCAAGGAAAAGGGACAGGTCTGGAAGAGAAGGGAAGAATCTTTGTGTTTGTGGTATAGATGGTGAAGGAAATACCAGCAAGAATGGAAGACAAACATGTAGGGGTAGGGTGATAGCGCAAGGTAGTAGCAGGGTAGGCTTTAGCTTCCTCCTGTCTTTGACTAGCATAGGGACCCCCAAAGTGTACCCCTGTCCACCATCATGTCCTCCCTTTTCCTTCCAATCCCATGGCCTTTCAGCTTTGTATCACTGTGGACCCACATTCCCTAGATTCTCTCTCAGGGATTTTCTGTTGGTCTTGAAAACTACCCCCTGGATTCCTCTGCTCCTGACCACCTAAAGGTTCAGTTGCTAAAAACCACCAAAGACAAGCTCCGCCAATCCCTAATTTTAATCCCTTAGGATAGCTCAGCAGAGGACCCCCAACGCTTTCTGCCAGGAATCCTATATCTGACTTTCTAGGAAGTCATCTGTGATGTTTTCCTTGGCTTGGAGCATCTACAGAGGCTGGGCTGTTCAACACAGTAGCCACTGGCCACATGTGGCCATGGAAAACATGCAGTGTGGCTAGTCCAGTTGGAAATCTGCTGTACCTGTAAAGTATAGGCTGAATAAGTTAAACATTATACAATATCTCATTAATAACTTTATATTGTTAACATGCTGAAATGATAATCTTTTTATGTATATTGAGATATGTTACTAAAACTAATTTCACTTGTTTCTTTTTAATCTTCTTAAATGTGGTTCCTAGAAAATTCATAGTGACATGGAGGCCTGCATTCTGTTCCTACTGACCAGCACTGCACTGGGAGTCCCCCCATGTCTGCACGAGTCCCTGAGGAATCTTGTGGTGACTTTATTTCTTCCTGCAGGTGTCATGGAACAGTTTGCTATTTCTGAGGCCACTCTTATGGCCTGGTCGTCCATGGATGGTGAGGACATGAGTGTCAACTCTGCCCAGGAGCCACTGGGCTGCAACTACAGTGATAACTACCAGGAGTTGATGGAGAGTCAGGGTGAGTGATGGCTTCAGAACCCAATCCCTGGGCCCGAGGAGCCCTCACTCTTCATCTGTTTTCCTAGGGCTTTTCTTGTTCCCCTAATTCGTGTGCTTGTGTCTTACCCTCTCTTCTCTGTGCTATTGTACTGCGATGTTCCCATGAATGATACTCAGGCCTCCTAATTCTCTCTACAGATGCCCTTGCCCAAGCCCCCATGGATGGATGGCCTCACTCCTATGTGTCCCAGGGCATGTACTGTCTGGGGTCATCAGATGCCTGGGAAGCAAGTGACCAGTCCCTCATTGCCTCTCCGGCCACAGGATCCTATCTTGGCCCTGCATTTGATGACTCACAGCCCAGTCTGCATGACATGGGGCCTCCCCAGCCTGCTTCAGGGTACTCTGCTCAGGAGCCTCCGGCTTTGCTGGGAGGAGACACTGACTGGGCACCAGGGGGCAGTGGGGTGGACCTGGCCAGAGGCCCTGCTGAGGACGAGAAGAGGCGGCTGGCTCCTGAGGAGGAAGAGGATGCTGGATGCCGGGACCTAGAGTCACTTTCCCCACGAGAAGATCCTGAGGCGTCCACTGCTCTCAGCCGGAAGGTGTCTGATGTCACATCCTCAGGTGTGCAGTCCTTTGATGAGGAGGAGGGCGAGGCCAACAACTAGCTTCCTCACTCCCCACGCCTACCCGAGGGGCATGGCTGCAGCCCATACCCTCCCTTGCCCCATAGCACAGCTGAGCCGGGCAGAAGACAGCGGGGAACCTGGGAGTTTCCAGCCCTTGCCCGCCAAGTGGAGGACCAGAAAGGGGTTTTATCTAGACATATCTAGAAACCACAGGTCCGGAACTGAGACCTGGCCGCTGAATGGCTATGAACCTGGTGAGGCTGTGGGAGAAGAGCTACAGAAGTGGACCTCTGGGTCTGTGCCCACGTGCATTGTGGGTACAGCAGTGCAGAGCGACCGTGCTGGAGACTGGATCTCAGTTCTTCACTCCCTGATTTCGTCTTCCAGGAGCCTTGGCTGTGCTGTTTGAATGCCTCCTTTCTCCATTTCACTCTTGCTTTTCCTGACTCTGTTTTCTCTGGCTGTGGGGAGCAGACCTCAGGGGCTACTGGATGTGGCTCAAGGGGCACAGCGGAGTGGCCTGAAGGGCACATCTGTGTCCGGGTGGATGGACAGTCTGCCCTCTATGGGGAATTTGGCTCCTGATCTCAGGAGGTGGGCCTGGCAGCTGGGTGCACAAGCATGAGTCTTTATCTCAAGGTCTGCCCAAAGACAAGAAGGTCACTGATGAGACCAAGAACAAACATGGCTGCTTGTTCTGGGCTCTTGAATGTCCTGTGGCTAAAAGGAGGATCCTAAGGATGGGAGAAAGCACTCACCTGGGGCTGGCTGCTCCAGCGCTGGCTCCCCTTCCTCCCTTCTTCCATCCCTTGTTCCGGGAGCCCAGCCCTGAGGGGAGTGAGGGGACACCAGTCTCAGATACACTGACCCGGGAGGGAGGCAGTGTCCCTGCCTGTTGGGGGAGCATGAGGGCTGGGTCTCCCCCTACCCAACCCTAATTCTCTGGAGCTGTTTACACTTTTCTCTTTGCCTTTTCTACATTTTTATAACTTCTTGGGGACTCAGGTTTGAGCCAGGTGGAGGGAGGAGTCTGGTGCTGTCATTGCCCTGGCTGGGCTGGGCTGGTGGCTACAGGCCAGGGTTGGCACTGGCTTCTACTGCCCCTTCATCAGCTCTTCCCAGGACTCCCAAGGAGGCCTCCCAGGAGTCCTGCCTCTGTCCCCAGGCCACCTGCTGGAGGAAGAGGGGGGAACCAGTGCGTTCTTCCTGGATGGGTTTGCCAGGAGGCTTCTCCACGCACACCAATTCCACTCGGGTTTGGAGTGGACCGTGGACACGCAGAGCAGCAAGTGAAGGCAGCACACCTATGAGGGGCAGGAGAGGGGGACTGGAACAAAGCTGGGGAGCATCTCACCCCTGCCACTCCAGAGGCACCAGCCCCTGGCACAGGTGGAGTTTGAGTTCCCCCCTTCCTTGTGCTCCTTTAAGCTCCTGCTCCAAGGGTCAGAGTCCTCCTGTGCTCTGTCAGGGGTCCTACTACTTGGTCCTCTGCCAGCGTGGGAGCACTGTTGTCCTCCCCCGGACCCTGGGTGCAACCCCACCCCCCAGCTTTGGAATGAGGTTGAGAGTTGGGGTGCTTCTGTTCATTTGTGACCCTGCCCCTCATCAAGTTCGTACTCCCCTATGCACAGGCACTCATGAGGTGCCACAGGGCAGGCATCTGGTTCTGGGGGAGGGGAGGCTGGCAACGCTGGGACTGGCTCTTGTAGGACATAGGAGTAGGCATGGCAAGCCAAGGGAGGTGAACAGTCCCTGACTTCACCTAGCGCTGCCTGGACGGGAGAAGATACCGCCGGGGTTTGTTCACCTGTTATTACTCAGCATACCAAGACCTTACTTCCAGGAGGTCTGGGAAGGGCCCGTGTGCCCACCTGGCAGCTGTCCCTGGCTCCAGACTCCTGCCCCAGGCCCCTGGCATTTTGCATGCTTACTCTGCCTTCCTGCCACTGGCTCCGTTTCCTCGCCTTGCCCAGCCCGCTCTACCAACACCATCACCTTCTCCCTTTTTTCTCAACCCCCCAGTGCCCCCAGTTCTTCCCCTAGATCCCACTGGACTGCAATCCAGGGAGTAGGTTTCATTCATTACAGTTCCTTTTTGCTCAGGGCCCTGGGGAGTGGGGAAAGGTAGACTAAAACAGCTTTCTTTCCTTCCTCCCTCCCTTTCCCAAGAAAGCCAAATGGTCCCTGATGAGAGGTGGCTAAAGATCAGAAGGCACCTAGTCGGGGTCACGCAGGAGCAGAGACTTGGTGTGGCAAAGGTGCTGGCACATCCCTGCGGGCAGAGTCAGGGCTGTCTGCCTTTAGCCAGGAGCCCTGCCCCACTGAAGAGGAAGACGGCGGTGCTGGTGGGCAGCTGTGTGCTCTGGCAGAGGGACTGCCTCTGGTTCTGGGGCAGGGTGCATGGGGCTTGCTTTTAGCCTATTTTGGGGGGTGGGGGGTGGGGGGGCATGTGCAGGAGGAAGCTGTGGGGGGGAAGGGTTGCTTTTCTTTTGGGGTGAAAGGCTGTGCAGCACGTTTTACAGCAGCTCTGGAGCAGGGCTGTTTTATATTCTTGTGAATGAAACTGCTCTTGCTAAATGATGGGGGGTGCACTTTCATTTTCAATTGACTTTATTAAATGAAAATCCAAACCTTCCATTCCTCCCTTTCTATTGACTCTCGACCACCCCCACCTTCCTTATCCTTGTCTTGAGGAGAGGATCTTGGGGAGTGAGTTTGCCATTGTCTCTGCCCCCACCTATACACCCCACATCCCCTCTTCCAGGTCTGAGGAATGGCCCATATTTATGGCCAGTCTTCGCATGTTTTCCTAATGTGATATCCCCCACCCAGGCCCAAGAGAGATTCTATGACATATATTACAGAGAGAATTGTATATAAATATATATAAATCCTATAGATTATATACACATGGGCATGGGCTTGATGCCCACTGTCAACCTCCTTCCCCAGGCCTCAGCATCTGTCTCTCTTGGCCTGGGGAGGTGGAAGAGATGTGATGCTGGGGAGGGCCAGAGGCTATGTTCAGTGACACTAAACAGAATGTGGTGGCATCCTCTGAGTGTGAGTGTCTTATTTGGGGGGATAGAGGAGCTGGGCACAGGGGAGGAGAACGGCAAAGAGAAGGTGGGACAGCAGAAGTAAATAAGGCACAGAGTGTGGAGCCAGGGCTTCTGGATGCTCAGAGTCCCTGGTGCCTCTTTGTAGGGAAGGCAGGTGAATGCCATGCACCACAACCTGCTGCCTTTTGGGGAGGGTAAGGATGGAACTGCCCCAAGGATGGGAAGCACTGGAAATGCCTGTGACCTTGAGGGTGCCCCTCTGAGTCTCCAGTCTGGAAGAACCAGAGGATCTCATGAACAGGGGTTGGCACTGGAGCAGCTCTAGGGCACAGTGACCCTTGGCAGGACAGATCAATCACAGCATTGGGAGAGGCAAATGCATTGCTAGGGTGTCACCTGGAAATGGGGAGAGTGATGTGAAATAGGAGGCCTGTCTGCCACGGGGAGTGAGAGGATACCGTGGGGCCATGACTGTTTGGCAATAAGACACCTGCCTCTTCCACACAGAGGCTTTGGCAAACTTTTCTTTGCCAGGCAGCTGCCCTTGGTAGTCTTTGTATCCACATCTCATGGCTTGAAGCAGGGCACAGAGGAGGGGGATGTGGTTGGCCTTAAATGCCCCTGGTCTGGCAATGGTAGTAGCAGCCAGGATAGGACCTGGGAATAGGCTGTGGGCTGGAGTGCGAGGCTGGGGGCTCCCAGAGAAGCAGGTGTGGATGGTCTGGAGACATATTCCTGGGTGGCCAGTCCACAGGGCCTGGAGGTGGTCCCATCTCCCCTTCCACTGTCATTTCAGGCCACTGTCATTCTGGGCCTCTCCCAGCTGCCCCCTTTAGGAACTGAAGGACAGGCAAGGGCAGGAAGACACTGGGACAAGAGCATAGGGCAACTGGGCATGAGGGGAGGTGAGTACCCCAGCCACACAGCAGGAAAACCCAGGAGGCCCCACAGACTATCAGGGCCCCTTCGAGGGTTGGAACCACCTGCCTGCCTGGGGATGGGGAAGCTGTCTAAATAACTGACTGAAACTCTTCCTTCCTTAAATTCTGACTCCTCCTTCAAGATTATTCTTATCACATTAAAAAATTCCTGGGAGGCGCAACTACCCCAACTGTAGGACCCCAGTCCCACACAATTCCATCCTGTGTTGTGGGCCTCTGAACAGCGGTCTTTATGAGCAGGGTCCAGGGTTGGTCAAAGAATCAGTTCATCCTCATCCTCCTCTTCATCAGTGGATCGCAAACTGGGACCCTGCAGGATGTCAGCCAGCTCCTCTTCCGGCTCTGGGCTCTCCACTAACTCCAGCTCCTCCGTTTCACACCCTGCCTTGGCTGGGGCCAGGGGCTGAGGGGGATGTAGGGATGGGGGTGGCACTGGTGTCTCTGGGGAGGCAGGAGTCAGGTCCCCTGTTCCAGGGGGGCCTGCAGTATCCTCAGGCAGGCTCCAGCCATCTTCAGGAGGGGGTGGGCCACCCGGGCTCTTCAGAGAGGTATTTGTGTTCCGGAAGCTGGCAAGGGGAGGGCGGAGCTGCACCCCAGATTGGGTGTGACCCTCGATAGCTTTCTGTAGCTGGGGAGGGGTGAGAGAAGGAAAGAGGTACAAAATGCGGAAGAGAAAAGATATGGGGGCGGAGAGAGAAAGAACAGACAAGAAAGAAAAAGGAAAAGAGGAATGGGAAAGAGGCAAGAAAGGGAGCACTGGAGAGAGACAACAGAAAATGGTCAAAGGAAGGAGACAGAAAGAAGAGCACGGCTGTGACGGAAACTTCCGCCTGCCTGCCCAGCAGTGCCTGTCAGGCAGCCCGTGGACCCCTTCCCTCCTAATGCCCTCCTCAGCCCTACCTGTCCTCCAACAGCACACTTCGGTGACTCACCCCGAACCCCGCTTCTGAACCTGTGCCATCTGTTGAGGACCACACAGCATCCCATGTGGGATGAAAACCTGTGTCCCCTTCAGGACTGTGGCCCTGACAGGCATTGCCGTCTCCACCTGTCACTTCCTGTCCCCACCTCCCCCAAACTCCACGTAAGAAACACAGAGGGGAACATATCCCTTCCCACGCCTCCCTCTTGTCCTGGGCCCATCCCTCCTCCTCTGCTCAACTGGGACCTATCCTTGTTACCTCCTCCAGCGCCAGGACGCCCCTGAGTTTCCCCATGTTGGTCACATAGGCGAGATGGAGGCCAAGGAGCGAGAAGAGCGTGTGTGTCTGATGGGGAGAGCACCGGTCAGTATACGCCCTATGCCTCCCTGGCCCTCCCTGCAGCCCTCAGCAGCCAGCAAAGCTCACCTTGTGCAGGGTGGTCTGCTCCACTAGCTGGAAGGGAGATGGGTCGATGCAGCAGCAATCAAAACAGACAGGCTGGCTCAGCTGCTCCTGCTCCCAGGCCTCGATCTGTGGGGCGGATGGGAAGGTCACCAGTATCAGGGCCTTCCTAACCTCAGACGCCTGGCTTCTAACCAAACGCACCCATCACAGATCCTCCTGACCAGAGTGCTACCCTTCTTCCCAGAGGATGACGCTGCCCTGTCCTCCCTCATCAGACCCCAAATCCATCTTCACCCTCAGGGCACCCAGAATATGGCCCCCTCTTTCCCCAAGTCTTCCACTCTTGGGCCCCCAAGCATTTATTTCCATCTTACCCTTCCAGCCTTATTTTCCTTGACTCCTGGGACCCACTTCTCCTGTTAAACCAGACTACTTTCTGGTCTTTCCTTTTGTCTTTGTTGTTCTCTCTACCTTGACTTCCTGTGCCTGTTCTATTCCCCGATTGGGTGACTTTCCAGATGCCCCAGTTGGACATGTTTTCCCCCTTCTTTAAATTCCTATGTACTTTGCAAGTCTTTCCTTCTCAGAAATGGCACTGGTCACACTCAACCTCAACCCTGTATGGCACTGGCCTTACCTCTGCTCACAGGAAGTGACTTCCTGAGGGTGCTTGGCATTAGAAGAAACCTGCACTGCCACCTCTTTGAAAATAGATCTCAGGGAACCGTTGTTGATTTGAGCAGACTTACTGGATCACATGACTTAGTTGACTTCAGCAAAACCATTTGAGGTTTGTTTTTGTCTCTGTCTATGATGGAAGCATTAAGGCACATAGGCCAGCTGTTGTCTGACTCCAGATATGCAAAGGGAGACTCCCAAGATTCCAAAGAAGCCCTTATGCCTCTGGCTTTCATAACTGAGTCTAAGATTTTCTAAAATTGTTCTCTGGTTAGCACCTTCTGAATGATGTAGTACTTTGTGTATTTACTTTTCCAGTTTATCCTGTTTTATACCTTTAAGGTTCAGAAAATATGAACAAAGTCTGTCCCCTCCTTCTAGGATCAGGAGTGTAATCCACAGAAGGATCCCTCCATCTGTCCTTTCCTGATATTTCTGGACCCCATCATACCTCCTCTAAACTCTCATCCTTCTGACTAATGGTTCACGCAGGGATTCACCAGGTATTAGCACAGGACAGATGACTCCTTGGGAGGTATGTCACTGAGGGACTTTGTGTGTATGGGTTGGTCCGTTATACAACCATTCTGACCTCTCAGCTTCCATTCTTGCTCTTTCCCTAGGAGCAACAGCAGCAGCAGCAGCAGCAGCAGCAATTTCAGTGAACATTTACCAAGCTCTCCCTTTATACAAAGCATTACTCTGCTTTACATGTCTTAGCTCACTGAAGCTTCCCAACAACTCTACCTTCATCTTCATTTTACAGATGAGGAAGCAGAGGCACACTGTGTTATAGAGTCTGCCCAGGACTCCACAGGCCATGACTGGTGGAACTGGGTGTCTGGCCTTGTGGGCTAACCATGTTCTGGGTTCAGCCTCAGCTTGTCCAAGGGGAGAAAGATGCTGTTGTTGGATCTTGTAAAAGGCTCAGCACCCATTAGAAACCAGAGTTCTAACTGTGGATGCTCTAAACAGAATATGCAGAATTAAACAAACCATAGCAAAGACTTTGGGAGAAATTCTTTCAATGATGACTTCTTTCCATGCTACTCCCCATACTGTTTTTGTCAGTATCAACATCTTGGTTGACATCAAGTTGTCATCTGATCTGATCTGAGGACTGTGCTCAAAATATCCCGAATTTTGAGTCCTATTAGGTCTTATCCTTTCAAAATAGCTCCATGGGTCACATGGGAGTTGGTAGCATCATAAAGTCTTCCTTATATAGAAATATATAATTTATCTTCTTTTTATACCTGGCTGCACTTTGTGTCTTGATTGAAATGTTCTATCAATGACACAAAGAACCAAGGAACATGCAGCAAGGAGCTCCACACTAATAAATTAACTGCTTTTCATGCTTTTTGGTGCATGTTAAATAAAATAGACATTGGCTACTAAACAAGGAACTACTCTATTGTAGTATGGTTCATCTGATTTCTGCTTGTAGCAGAAGAAAAGGCTCTTTTTTCCCCCCATGGGACCATCTATCTGGGTCTTCCATAAGTCATTTATGAAGCGGTGGCAAGGGAGGAAGTTTCATTTCTTCCTTCCTTTCCTTCTTTTCTACTCCAAGCCCCTCCTCGGAGCTTGTAGCATTTCAAATCTTCAGTGCACATTTATTCTAGATGTCCAAGAAGATGTTTCTTTAAAAATAGTATCCACCATAGCTTTTTTGTCAGCTACATACTTCAAAAGCTCTATCTTCGAAGCCAATTTGCATTCCCTTTAATACATGTAATAGTTGCTAATGGATTTTCTCTGTTCCTCTATGACCCCTGGGGCCTGTTCTGGTCAGGATCCTTGATCACCGCTTCTGATAACTGATCACTTCCTTCTGATCACTGCTCCATATTCTGTCCATGCCTCACATCCAAGCATACTCAGGATTTCACTTTTCTCTTGTGGATTTGAGAATGACTTCTATTAAGAAAGAGGGATCTGTCCTCATGAGTCTGTCATTATTTTCCTCCCATTTATAGTCCTCTGCAGCCTCAGCACAGACATTTTCCAGTGGTCCCCTGTCCCAGGGCCTGATGGGCCCAGTGTAGTAACCTCCACCAGGGAAGTTTCCCTGCTAAGAGTTTTGATGCGATTCTCTCCATTGTTAGGGTTTAGTGCTGGCCCTGGTTATTTCACCCCAGGTAAATGCCATCCTGCTTGAATAGCCTCTGCCTGGTCTGGATCATCCACTTCCAGGTCTAGGGCATGATGGTCCCGTCTACACATGAAGTTCAGAATTGTTCCCTTCTGCAAGGATTCTGTCCTTCTGAGAACACAGTGTGTCCCATCATATGCCTGCCACTTTCTCCATAGCCTTGCCTTTTTCCAACCCTGCAGAGTACTTTCCCACCTATCTTTTATTCTTAAAATAACACAATAGAGAAAGAAGGGGAAAAATAGCAATACCTTCATGGGATAGAACAAATCATCCCAGGTGCTCTTTCTCTTACTTACCTCTTCAGGTAACATGTTATCCACTAAGTCCGTCGAATCCTAGAGAAGAAAGACACAAGACAAAGTTTTTTTCCCCTTTCTCCCAAGCTAGCTACATTCTCATCTCTCTCTGGCCGGGACCATAGGAGCCTTCTTCCCAAGACCTCATTCTTGGTAGGATCTCTGCTCTCCGGATTAGAGACCATGATTTCTCATCTCTCAGAGATGAGCCCTTCCCCCGTCCTTCTCCAAGCACATCATCTCTCACCTGGGTTGTTTTCTTCTTTGCTGGTCGAGCTCGGCCCAGCAAGCAGTGTAGCAGGCACTGAAAGATAGAGGATCTTTGACCTGAAAGGAGTGGTGGAAGTGACCAGATGGAGAGAGTGGCCAGGAACTCCCCAGTGTCCCTTACAGAACTGCACTTCCCAGGTGCCTCAAGCCCAGGGACACCTCTCCACTACCCCTGCTCCCATTCCCTGGGACAGAAATATGGAGAATCAGCCAATGCAGGCTGCTCCGGCCACCCCGTAGCCTCATACGTGGGCAGAGGTGGTGCTGAGGTAACCTCCAAGGCATGAGTGAAGGGGCGTGCAAGGAGGTCTTCACCTGCAGGTTCTGGGGCTTCGGGTGACTGTTTGTGGCCAGGCAGGGGTCCATTGGGCTCCTCAAAAGATGGGGTAACACTAGGAAAGGGTGGAAGAGGAGGAGGAGGAGGCGGCAGCTGAAAGAAACAGCAGAAATCCTTGGTGTCGGGAAAGAGGTTTCTTCACGCTTCACTCCCTTACCAGTTGGCATCCTAACTCTATTCCTCCCGGGCTCAGAATCCCTAGATCCTTTTGAATTCTCATAAATACACATCTTGACGTTATCTCCTTAACTCAGAGACACTAGTCTCTCCAGCACCCAATCCAGAATTGTGTCTTTTTCACTTGTCCGAATGTCCCTTCCCTCTTCCTACTTCCCTTGCACCTGACGCAGCCCAACCCAGCCACCACCAAACGCTGATGGCGATGGCGCCCCCTGCCGATGCCTTTCTTTCCTTTTCCCTCTCGCTCGGGCTCCCTGGTCCTTCCCGGCTTGGTCACCTCGGTCTTGCTGGACAGGTCCTCATCTTCATCCTCATCCACAAAGGCGAAGGACTCTGGCCGACCCCTTGGCGCGCCGCCCAGGAGCCCGTCCCCCGCTAGCCGTGCCTTGCCATCGTAGGGCAGCTCGGACAACTTCAGCGCCAGGTCCCGGGCTGCCCGCAACCTCCGCTCCGGACACAGGTGGCGCTGCAGGAGGGACTGCAACTCGGAGCGCTCCACGGACCCCAGCAGGATCCTGGAATCTGGGAGGAGATCCACGCTCAGCCGAAACCCTGCCCACACCCTGCCATGCTCCGAATGATCTGCCGGGGCAGCGAACCCCAGAGCGCCTCCCTTTTCCAGAGTTTGCCCTCTTGTTCCCCGAAAAGCATTTCAAAAATCCTTCAGGGTTAACCTCACTGGCTCTTTTATTTCACCCATTGAGCACTTGTAGACCCAACTGGTAGCATACTAATTGATGCTGAAGTGTACTTACTTGGACACTGCCCTTATACAGGCAATGGAAGACCTTGATATTAAAATACGCTGATCAATGCTGTCCACATAGAATGAAACAAGGAATGCCAGCAAAAAGGCATTGTAGAAGGTACTTAGAAGGTGTCTGAGCTTAGAGGAAATATTTGAGTTAATAAAATTAGAAAATTTTGGATGCTCTGAATATCTGATATCAGAACTGGCAATCTGAATGCCTCCAAATAACGCTACGTGATTTTTATCTATTGCACGAATTCAAACACTAGAGAAGTATGTATGTATGTATGTATGTATGTGATACAGGGTCTCACTATGTAGTTCAGCCTGGACTTCAACTCACAATGTGTCTCAGGCTGGACACAAACTCACAGCCATCCTCCCGCATCACCCTCCCGAGTACAGGCATGCACACTACACCTGGCTAGAAGTATTTATTGACTATCCAGTAAATACTTAGAACAAAACACTCTGGAAATATAGAAGTTATTGTTTCTACCTTCAAGGAATACTCAGTTTTGTGATGGAAACAAGACAATACATGTACAAAGCACAGTAAGAAATAATAAAAAGCAGTATGAAGTGCCAGAGGTGGGCAGGAAGGATGAAGAGAGAGAGAGAGAAATGTGGAATCATCCTTTACTCAAATCATCCACTCCTACATAGGGAACAGTTTCTTGTCTTCTTTAAGTTGGGCATTGAGAACAGGTGTGATTTAGTTAAGTAGTCAAGGGCCATGAGATTTACAGCTTGCCCTCCTTATGCATTCCCTATTTGTGAACTCATCTACTCATCAAAATATACATTTGGAACCCAAAATCAATACCAGAGGTGCCTTTGCTGTAATTCACAGATATGTGCAAAGCGACAAAAAAGTTGAATTGCCTGATGCTTGTGTTCCCAGCTGGAATGGAACAAAACAGTGCCCAGCCCTCTCATTTCAGCTTGAGTACTGTAAAAGAGAGTTCTTTTTGCAGCCTGTTTAATGCTAGGCTTTTCACATCTTTGTGTTTTGTGTTCATGCTTTTGCTGATTAAAACAGCCCCAAATGTAATTCTGAAGGGCTGCCTGGTGTTCCTGAGCATATGGAGGCTGTGCTGGACCTCACTGAGAAAATATGTATGGTAGGTGAGCTCCATTCAGGCATGATTATGTGCTGCTGGCTGTGAGCTCCATGTTAACACATCAGCAGTATCTACGGAAGAAGGCATTTTAGAAAGAAACACACATAAATGAGATTATGTATTGACTAGTTGATGAAAATGGTGTGATAAGAGGCTTGGTCCCTGTATTTCCCCTAGAAGTAACTGTTTATTACAGTGTCCAGTAACTCCACATTCATGGTGACTTTATGAACACAGCTGCCTTCAGTATTGACAATCAATTGTCTTTCTTTGGTTAGATTTTTAACTGTTTTCTTGTACACGTGATATATCTGCATTTTTCCTTCCTTAAGGAACATAATATCCCTGAGGAGTATACAATGGGCCTCCCATAGTAGGTTGGTTGGTCCCTAAAGACAAGCCCACACCAGTGTCCTCCACTTCTATGGAACCCCTGTTGAGATCAGCAGCTCAGGAATCCATTTCCTTCCTTCCCACTGACCTTTTGAATCAACCAGTGGTAAAGTCTTGACTGTGGTGGCCTGGAGCAGGTTTTGCAGTTCCCCATATGTGCATGAAGCTGAAACAAACTTCACATCGCGTACCATGATGTCCTCAACAAAGATTGTAAATTTGCTATGGAAGGAGAAAGCACAGTGGGTTAGTCCCACCATATGCCTGTGCCTTTGCTGTCTCTTCTATTCCTCCCATGAGGTTAGACATGCATCAGTCACCCACAGTATTTATGCGCACGGAAACAAGAAACTAATGAAAACCAGTTCTTCCCAACATTGGCCCTGACCTCCTCTCAGCCTCAGAACCTCCCATCCCCCAGCAACTCTGAGCTAATTCCAGCTAATGGCCCTGACCTGAGCTGCTTCCAACCGAGGTCAGGCAAGTAGGGCAGCTTCTTGACCTGGATGATGCTGTCATAGAGGGAAGGCTGCAGGCTCTGAGCCACCATGTTGGCCAAGATAACAGCCACCATCATGGGTAGGATGTGAGCAATCTGACCCGTTAATTCGAAGCAAATCACAGCTGTGGAGACTGTGTGGGACACGGCACCTGTCAGGGCCGCTGCTCCTAGAATGACACAGGAATATATCAAGAGGTTATGGCTGCATTCCTGGCATGAAGGGTACCTGGGGAAGTGGTGGGAAGGATGTAGAATGGGAGGCAGGACCTTGGTCAGGGACAATACTTCTATCAAGACTAGGAGCTAGCTTGTGACCTGCTAGAAAATTATGCTTTTGATTACATTCTATAACATTCAGTAAATCACAAAATGTTTGCATAAGCCAAAATGCCCTTTTGTAATATGAAGATAGCAATGTCTTACCCATTCTTTGTTTTTGAAAGTTTGTATCATATTTAACTGAACTTTTTAAAACACCACTATGGCATTTTACCTTGTGCCTTCGGTGTTTATGCCAACAGTAAATGAATGAATAGAGTAAAAACCCAAGAACTGTGCTGTGGACTTGGAGCAATGAGACCTGCATCAGATCTTGAGTCTGTATTTTAACAGTATAAATAGAATTTAATTGCTCTGGAATCTCTGCTGTCATCTGTAGAGTAAAGAGGTCATTAAATGAATTCTATAGCCCTTGCAGATCTAACAGTTTATGATCCTATAAGCTCACTGAAGATAGAATCTGTCTTGTTTGTTTTTCAGTTATTTTCTCCGTACATGCTCTTTTTGGGGGGGGGGGTACCAGGGATCGAACTCAGGACCTTGCACTTGTGAGGCAGGTGGCAGAACCACTGAGCTAAACCCCCAGACCCTGAGTTATTTTCTCATCAGCCCAAATATGAGGTAGATATCCTGTGGGAAAAATATTGGAGTAGGCATATGTGAAAATGTAACAAGAAAAAGTTACAAAAGGAAAATATTGAGAGGAGTAACACTACTGAATGGTGCACACAAAATACCTCAGAACAAGCACCATCACAGGACCTGTGTACAGGGACATGCAGATCAGGGAAGATGCAGATGGACAGCCAAGAGGTATGAAGTGGGGGAATAAGAGTAGATGCTAACTGCTAACAGCGGGTTTTACAAAGAAAACATGGTGAGGAGTAGGTGCCATCTGAGCCATACAGCTGGTTTACTGGTTCTCATCCATGGGAGGGTGTGACCTTAGACCTTATGGGATTTTGGCAAAGATGGGAAACAGGGAGGAGGCATAGTAATTCTGAGGATTATAATGGTCACTTTTAGAATAACTCCATTTCAGGAGTCATGTAAGAATGAAGAAACTAAGGCTCAGAAAAGCAGCTGACTTGCTCCATGGTCAGTCAGGCAACAATTGGCAGAGAAAGCCCACAGTTCATGTTCCTCAGCTCCTAACGCTTGTGTTTAGTCTCTATCAATGTCAGTGCATCTCAGGGTGAGTGCACCTGAGCAATCACCTGCCTTGTTGGTTCCATGATTCTTAGCAGGAAAAGAAAATCCTTACTAGACATCCAGACATAGTCCAACGTGTTTTCATCCTTATTTCCTCATGTGAGAGCCCCATTATCCCTTTTCCACATGAGGAAACCAAGGTTCAAAGAAGTTCAATAAGAGATCATGAGAGCCAGAGCAAAGGGTTGAATATTTGAATAAAAGGTGAGTTCAACAGCATTAAATCAAAACCACACTGTGTATTCTGGATTTAAGATGTATTAAGAGACTTTCATTGTGGGAATTTGGGATTCTCAAAGTTTGGTTACTGGAGGGTGGGAATGTGGCTCACCAATTACTGCGTAGCCCCCAGGCAGAATTTTGTAGATAATGTCATCAAATAAGATACCCTCCGGGAATAGCATGGCCATGATTTCTCCCACCAACCTTCCAAATGCAGCTCCTAGAGGGAATATAAAAGAAAGAAAAATCCTGTAAAGTCCAAGTTTCTCATTCTCTGCTTCCAAGATAATCTCTGTTAATTGATAAGACCAAATGCAAATTCCCAGCATCCCAGGTATCTCCTTGCTTCCCCAGTACCCTAGATTGCAGCTACTAGTAAGACACCACCAGAACTTACCTAATACAAACACAGGCATGAAGCCTCCACAGGGAATGGGCATAGTGGTAGCTACGATAGACATCCAAAACTAGGGTAGAAAAGAAACATTAGAATATCCTCCTTACTCGCCCAAAATACACCAGTGGACTCCCTTCTTGCTGTCTCCTCCTTCCCACTTTAGGCGACACCACAGAAATACTGGGAAAGGGCCAGGGATTTAGCTCAGTGGTTCTAGCGCCTGCCTCTAAAGCACAAGGTCCCGAGTTTGATCTCTGGTACCAAAGAGAAATACTGGGATGGCTAATCCTTCTGGAACCCGTCCTGTCTGTCTCCTTTTTTTCAGAACCAAAAACCTTGGCACTCTCAGGCTGAGAGATCATCAAAGACAACTGGATAAGAAAATATAACACAAATCCTTCCCACTTTGAGTGACTGTGTTTTCTTTTTGGCACACTCTAGAGAAAGGAATAGAGCCCCAAAAGATCTCTCTTTCACTGCCCCAAGAAGATTCCAGATTACTGTACTTACTTAATCCAGAAAGTTTCCTCCTGGAGAGTAGCCTGAAACTCTTGAAGCTGGAGGAGTCCTCTCCTTGGTTAGGCAATGTTTTTGAAAACGAACCCCCAGGTCTAAGTGGCAGACACTGAAGTCTTAGTGACTTACTGTGTGACTTTATAAAGTCCACCAGTGTGGCAAACCTCATAGAAGAAGCTTGTGGGAAGAGTGTTGTGCCTGTGCCATTTGCTATCACATCAAACCACCTTAAATGAAGATCAAAAATTAGATCTGGAACGAGGAGTGTAACTCAGTGGTAGAGCACCTGCCTGGCATGTGCTAGGCCCTGGGTTCCATCCCCAGCAGCCTCCCTACACCCAAATCTGTTCTTGATGTAGTGAGAGGGCCAAGTGAGAGCCAGATTAGTCAGATAATATGATAGAAAATATCTCCAAGGCCAATTTCATCAGGCAGTATCTTAATACAAACTGAGTTGTAGCAAATGCAGGGTGTATGTTCTCAGGCAAAGAATGCAAAAGAATTGAGAAACACAATGGAAAAGCAATAGTGGTTGAAGTTTTGAAATATTTGCCAAAGAAGTAAAAGTATGATACATAACAAATAAACTAAGCAATAGTTTTACATACATATATACTTCTAAAACAAATCAACATTAGAAAAGGATCTCAAACTAATTAAGTACAAGATGATAATTGAAGCTCAAACAAACTGACAAGATTAAAATATTTACAATTTTGAAATTGCTCCAGTTGCTCTGTAAACTAATGGGAAATAAATTTTTTAATTTTCTAATTCTCCTCAGCCAAGGCTGAACTCATGAGGTAGTAATGAAGATTTTCAGAAAGCATCATCCCAGAAGTACTCAAATGAGGCAAATCATACTTCTCCATGTCAGAATATGACTATGTCAAAGAATTAAGAATGCAAAATTAAATGTCCAAGATGAGAATGTAGACTGAGATTTCAAGGAAGAGAACGTACCTTGTGATTTCTGCTTTTTCTGCACTGGCACAGTGCTCAGTAAATGTTGGTATGATACAGGAAGGAAGGAGGGAGAGAAGGAAGATGGATCATAGATTGGTCAAATAGCATTCCTATAGAGCAAAAAAGCTCCTCAGAGCTAATATTTACTAAAATACCCAACAGTGATGCTCATCCCGGGGAACGTGTTTGAAATGAAGACAACCAGACCTCTCAGAAGGCCACGGCATCAGGCTATCTGGAGGCATGATTCTAAGCACTTGTAGGTTAAGCTTCTTAAGTGATTGTGACATTTAACAGTTTGAGACTCCTTGAACGATCAGACACCAACTCTTTGTGGTAAGTGCATAAAAACCATAAGAGATTTTATAGGCTAGGGTTAATCTGAAACTCCAGTACTACAGAATATAGGTGACTAATGGGTCTGATTTCAGAGGAAGAGCTAGATTATCCTCCAAGATACGTGTGTGAACAGAGTGCAGATTAGAGAGCATTGAAGTCATCCACTCCTATAGCACAAAGAATGGCACATGAGATAAGTGAACTCTTCTAGCTAATGGCACATGAAAGAACAGACCCAGAAGTGATGTGGAAAACAACTCCTAAACACCCAATTCTGGTGGAAAAATGGGAAACTAGAGACCAACTATCATAGATTCTAAATATAGACTTAGACCCCTCACAAGAGGAGTGATGGGAAGATCAGTGGAAAGAATTCTACAGAACATCAGGCTGTGCTGAAAATTAATGATACTTGGTTGAACATTAGACTTATTAAAGGGGAAATGGAGAGGCTGAAATTATATTTGTATTCATTATAAATAGCTTGACTTATAACACAACGATTGCCATGTCTTGAGATAAAGGAAGACAGAAGTTCCCTTCATCAATATTATGAAAGAGCTGAAGTGAGAATCTCACCAGCCTACACTGACTGCCAGAAAACTTCAGGGACTGAATTTTAAATCTGGTTGTGGAAAATAGTTTTAGACCCTGCAATGGTTTGGATATGCTGTGAATGTTTCCCTGAGGCTTCATGTTTTGAAATTTAATCCCCATTGTGAGGTAGAAAAAGGGTGAAAACTTAACCCGACCGTAGGGTTCAGAGATGGAGCTTTTGGAAACCAGTTAGGATTAGATTAGGTTGTTAGAGTGGAGTCTTTGTGACAGACTTTCCTGGTGGCTTCACAAGAAGAAGGAGAGAGAACAGAAGAGGACATATGTAGACAAACGTGTGTGCTGTGTCTCCTGACACAGATGTAATGCTCTGCTCTGCCTGAGCAGTGGCAAGAGCGCCATTGCTAAATGTGGCTCCCGAACGTTGGAGGTCCTAAACTGTAAGCCAAAATCAACCTGTTTCTTATAAAGTAGCCTGCCTCGGGTACTTCATCATTGTAACAAAGAACAGACTAATACATTCACTTTTATATTTTAATTTGGCTCTGTGTTCTATTTTGGGAAAAATAAGGGTATGATTGTGAATTCAATGGTTAGGTAGTGAAAATGCTAGGAAACAGTAATAAGTAGTGATATGTATTTGTAGCAATGAATGCTTTTATGGATATAAATATTATAGAATATTACAGACCTACTGCAAACTGCTCAGCCTGCAATATAGCCCAGGAAGTATGGTTTTTCAGTTAGAAATTAATCATAGAAATATACAGTTGAATCCTTCTATATCATCCAAGTAGGGCTCTCAAAATAAGCCTTAATCTATGAAGTGGAATGCAGATACATAACTAGAAATCTGGGACGATGGAATGAGGTGAGGGGGAAAATATACAGTATTTATTTCTACAAAACTTTAGAAAATCTTGACATTTTAACAATGGGTTTGTAGAGTGAATGACCAGTATGGAAGCTAGGATTTATAAATTGGAGGTGAGAACTCCACAATGAAAGTTCACAAATCAAATTCCTAAAAGACACTGAGAACTTCTTTATGAAAAAATGTTAAATATTTTGAGGGTAGAAATAAATAAGGAATAAATTATTGAAGTAAATGTCCCAAAATATGGAAGCTATAGATCCAATTAACCCACTTTGAGTGGCCCAGGGAAGAATATACACAAATACAGCTTCAAGAAAGTCACACAAACCCTGAGAGTATAAGTCACAGAGTTGAAACCTGGTATGTGAAACATCTGGTATCTCTAATCTATTATATAATCATTGAAGAGTATGTGAAATGAGTAGCAAGAAATCTTTTTATGATACTGTGGATTGAACCCAGGACCTTGACACTGACCTACATCCCAGCCCTTTATAATTTTGAGACAGGGTCTTGCTAAGTTACTAAATTGTCCAGGTTGGGCTCAAACTTTGGATTCTCCTGCCTGAACCTTCCATAGTAGTAGGATCACAGGTGTGAGTCATTATGTCTGGTTTTAAAATAATTTTTTCAGCTGCAAGCATAAGATTAGTCAAAGATCAATGATCAAGTATTATGTACTTGGCACACACGTGCTTAATAATATTTATTGAACAAATTAATCCATTGGATTTTGAAATAATAATCTAATTTAGTGACTCATATACTGAAAAAAATGCAGATTCATAAAAGGTATAACAAATAAGTTAACAGCAAGGCATTCAAAAGTGTGAAAGTTCAGTGTGGACAGGCATGTATGAGAAACATAATACACAGAGGAACATGTTGGATTATTTAGGCAAGCCATACTATTAGGAAAAGGGAAATCATCAAAAAAGAACAAAAAAGGCAATCAGCAGCTGTGACAGATGTCACAACCGAGGAGGGAAATAAAAAATGTCTTTGTATGAGGCAGTAATTGAGAAGGCTAGAAAAAGAACAGGTGTAAAAAAAAGGTCAGCTTTTGTTTCCTAATTGAAGTTAGGAAAAAATAGTCTGAGCATGGAAAAATTCTCATAGCCTCACTACCTAAATAGAGACTAATGAGATGACATTTATAAAAATTATTTAGAGTCATTAAAAAATTGATTTAAATATTCTCATCTCTTTTAAAATCCCAGAAAAGAGATTACTCACAGAATGGGGGGTGGGGGGGATGTGTGTGCAAATCACCTGAAAATGAATCAAGTACATGGATAATGAAGCACCTAATTACCCAACATGTGGGGGGAACTTGGCTAATTCATGTGAAGTTTTGACACACTTATCTATATTGCTAAACTCTGCCTTGCCTCGTTTACTTGACTGTTGTGATGCTTTAATAAGAGAACAAGTAGAACCATTAGAAGGGGTATTATAATTATGCCAACATCACTAAGTTGATATGAATGGAGCAACTACCCCAGATATGGTTCTCATCTAGAGATGGGCAACTTATTTATGCCATGGCATCCTAGTGACTTCTTTTTAGGATGGATAAAGACCAGATAAGTTCTTCCCCTCCTACCTCATGCAAATCCTGGGGTATCATGCTAGATTGAAAACAGAGGTTTGGGGAACTGCAGTGGGGTGTGGTACCTTCATGATGAAGAAGAGAAGGATGATGATGACAACGTTGACTCGGGGGTGGATCCATACAGCCGACTGGCCCAGGATTTGGGGGTCGCCCTCGTGCTTTACCCATGTATTGTTGTCAAACAGGGTGCTGATGGCTTCACGGGGCATCAGCTGTGCGGGGAAGAAGCAGAAGGTGTAGGTTCTCCAGGGATCTAGTGCATTTCCTTTTTTAGAGAACTCATTCTCCAACCTCATTATTCAAGGGTCCCTTTTGCCCTTTGCTCAGGGAGGGAGTTGATCCTGGGACAAAGCCACAGAAGCTGAAAGCCTTAAATGTCCTCTTCCTTCCTGGCTTAGGAACCTGGTCAGGTGCAATGACCTGAAGCCACTCTCAGGTTCCCCTTGAGCTGACCTCTCCAGCCATGAACTGGCCCATTCCTGGCGGAAAGGTGAACGAGGCGATGACAAAGGTAACAATTCCAGGATACAGCAGGCGGCTGAAAAAGAAACAGAGTTAACCTTCTCCCCAGCTTAGCCAACCCCAGCGCTGAACTCTGGCAAGCTGAAGTTTCCTGTAGTCAACCAGAGGCACAATTCTTTCAACAAAGAACATTCTCTTTGCCAAAAAATATAATCTAATCTTTATAGGGAAGCCAATGCACCTTGCCCCCTACCCACAGAGCTCCCTACTGTTTTAATGCATATCACCTAAAGGCATCGAATATCTTTCACAAAGATTAAAAAGGGAGGAACTCTACAAGAAACCAGAAAGCAAGTAGGTAGGGCAAGGGAAGGGCAGTGACTCACTGCTTAGCAAGAAACTGGCTGAGGGCCTTGTGCTTTCGGACACCGAGCATGACTTGGCGATGCAGGTACACAAATACAGCTCCCAGGAACCCACAGCAAATTCTGAGGGTGTAAGTTACAGGGTTGCAAACTTACAGACATGAAACGCACATCCCTCAGACCCAGTGACTGCAGGGAAACGCACCAGCCCTCACCTTTCCTTTCTACACCACTCCCCTAGTGATTTACACCTTACCTGTGCCCCCTCACCTTCTGCCCAGCTTGGGTCCCTTCCAACCCACAGCCTCACCCACTCCCTGCTCACCACACCCACAGCAGGTGGCCCCACTGACCCAATGACAGCAAAGGCTGGGAGTTCCTGTAGGTCAAAGGGGAAGTCCATTCGGAAATTGGTTCGGAACAGAGCCGTGATGGTGACTACAGGAGGAAAAGGCAAGAATGTCGGGAGGAGAGTCACAGGAAGCCACGGATAGGGAAAAGAGGTCATCAGTTTCAAGGGTCCCTTCTTTCCTTCCTCTAGTCCCACTTTCTCTTCTCTTTAATTTCCTTTTTTCTATTCACAGACCCCTGCCCCCCAACACACACACACATGCTCCTTGACCTAGATCCTTGTCCTATGCCCTTGGGCTTGGTCCCACTTCCCAAGTCCTGCCCTCCATTTCTCTTCTGATATGCCCCCCAGAGCTTTCTTCCTCACCCCTTCTTCACCAGCATTCCCAAGTCACACCTCCTTTGGCCCTCCCTGTTACCAGCATCCTTGTTCCACACCGCCAGCACTCGGAACACAAAAGCACTGAACGTGGCTGCAAAGAATCCTCGCCAGTAGTTCCGCACGGCAAAGTAGGTAGAGGTGACCTCAATGCTGAAGAGCACACCTATGGGGACAGGGAAGCTGGGTCAGGAACACTCACCCTCCACCCCATCACATGGACCCGAGGGGCTTTTGCTACAGCTCCGGTCTGGGGGAAGCAGTAGTGGAAAGTATGATCTCTTGGTCTTCCATGCCGTAAGCCACATACTACTCAGACTGAATTTTATCTTTTTTTTTTTAAGTCAGACCAGGGATGTGGTTCAGTAAGATACAGAGAAGATGAGAAACGGATGGGCCTTCAACCCCCAAACCCAAAACATAAGGTTCCAGTGGCCATACCCTCAACACCCCTTAATACATATGGTTGACTGGGGTTCACAACTATCGGGTGTCCATGGAGTTTTAAAGGAAGTGGAAAAATTCTGCAGAAAAGTGAAAAGAGAGGACGCTTCCAGAGCAGGTGCTCAACAGAGTCACCATGAAGAGCTCAGAATTTGCTGGTTCTCTTGACAGCCCCCTCCAACCTGGCTACCCTCATGGGGGGGACTTCATGAGAAATAAGAAAGAGAGGACAATACTCAATATTCCATGACATGAAAGCAGAGGAGTCATCCAAATTAAAAAAATACAGAAAACCAGACTTAAAGGAACTAAAGGAAAGGGGGAAACCAAGGCTAGAAGAAGACAAAAGCCATTATATTTAAGAAGGGTGAGTGAGGTGAAAGGAAAGCCAACTAGAAGTCCTCACTAGCACTGTTTCTGAGAGAAAATGAGGAGGAACAGACAAAAGCAAAGTGTGGTGGGAACAAAGACAGGAGTGCTGACGAAGTCCTAACAAACAGTGTTCAAGAGATGCCAAAAAACTCACAAAAAACAAACAAACAAAATATATGTATATGTATCTTTAAACACAACAAGAACGCAGCCAGGCATGGTGGCCCAGGCACACCTGTTATCCCACCACTTGGGAGGCTGAGGCAGGAGGACCATTTCAAGTTCAAGGCCAGCTTCAACTACATAGTGAGTTCAAGGGCAGCCTCAACTACATAGGGAGACCCTGTCCCAACTCCCACCCCAATACTAAGAATAAAGGGGTTGGATTTTGATTCAGTGCAAAGTAAAAGTTGATAACAAAATTACCTAAAACCTGCCTAAGTTTCATAGAAAATAAGGAGGGAAAACCAGGGAAATGCAGTGCCTAATGAGATGACTGGAGATAAGCCTGACTAACACAGCAAGTTTTGCCTCCTTCTTTGTCTCCAAGGCAAACAGCTGTTGGGTTGCCCACGATCCGCCCACTGCCTCCTCCTTAAGGCAGTATCTCACTTGCTGGGAATCTTCTTCTCCCTAATTTCCATTCACGAGTCACATCTCTAAAATTCCTTAAGACTTCTCCCTACCATATCTCCTACAGGGGACCATCAACTGTCATTGAGTCTGAGCACCAGGTGGACAGTGGCCCGGTGGGTACCCCCTCCCAGAGCTGTGTTGGCAGAGTTTCCAGTGGTCAGCCCTGATGTCACTCTCTTTGGGGAGCCATCTCCAGTCTTCCTGTTCAGGTAGAAACCATCCATCATTTATTTCACTCTCTCGGGTTTCTGGATTATTAGATCACTCGCCACTTTCAGATCTAGTTATTTGTGCACATTTTTGAGTCTCCCACTAAGACTGTAAATTCCTAGAAACCAACACATAGTTTACGCCTGGCGCATGGTCAGTGCTGAAAGCCTGTGCCAGGGATGAGCAGAAGACAGGAAACAACTAGGTAAAGAGAAAGGACAGATGAGAACAGAATGAGTGGAATGTCAAAAATAGAGCTAGGCAGGGGGCCCTGGGGCAGTGGTGTCCCAGCCACTCGTTCTGTCCTGCTCGTCAAATCCCACTAGGAAGGCAGCCTGCCTTGCTGCCTAAAAGGAGGCTTTGACCCAGTGGGTGGAGTGTGCCTTTCTCCTTTTTTTGCCCGTAACAAAAGTAAAGTCAGCTTTTATTTCCTGGGTAAAACTATCCAACTTACGAATATTTTACAATTTTTTTTGAAATCCTGAGCTAGGTTTTCTTTCCCACGAAGTGGATCTGGGACACTTTCCCTCACAGTCTGTCACTGTATGCTCAGGAAAGAGAGCTAATTTTAATATTAGCCTCAGCCAAACAGAAAATGTGCTGTTAAAAGGAAACAAAGCTTTGAAAACACAAACAGCTTTTGGGAACTCTCATCTCTTCAGTCTGGAATACTGCTCTTCTCCTGTTCCAGCTTCCTTCTCTGTTTTCTCTGCTGTCTTCTGTGTCTCTCTGTCCAACCCAGGGCAGTGTCATTGGTCTTCCATACTCGTTGCTCACAGGCACCTTTTCTCTTTCAATTTCCCTTATGCTCATGGTGTCAGCTACACCTATATGCTACTGGTCAGCAAATGTATGTCTTCAGCCCAGTTCCTGGGTTTCAGACTCAGCTGCCTACTCAGTAACCCTTGGATCTGCCACCAGAACTTCAAATTTGTAGCACTCAAAGTAAAATTTATCAATTCCCCCAGTCCTGTTTCCATTCCCCTATCCTCCACCCTGGTTACCAAAACCACTATCCATCCAGCTGCCTTTGCTGGTGGAAGCTTGGGTGTGAGCCTAGATCTCTCTTTCTCTCTTATCCCTCCTATCTTTGCATACAACCAACCAGCAGGTCACATGGATTTTACTTTCTATTGCTTAAATTTATTGTCCTGTCGTCAATCTCTCCTGCCTCTGCCTGGCTCAGCCTCCCATTATCCAGAATCAAGACTATGACAATAGGGGCCGGAGATTTAGCTCAGTGGTTTGGCCGCCTGCTGTGCAAGCACAAGGACCTGAGTTCAATCCCCTCCCCATACCAAAAAAAAAAAGCTATGACAATAGCCTTCTTGCTAATCTTAGATTAATCCTGTTAATCCATAGGCCAGTTCTGTCCTGTGCACATGTGCCAAAGGGATTGGATGGACAGGCAGCACTGGTGGTATCACTTCCTTGTTCAAAAACTTTCTGTGGTTTTACTTTGCTCACAATAGCATTTCCCAAACTCAGGTCCCTGAGATACTACACGTCCCATGAGATAGTCCCTGCAGAAGGGGCCTTGTGGGAAATGCAGCTTACAGTTACATTTTGGCTACTCATAATTATGCTAGTGTATCAGACATTTTGGTAACTTTTCCAGTTTTTTTTTTAAAACTATTTGTTTAACCAAGCATTTTCCAACTGATTAGATATTGAAACCATTTTTACACATTACACCTATAATACCATGTTGTGTAAATCTTACTTGGGGAAATCCTATCCTAAAGAATAAGACCTGCATTCCTGATTCAGCCCCATTTACCTGTCCAGACTCATTCCTATACCCTTCCCATTTCCTCTTGTAGTACCTATTGTAAAGATAATACCCCAGATCTCAGGGTGTTGTTTCTTCTGTCCTGAATGCCCTGCCTCACTGCCTTCCTTGTAAGTTCTTATTAATTAAGCCTCGTATCAAACACTACCTCTTTTGCAAAGCCTCATGGGCTTTCCCAGGCAGCCCAGAAGAAGGTTCCCGCTGCACTCTGCCCAGGCTGCCATCAGGCCGCTCATCTGGGCTGTGATGATGTGTGTGCCTGTCTCCCCATTTAACTGTGAGCACCCTGCAAGCACAGGATGGAGCCAGTGCTTAGCCCACAGTAGCAGTAAATATTTGTCATGTCAGTAGAATGTTGAAACATGTTTCTTTCATCTATGAAAGGAATTGAGTTGCTTACACTGTCAATAAATGATCTTAATGCTAATTTTTTTCTTTCAGAATTATTCTATATTCATTATAAAATAAATCAGATAATTCCACCTGCAGGTATATGAATCATTTGCCTCTTTTTTTTTTTTTTTTTGGTACTGGGGATCGAGCTCAGGACCTTGCACTTGCAGGCGCAGTGCCACTGAGCTAAATTCCTGGCTCATTTGCCTCTTAAAACAGACAGCCTGAGCAGACCCCTTAACTTCCAAGTGCTCAACAGTTTCTTGTATGAGGGCAATGTTCTTTCTGTAATTTTTTGTAGGACTCTACCTTTCCCATACTCTACACGGGACCAAAAAGAACCTTTCTCATGTATCTCAGAAATTCCAATTTAGGAAGATAATGCAGATTATCTTCACTTTAAAACAATCTGGCTAGTACAACAGAACACAAAACAACAATAAAATTCTTCCCGTCTAAAAATATTCTTTAGGTTTTCTGGATTTGGAAGGCTAAAGAGTAAATATAGGTGAGTGTGGATATAAGTGCAAGCGTGATCTTTAACATATGTAGAAATTCAAACACACTGCCCTCACTGACTGGAACTAATGAGTACAGCTGATCATAGATCTCTGCCGCCTAGATGCTGGCAGCTTGTGTGCTCACTGGGTCTCCGGCTGCCTCGGCACGGTGTTAGCACAAGATGGCACAATGCATTTTCATTAACTTTGAATTCTTACCCACACGTCATTCAGGAGCTGAGGCATTTTAGCCACCTGGGAGATGCCTCTATAAAAAGACTGATTACAATTTCATAACTCTAGCAAGTGGTCATTTAAAAAGCATGTGACCTTCCTCCAGTTTTGTTCCTTCAATTATCAACTTGGTAACTTTTTTTTTAGTCACCAATCAATCCAGTGAATGTTCCAGATAATCCCTATCCTTTTATTCTAGCCACAATTGATTTTGGTGAATAAATAGAGCAGCCTTCTCTGACCAAGTCCAGTTGTTAGTCATTTGTGATAAGAAAAATAATCTGAAAGACCACCATTTCCCTTGTATGGGTAGAAAGAGCTAAACTTGGCTTTAAATTGTTATCAAGGAACTATCATCCTTTAGAACTCCTGCAAGGACTCTCTCTTTAAATCTCACAGGAAATTTAAGGAAGGTGCACTGAAACACCCATGTTCTATCAGGGAGTTAGATCTTTTGTAGAAAGGAAGGGAACCAAGAGATGGAGGGAGGGAGGAAAATGAGGTGGTAAAGGGAACGAAAACAGAATTCAGGTGTGTTATGTACAGGTACCAACCCTCCATGATGAATGTAATCATTACATACTGCAAATGTGTGCTAACAAAAATTGCAGTAATAAAAAAACATACAGAACAAAATAATAACTTGTTTTCTCAGAGAAAGAAATACATAAAGTCTCTGGCTATAAAATATACCACATGGGGGCCAAAGTAACCCATAATACAAACAGGTTGTAATATAAGTAGGGGAACCATGAAGACTGCATTGGTTCTAATTCCTGGATCTGCAACAGAATGACCTCACTCAGGACATTTGCTTTCTCTGCAATTCAGTTCTGTCTTCTCTAATACCTCACTCATACAGCTTTCAGCAGGGGTCAATGCCAAGTGCTTAGAACACTCCCAGCCATAGAGTAAGAGCTCACTAGAACTTAGCTGTTCTTGTTGTAAAAAGAAAATGGCTAAGTCTAGCACTTGGTGAGGGGGACCAAAGCCATTTGGTGGGCGAAACCAGGCAAGTGGGCTGATGTGGGAGGGGCACTTGCCTCCAAGAGGTGTTCCAAAGCAGCAGCCAACTCCCACGGCACAGCCCACTGTCAGCATGTCAGTGTAATAGTACGGCTGCTACTAGGGAGAGACAGACAGACAGACGGGAGGAAAAGGGCAGGGGCAGAAAGGGAGAACAAGCAGGGATGGGGAACAAGGCGAAGTTAGAGGCCTATGTCACAGGGAATCACCGTGATCTCATTGCCCTTGTGACTCCCAGACCAGGAGACACTCAGTGAGTTTCGCAAACAGGAAGTGACCTTTCAGCTCAAGGCTAATAGAAAATGAAATAAAAGTAAGGCAGATAGATGTCACACCTACGATGGGCTGGAGATGGGGCCATTTGGAGTGAGAAGGGCAGTAGCAGAAGAGACAGATGAGGACTCCAGACAGAAAAGTATCAATAAAGGGAGCAGGAAACAGCAGCTGATCTCAAAAGGACACATAGCCCTTTGGTGGAAAAATGGGGAATGGGGGCTGTGATCCATAGTCACTTCCTGGATACCCACCCATCAGTGAACACCACTTTGCCCACCCCAAAGCTATGGCAGCCCGCACCCACCTCCAAGTATGGCTCAGGCAACCCAGATAGGAGGAAGTGAAACTTGTCTCCAATAGGGGCTGCAAAGCAGCATCCCACACCCACCGCACAGGCCGGCACCAGGAGGTCAAGCTGCCTAGGCAGGGTCTGCAACAAGAAGCACGCCAGACAGACAAGGGGGTGGCAGGGTGGGGCAGGCAGGGAGACATGCTGGGGAACTGAAAAGGGACAAGGGCAGCACAGGAGGAAGGGGAGGGGAACTGACACAGAAGGGGCGTGTGGATTAGCAGGGGAACATGAAGGTGGGCCTGACCCAGGCCAATCAGGAAGGGGACAGGCACTGGCTGATCAGAGGTGGAGAATGGGAGCTCGGGTTAGTGCAGTGCCCCTTCAGCACCAAGGCCAGCTGAAGAAGGCAACCCTCCCTAGCTTGGCTCCCTGTGCACATACACACAGCAGTTTTCTTCTACCAGCCGGCCCCTGCTGCTTTGCCTGGCTCCAACCTTACCTCATAGACTCCACAGAACATGGCCATGAACTTGCTGAGGATAGCGGCACAGATGCTGGCAATGTGGACGAAAGGGCCCTGGAAGAGAGGAGTAGACCCAGGGTTCAGGGAGAGAAGTCTGGAGGGGAGGCTTTGTGGCTTTGTTAAACTCGTGTTTGCAACTCCAGGCCCTGGACAAGCTGCTGGAAATACAGAAGTCAGACAGGAGTTCTCCTTTTCATCTCAAAGAGGCAGGATAATGATTAACCAGTGTGTTCTCTTTTCAGATAATGCCAAGGGCTGGGAAGTAAATGAGGGAGGGTGAGGAGAGAAAGACGGGGTAGATATGGATGGGATGGGGACACATGCTTAAACAAAGTGGTCTGGGGAGGCCTCCTTGGCTGCTTAAAACCAAGCAGTGCCTGAGTACAGAGAGCTGGTGAGCCAGGAGGGTGTCAGGGGAAAAGCTCCACACAGGGGTCCTGAGGGGGACAAGCTTGGGGTGGCTGAGAGACGGGAAGAAAGCCTTGAGGACTGAGCACAGGGAAAGCAGCAGGCTGGGAGGCTGGAGGGTGAAGACAGAAGAGGTGGCTGTTCAGACCAGGCCAACATGAGTTCAGATTTTATTTTATGTGATATGGGAAGCTGTTACAAAGTTCTCAACCAGAAGACAGATGTGACCCATTCTGGGTTTTCTTTGGTACCGGGGATCGAACTCGGGTCCTTTCGCTTGCACAGCAGGCAGGGAAACCACTGAGCTAAATCCCCAGCCCGACCCATTCTGTTTTTAAAGATGGGTCTGGCTGCTGTGTGGAGCATGCACTGCAATGTGCAGGGCGCACGTGGGATGAACCGAGAGAGCCCCGAGGCATCCCCTGAGTGAAGGACAGCTGTTTCTAGCTCTCCGCTTCTCCAATGAAAACGACAGGATTGGTTTGCATTATCGCCAAGGCAGTCATTCAAACAGGAGAATTTTGGCCCCAGGGGGACATATGGCAATGTTGGGAGACTCCTGGTGCTTGTGACTGGGAATTACTGCTGGCATCTCGGGTTAGAGCCCAGGGATGCTGCTGACATTCCACATGGGCAGGACAGCACCCCCCCACACACACACACACATACACAATGTCAACAATGCCTGGGCTGAGAGACTCTGTTCTGACATGTTTGTCATTCAACCCCAGGAGAGGACCTTCCAAGCGAGTCTACTCCCTATTGCCTTTTCCCTCTCCGTTCATTTCTGCTCCCAGTGCATCCTCTAACTTTGACTCTTTGTCTCTGTCTCTCTGTCTGTGTGGCTCTCCCTCTTTCCCTCTGTCACTACAGACTCACCTCTTTCCCCACAGGGATGCCACTGCCCAGCCCTGCGGTCAGGGCCACCACCTTCGCCACAAAGGCCTTGAGTGTGAGATATTCTTTCAGGACAACGCCTCGAAGGATTGTCTTCATTTCAGGGATTCCAGAGCCTAAGAGGGTTAAAAAAGGACTGTGTGCAGCTTCAACCTGGAGTTAATGGAGAGATGAAAGTGGAAATGGGGGTAGGGGAGGAACAAAGAGGCTAGGACAAGGGGAGGACAGTGGCGAGGCTCCCAAAGGGCTGCAGGTGGGGCTGGAGGATGGGAGGACATCAGAGGGGACTGGTCTGATTGTGTGGAGTCATGAAGAAACCTCTCACCAACAGCCTGGGGAGAGATGAGGTGGCAGAAGAGGGCGCTGAAGAGGATGAGGACTAGCGGGAAGGTGACCCAGACCAGGTATTGCAGAGGAAGGTTGGGCTGCATCTGGGCGTAGGTCCACTTGTAGGCTGCAGGGACACACACTGAGGTCAGTCAGAGGATGGAGGAAGGGCAGGCAGTGACAGTGCTGTCACCGCAGACCGTGAGTGCAAAGTGCCCACCAGCAGGCCAACTGTTCCTGTAGGCCATGGGCATCTTGCTGCCCCTTCCTGGGGGAGCCACTGTTATTTTACATGCAGGAGGTAACATTCCTGTTCAAGTTCCCCATGGTAGAGGTAGCTGGTGGCTCTGTGCCAGGCTATAGCTCCTGGTTAGAGGCCATGGAGTGACCAACTACCTAGCTTGGCCAGAACCGGAACTTCCAGTGCTGGAACTGGTGAGATCCCAGGGAAACTGGAACAAGTGGGTCATGTTACAGAGGGGCACCCACAGCTTGGGTGGTAGCAGGGAGAAGTATGAGCCTCGGATCTGGGTCTTTCTTGAGGCCAGAGTCGAACCTGACCCTCTGTGCTGCATCCTCTCCCCATACACATCTAGCCTGTCCTAGGTAGAAACCCCAGAAACAGTCTCCATTGTAGGGGGCAAGGCTGAGGGCAGTGGTTCAAGGAGAACATACCCTGAAGGCTTTTGGCACTGACATAGTCCATGCACCAGCTGACCAGAGCCATCAGCAGGCCCAAGAGCACCAGAAAGATCCAGTCTTCCCCTAACTTCCTTCTCACCATGCATTCTAGCCGGTGGATACAACCTAGGAAGAGAAAAGGATAAAAAAAAAATAGAGGGAAGCAGCTAACCAGTCACTACTTTGGGTGCATGGCTGAAGACTGGAGGGGAGAGACTGGGCCACAGGCTCTTATCTGTAAATGGTCACCAGGTTTGTCCTTACATCTCTGCTGACTGCTGCCCCTGTCCTTTCAGAAGACATCCAGATCCATCTCCCATGAATACATGAATTCCCCTCTACAACTGCTGGGGGTGTTTCTTGGGGGTGGGGATGGGGACAGCAGGGAACAAGGCAAAGTCAATACTCAGAGGCAGGCTCTTACGCGTGTGTGGGGCACGTATGCAATGGGGCATCCCAGTTGTTCTCCTAATCCCTGTACCTCCGATTTCAGATTCCTTCATTCCTCAGTCCCCATCACCTTGACATTTAGAATAGTGGTCCTCATCCTTGCTGTCCAAGGTAGAACTGGAGCCCATCTTCTTGGGCATCCTTATATCCTGCTCCTTGTCTGAAAATCGCTCTTTGTGATGGCCATAAATCTGGGTGGAAGGAGAATGATCAAGGTCTATCTTGATGAAGAGTAAAAAAGAATACACAGAGGGCAGCACATAGACTTCCAGAGACAAGGGGAATTAGGTATTTTGAACCCTGGGCACTGACAGTTGCATGCAAAGCACTTGGTAGTCATCCCTGCCTTCACCTCTCTGCTCTCCAGTCTCACATTTCCCACTCTTTGCCCTTCATCCATCCATCTCTACCTTCTTTCCATCCATTCCTCAACCTGTCCTCATCTTGGTCCATGGTAACTATCATCAAGGAGGCCAATGTCTACTATGAAGTAGAGACACAAAACTGGGAATCTGTATCAGTTAGGTGTTTCATGTGTCATTATGCTCTCTGTTTGACTATAGTTTCCTAAGACCCACCCCATGTATGGACACTGCACTGGGATCCTAATGTAGACAGAGTGACCTTGAATGACTTTCTTTTAAACTGACTCATAAAACATGTACATCTTTTGAGAGGAGGATGACTCAGTTGCACTTTGCCTTTGTGTATTTTGCCTTCCTTGAGGCACTGGGTTGTCTATCAAGCCTGGATAAAGCTCATCTATCCATCTTCCAGGGTTTGTCTGCTCAAAATGGAACTAGGCCTTACAAGGCAAGTCAATCCACTTCTTCCCAAAGCCTGGTAACTGGGCCCCACCAACATGTGAGGAGGGAGGGGCAGCCCTGTTAGATCTGGAAGCCCCTATTCCCTCCTTGACAGTATCATGTGTGACAAGGAAAGTATGCAAGAGCTCTCCGGTGGCTCTCAGTCTGCCCCACCCCACTACACTAATTTCATAATCTGGGGCCAGCTTTATGCCTTGGTCCAAAATACACACACACACACACACTAATTTCCCATTCATAGCTGTTTTGCTCCCTGGGATGAAGTTAGTGACTGAGGGAGGCAGTATTTCCCTCTAAGCCCTAGCTGGTACCCACAAATAGAAAATACCCTAAGTGGAGATCAGAGAACTGGGGCTGCCTCAGTCCCCAAACTAACTTGCCACTTTCCCATTTCATGTTCACTTGGCCAGGGTCCTCACTGTCACCAGAAAGTGCCCTAACTGTGCTATTGTCTTGTCATCCCTTGGAATGACCAGCACCCGGGTAAGAGTGAGCGCAGGCCTGGGGGGGGAGGGGCGTGGTTCTGTCCAGGCCCACACAGAGTCCTAAGACCTGGGTTTCCAGGAAGCCTCTGCAGTCTCAGGATTGGGCCTGCACTGGCCCAGTCCCCCATTGAGTTCCCCATGCTGCCTCCCACAACTCCCCTTGGGGCTGGGTCAGGGCATGATCCCCAGTGCTACCCCTGCATAGCTCACCCCTCAGGTTCCCCACTCAGCACCTGTAGGAGCCATGGGCTCCTGGCAAGTAGAAACCCCTTTTAAGTCTGATCTCCTGCTCCTCAGGACACCTTCCATCCTGTCGCTGTCTGCGTTCTTTGCAGTAAGAATCACACTTTCCTACTAATTGTGGCCTGTAAATTCTCCAAAGCTTTCTCACAGCCTTTCCTTTCCTTGTGCCAGCCCTCATTTCCCCTATCCTGAATGTCCATGACCCACCAATCCCCACCCCTGCAGGATAGGTATCCCCAAACACCAGAACACCAGAACTAGTCTGCTAGCTCCTCACTGGGACCACATCTCTGTACATTTCCAAGTGTCTCACTGCATATACTCGTACTTGATCCATCTGGACATCTAAGTTTGGTTTGTGTGTGTGTGTGTGTGTGTGTGTGTGTGGTGCTGGAGTTCAAATGCAGGGCCTCACTCATGCTAGGCAAGAAGTGCTGTAGCAGGATTACATTGTTGTGCTCATTTCGACACTGGTAGTTCTCTGATCACTGATGGACCATCCACTCTGTCCCAACTCTTTGCTTCTGGCTTCTGCAGAAGTGTGTGTGTGCTCTGCGGGGGCTGAGTGGCAGAAACCCTGCGGTGTCTGCTGTGGCTGAGGGTGTGGGAGGCTAGCAGCAGGCAGCAGTGTGGGCCCTGTGCGAGTCGGTCCCTGGAGCTTATGTAAGTGCTCGCTCTTCATGCACATGTGGCTCTGCTGGGTTCCCCAGGCTTTGGTTATTCTGTTAAATAAAGGCTCTATGAGTGTGCAAGGGTATCTCTCCAAGTCCACACTTAGGCAAGCCCAGACGTTCGAGTGATTGTTATATTTTGAATAATTACTGTAGAATTTTAAAAAAAGTTAACAAAAAATAAACACTGCTCTCTTGTCATCTAGCCCCTCACTTTCACCAGTCCCTGCCCCAGTGTCCCTGTCCACCGTTCCCCTCCCCTCAGGGCTTTACCTGTGTGGGGTGGGCGTTGTGCCAGGGGCCTGCATCCTTTTGGGGCCGGTGCTGAAGGCCCCCATTCTCAGAGGGCAGTCCGTAGCTGGTGCAGTGCTCAAAGGGCATGTACTGGTACTGGGGGGCACTTCCCCACCAGCTCTGTTCAACCCCATGCCGTTGGGCCTGGGCTTGCTCCATGCGTCCTCCTCCCAGCCCCAGCCGGGCCTTGGCCTGCTTGGCCCGTCCTCCCCTCAGGGTAGCTCCTTAGGGCCCTGCACTCGCCTGTTCCCAAGGCGTCTGGGGCAGCATGCCCACCTCCAGCTATTTATAGCTGCCTCTCCATCACATGACCCCCCACTGCCACATCTGATCTGCTTGGGGTCGAAGCAGGTGTGAGTGCAGTGTGGGGGTGGGGCTGGGATAAGAACCTGTGGGACAGCCCCACAGGGAATTCCCTCCAGCCAGCAGCACTGTCCCTCCCTCGTTAGTAGCAGACATCCAGCCCTGGGTCACTGGTCCCTCTATAAATATTGCCCAGACCAGGGCAGGAAAGTGCTTAGTACGCTCTGGATGCTGTGTGCAGAGCCCCTTCAGGATGTGGAAGGTGGGGGGGTGCAGGTCGAATTCCTCTGAGGGCTGGAGACACTAGACAGGTCACTCACCTGGGACAGCAAGTGGTGCCACTCTGCCATCTCTCCCTGGTGGGTTGTCCCCAGCTCTGGATCTTTGCCAGGTTTTGTCATCTAGATGCTGAACTTCTGTCTGGCTCGCTCTGTCTACTCATCCCGTTTTTTCTTCTCCAGGTCTCTGCCCTTCTGCCAGCCAGAAACTGCTTATAACACCTCGGGGCCTTCCCCTCAACCCTGTCCTTATCAACCAGTGGGGTGTGGAGCTCTGTGGGAAGTGGGGGTAACAGCCTTGGGTTCTGGAATCTCACCCATTTCCCACACTCACATGTGTCAGCTGCACTCCCAGCCCAGAACTCCGGGGAGGGACTGGGCTTCCATGTAGACTGGGAAAGAAAGGGAAGTGGCCAGAGGTATCGGGAAGGTGGTGGTAGTGGGAAAGGAGGGTGTGTTTCTTATGAGCCCAACAAATAACAGATGATGGGGAAGTAATCTCACCATTCTTCCCTTTTGAAGTCAATAAATACTTTCCACCAAGGCCAAACTGCTCCATCCGGCATGGTGTTTTTCATCGATTTTCCAAAGACATTCCTTCCCTATAAACTCATCATCATTGAGGAAAAGCTATAAACTGAGGCAAAGTGAAGTTTAGGATATCACCAAGTGAGGCTTCTTCCCAGAAGAGTCCCAGTTCAGGAACTGAAAGGTGGGGACATGAAATATCTGGTCTACAATGTAATTTTAAGCTAAGCTAAATGGAACTGCTCAAAGCAAGTGGCAAGATGGATATCATTAAAAGCAGCTTTTCTAGGTGCTCAAATCACTAATCATCAGGGAAATGCAAATCAAAATCATAATGAGTTATCACTTCATACCTATTAAGATGGCTACAAAAAAAAAAAGACAAGCAGTAAATGTCCAGGAGGCAGAGAAAAGAGCACCCTTGTACACTGTTGATGGAAGGTACACTGGCATAGTCCTCATGGAAAAAAGTATGGAAATTTATCAAACAATTAGAAATAGATCTATAATCCAGCAACACCACTCAGGGATATATAACTAAAGGCGATGAAATCAGTATGCCACCAACATCTGGACTCCCTTATTCACTGTGGCACCATCTACAACAGCCAAGATGTAAGAACAACTTAAATGTCTGTCAACAGATGAATGGATAAAGAAAATGTGGTATGTATACACAACAGAATGGTACTCAAACACAAAAAAGGAAACCCTGCTAGTTGTGACAACAGGAGGACATATACTACATAAAATACGCCAGGCATAGGAAGACAAATACTGCATGACTGCACATTATATGTAGAAACTAAAGTAGTAGAACTCAGAAACAAGAGCAGGTGATTGGTTGCGAGGGGAATGGTTATCAGAAATGTCAATCAAGGTACAAGGCTTCAGTTATGCAGGATGACATGGTGATTATACTGTACCACATATCTGAAATTTGCTTAGAGAGTGGACTTTCGTTGTCCTCACCACACACACACAACTGTGAATGGTTAACTACTTTAACTGTAGTCATCACTTCATGACGTGTATCTTTACACATCATGTATCAGATTGTATACTATTAATATGTACAACTTCTATTTGTCAAATGTTTACCAAAAAGTTGGAAAAACCCACTTTTTTAGCACCAGTCCTGTGACCCTCAAGGCCTATATTCTATCCACAAAGATAATGGACATGTGATACTCTGTGATATATAGTACCTGACTTTTCTGCAGACAGGAACTAAGGAGAAGTATAAAGGATTGGTGTGAAATGAAAAACTACAGTGCCAAAGTGAGATGATATTCTTGGAGGGCTTTATACAAGATTTTTCATTTGTCTGTGAAGTCTGGGTCTCCTGGAAGCAACCAGTTCACATAGGAAACTGAGAAACTATTATCAGCTGCAATTATTACTTCCAGTTTTTTTGGTTGAGAGATGACCCTCATCTTTTTTTTTTTTTTCCTGTTACCAGGGATCGAACTTTGGTCCTTGCACTTGCAAGGCAGGCAGTGGAACCACTGAGCTAAATCCCTGGCCCCTTCCAGTTTTTTTTTAAAATAGGGTCTCACTATGTAGCTCACAGTTCAGGCTGGGTTTGAACTGTGTAGCCCAGGGTGGCCTTGAACTTGCAGCTATCTTCCTTCAGCCTCTCAAGTGCTGGGATGACAGGCATGTGCTACCACACCCAGATACTGCCACAGCATTCTTAAAAGGCAGGTCCCTAAAACAGAGCAGCATGGTCATAGACTCAGCCTTCAAGGCAGAGCTCAGAGGAGCTGGGGAAGCCATCATGCCTGGCCAAGCCATGTGGAAGGATGTGGTCTGGAAGGAAAGCACCAACTGCCAATCTAAGAGCCAGATTCTCAAGGAGGACCAAAATCATCTACAGGCTTCTACTGCTGGAGGGCGAGGCCTTGAAAGTATCTGGTGTTTGAAATTAGGAAGTTGAAATCACATGGATTATCATCCTGCGAGAGAACTAGAAAACAAAATATAAACCATGCCCCTCCCTCACTCCAAAAGTGGCCTAGTGCTTAGGTTATTTGGGGTACCAAAGGTGGGTTTCTGGACGTCATGTGAAGTTCCTAAACTTGAAAGCAAATTCAAAAGAATACATGAATATGTTATTCATTCCTCTGAGGTTTTAAAGATTCTCCTAAGGCCCATGATAGTAAAAGGTTAAAACCTACATGCTTAATGGAACCGCTCATTGAAGGCAGGCAGTATCAAGTGGCCACACAGGAAACAAGCAGAGGGTAAGTTTGAGTTGCATGAACAGGAGGCAGGGTATGAGACAGGTAGCCCTTCGAACCCCAGTAAATTTCTGGGTTACATGTTTTCCAACATCTTCCAGTCTGATCTCCCTAATTTATGGGGCAATAAATGCGAACAGCATACTCTTTTAACAGTGTTTTCAGACATCACTTTCCTTCTGAATACCCAGGCAGCACAGACGGCACCCCACCGACTTTCTGAAATTTTAGCAAAACAACTACAGCTTTGAAGATTCTTTGTAGATCTTACTGGTGCTCACTTTTTTTTTTTTTTTTTGGTGCTGGGGATCGAACTCAGGACCTTGCCCTTGCAAGGCAGGAGTGGTGTCACTGAGCTAAATCCCTGGCCCCTCTTCTCCTCTACTTTATTGGGCCTTGCAACATCCTTGAAGAATCTTTGGCCTCTCTTGTGCCCTGCAGGTTAGGCCTTCCCTATAACACTCAACAGACCTTTCTCTCCCTTCCGGCTTTTCAAACATGGTATTTTTCATGCATCATCACATTTAATCCTCACAGGGAAGTTTCAAGGCAGAAACAACTTTCATTTTTAGATAAAGGCAACTGAGACTCATTATCAGCTAACTTGGCCAAGGTCTCCAATATCTTCAAAGGTAGAGGTAACATTTAAAATCAGAGCCACACAATTCAGAGTCCATGCCTTTATTCTTTTTTATATTTCAAAGCTTTTAAGACTCAATTTTCCTCTGAAAAAATGGGAAAATTACTTCCTCGTGGGACTCTGGGGAAGATGGAACAGAAAGCTCCACCCTGAGTAACAACATTTGGTGAGTTGTAGCTATTATTGTCTGGCTTGTCTTTAGACACCTCCCCTCCCCTTAATACCACAGCTCTGGTCTGGTACCCATTCATTTCATTTCTTCCTGTTTTCCTTTTCCCATCTGAGAAAACAGGATGGGGAAGGGCAGCAGAGGGCAGCCCCCAGCTCAGAAGGGGATAATTTTAGAAGAGAATCCCCTGGCAGAAGTAAGTGGGGGAAGGGAAGAGAGCTGTGAAATTCAACCTGACACCCTATTCAAGGGCAGGCAGGGAAGGGCATAGACTCCAGCTTAGATACTGCTTGTAATTCCTAAACACATTACACCTTCAAAAAGCTTTCCTATCTTGAAAATGGGTACTTACTTTTATGGATTCCTGTTATCAACCTCTCCTGGATTTTTATAACCCTCACTCCCTTGCAGCTGTTTGTTCTTGCAAAACAAGTGGTTTCAGTCCATCTTTCATGTCCTTTTGGCCCCAACGTGTTTCTGCACTGAATTTCCCTCTATCTGGTGATGTGCTTCAGCTCAACTTGATGCCCTTTTACTCTTCCTAGACAGCCATCCTCTCCTCTGTATTCCTAAGCAACTTCTCTGCAATTCCAGGTTTCTTACACAAATGCTCCCACAGTATTTCCTATATCCTGCTATACTTCTCTAGCTCAACTGAACCTGCACAGTTGCTTCCCCAGGCTCCAACCCTAAAGCTCAATTTAAGATTCCATTGGTTAGATCTCTTCCATACTGCCCTAGAATTCTCACAATCTCTGTCATCCTAGAAAACCTTGTATCTCACTTGGACCATGTAAGAAATGTAATCCTACTACCCCTTCTATGCCAGCCCAGTCTATGACTCCAGCCTCTGTCCCATAACCCAGTAAGCATAACCCAGAACAAACACCGCATGCTAATGACTCTTCCATCTCATCTGACCAGAAGAAATCACAGGCTTGTGACAACTCAGACAAGCCCATATCTCTATGTATAGGGACCATGGCAGCAAAATAAGTGGGGTTTTGGTATGTCTGGGTATGTCTTGTAGGGAGGAATGACAAGGAGCTAAGGGAATGAACATATGTGGACTTGAGAAGATTAAGTATCCACAGAAACACAGACATTAGGCATACCCCAGTAGCAAATATGAACATTTATTTGGCACCTGATACAAAAAAATCTTGGCAGTGGAAAGTGGAAAAGTTGTATCACTAAAATACACCCATCCTATATGAGCAAAAGGAAGGACTTGACACTAAGTCCCCAAACCATCTGGCTCACAGAATAAACATTTATCAAGCACCTTGACTGCTACAGACCTAGCACTTTTGCTAGGCACTATGAGAGATGTGACGGAAGTTGTCTCACATGTGACACTTCTTCAAGGAGCTAAAAATACCAGTGGATAAAAACAAAACACATGGAAAAACCTAAGAGTACAAATACTAAACTCTATACATAATTGTCAAATGGGAAATTTTATCAAAAAGGAGTCTACCTATGGTTGGCTGTTTCTTTCTTCCTTTTATAAACAAACATTTATGGAGGAACATTAAGTGTCAGGTACTAGTACATACTGGCAAGAGAGCCAGGTTTCTGCCCTCTTAAAGCCTGTAGCCTAGTAGGGGGAGAAAAACTGAGTAAGTAAAATAGACAAATATGTAATTACAAATCACCTAAGTGCAATCAAGGAATTAACCAGGATGCAGTAATAAAGGGAGGAGACTGTTCAGAGACAGAATGGCCTGGAAGGGCTCCACAAGACAAAGAATAAGATGCTTCTCCAGCCAAAGGCAGTGAGAATGAAGACCTCAAAATGTCAAAGAGACTTGAGTAGAGGCCACGGGGGCTGGAACATAACCAGAAATCACCAGTTAGTAGGATTGAAGGGGAAGGCAAAGCCAGATCTCATGAACCAGGGCAATGATTTTGCATTTTATAGTAGGTAAAGAGGGAAGCCCAGAGATCCAAGCAGGAGAATGACATTTATATTTAAAAGCCGAAAATGGTTATGTAAAGAGTAGACTGGAGGGGGCAAGAATGACTTTAAAGAATAGCAAAGTTTCACTGAAGCAGAGATACAGGAGTTACGACCACATAAAATCAAAGAAGTTTGATTCTGAAGCAGAAGGCAGGAACAAAGTAGTACATTATACTCTTGAGTGGAAAAATGACCCAGTGCAGGTGTATTTCAGACAGGCTTGGTGGCAGAAATGCACAGGGTGAAATGAAGATAAAGGGGAGAGAGACCAGAAGCAGGGTGGTAACAACTGTGAAGCTTTTCTAGAAATTCAGATACGAGGTGAAGTTTGATTGCATGGAGGTGAGAAAAGTAAGGAAAAAGGGAGACCTTGCAGGAAGGAGAAAGGTCAGAGTGAGGAGGCATGTCCTTCTTGGCTTTCTGCCAACAGCGCCCACAAGACTCCTTTCAGGAAAAGCTCAGAGAGTGACTGAGGAAGCCCTTTAAGACTTCTGGGTCGAGGCATGCAGACCGCATCTCTGCTGAGAGGCTGGGTCCCTAGAGCCCAAAGGAGCTGAGGGTGGAGGTTTTTCCCCAGGGCTGGCAGTCCTGAAGGAATCACAGGCACTTCTGCTTATGACAGCAGGGTGCATCTTAGTCAGGCTTGCCTCTTCAAAGCCAAACGGAAATGTCTATATTAAATTGAGACACCTTCCAAACTGTCACTCTGGGACAAACGGGGCCAGGGAAATGAGAGAGAGAACAGATAGGAGGTGATCTAATGTAATACAAGTGATGACCAAAGTGCTCCCTACAAAAGCCCTGAGGCCAGAAGTAACACAGACACTAGGGAACCCCCATGCCCTCTCTCCTTGACGATACTGTGTTCAAAACACCACTTGTCAGGCTCTTTGACCAAAGCTGAAACACTCCTGGCAATGAGTCCAGCCATAGCCGGCAAGAGCTCCACATAGGAGGAGCTGGTCTGGAGTCCCATTCACATAGCTGGAGATGACAGGCACAGGAAACACACCTGGGAGAGTCCCATATCCCTGAGGGGGCAGAACAGAAACCACGTGTCCTGAAGAGAAAAGGCTCTAGCATCCTCTGCCGGTCCAGGGGCCTCCAACAACATGGATGACAGGGAGGTGGCATCACGTGGGAGAGTATCCTGGGAACAGATAGAGTGGACGGCACAGAGTGCTACAGTACTCCGACATCTCCTTGCATCGGTGAAACTCTGTGCCAGGGGCATAGCCCTCACGCTCCTTGATAAGGGCGTTCACCTGCAAAGGCAGAACCAGGAGTCCAAAGTCAGACTGCATTTCCACAACGGCAGCCCAATGGGAAGGACAAAGAGACTATCAAAAATAGTTTAAGGGAAGGGGAAGAGAGAACACTGGGGGGACGTAAGCCCGAGCCGACTTACCTTAACCAACATGTCGGCCACATGCATGTCACAAGCTCTCTCAGAGAAAACTTGAGCGAGTGCCTCAATGTACCAGGAGCCCCGTTTGGTGTTGCGCATGGCAGCAGTTCCTGCAACCAGAGGTGTGAAGGTCACAGAGAATCCTCACACAGCTGGACTTCGTGGCACCTTGGACCCTCCAAGTCAGGAAAGCCCAGCATCAAAAACCCTTGACTAAGAGAATACAGTCTTCTGGATTACTCTTTTGGAACTCAAAAATACCTTTCAGGCAGGCATAGCCACATATCATGTCCGACCGGGTGGGCAATCTCATCTTCAGCAACTCCTCTTTACCAGCGTCACTCTCCTCGCACCCAGGGGAGCTTGGGTGGTTTTTTCCATCTAGCTGGTCAACCCCACGGTCAGTCTCATCTGTAGAAAGGCAGACAGAATGGACAAATATATTACTTTCGCCCATCTCTCCTGGGCTTCTCATAAGCATGCCCAAGTTTGCAATAACCTTGACTGGGAAGAGTCATTTGCAGCTATTGCCTCCAATCTATAGCTGATGAATGAAAGCAAAAAAATCATTATTTTCCTAGCATGCATCCATTATTCAGGGAATGCCTACTAGACTAGGCACCACCCTCACGCACATGCGCACATACATGGTTGGAACATATCCCATTCTGCTTAAAAAATGGCCAAGGCACATACTCTTTGTAAACAGAACTAAAAATCATGTAGGTCTATGATTACTTGTTCAAATAGCAAAATACCTGAAACACCTGAGTGTTTTTTATTGCAGTACACAATAAAATACTGATATTCAGTTCTACTATATAAGCCAAAACTATGATTGTCAAAACATAATATGCTGTATAAAACACAGAATTGCAAACTATGTTATCAGTAAAAAAAATTATAAAACTAAGCATGATCAGTTTCCAAGGTGGTTTTAGAATTTGTTTGTTATGTTTTGAGACAGGGTCTCTCTTCGCTCTGGAGTCCCAGCTGGCCTTGAACTCCTGGCAGTCCTCAAGCCTCAGCCTCCCAAGTGCTGGGATTATAGGTGTGTGCCACCACACCTGGCTCATTTTGGTATTTTGAAAGCATTAGAAAGTCTTTGACAGAGGAGTTGGAGTGGCAGAACAAAAGATTCAGATTACTCCAGAAGAGGGCAATCTCTCCCCACTTAGATCTAGTATTATATGTATTTCTGAATTCAGAAGAAAATGACCACTAATGTCTTTATTTTGCTGGTAACAACTCTTAAAGGAAATAGGTCAAGCAAAGTATGTAATTTAAGAGATAAACTTTTCTTGCTTTCATACTGCAGATCTGTTACTCAATAAATAGTACTGGTTCTTTCCTCACAACACTGCTCATTTGTTTTCTATATTATCATTATGATTTTTCAATATTCATACTGTTTTTTTTGGTACAACTCAGTACCTTGTGCTTGCAAGGTAGGAACGGTACCACTGAGCTAAATCCCCAGCCTCAATATGACTTTTTGAGCAGGTAAATTTCCATTCATTCATTCAATATATATAAGTGCCATTCTGTGTCCGGAAGTACTCTTGACTTTGGAAAGACAGCAGTGAACGAAAAACTAAGTTCCTGCCCCTCACATGCTCTTTCCTTAGTGTCTCTCCCTACCAATTTTCCCCTGGTGACCTTGCCAAGGAAAAAAATCATCACATTATTTCTTTCTTAAGTTCTGAACATCTCTGTACTATCTTTTGAAGCCCAAAATCTCAGCTGTGACTAAGGGTTTGTAATTAGCTGGACCTTCTTCCTGTGATCAGCGACATTTCACTACATACACAAGATGCTCAGCTTTTTAATTAGATCCAACCACAGAGGTGGGGAAGAGATGGGGGTACAACGTGCACTTTGAATCCTGGAGTGCCTGTTAGCCTGCTCTGTTCCTTCTCCTGGGAAAGACTATTTCTCCACACCTCTGCAAATCATGTCCTAGGTCCAAGTTAAGCTCCACCTTTTCCACAAAGTGTCTCTGAACTAACCTCACTTCAAATCATCTACTTTTACTGCATATTTCTTCATAAGTACAGTTTCCATCTCACTAATGTTACCCCTTTGTTAGAAAACCAGTTTCAAGCTACTTTATGTATACTTGCTTTAGTTTCCTGAGCAATCTCACAGGCTTCTTAGGGCACATTTTCTTTTGCTTTTGTGGTATTACCTAGGGTAGTCTTAGTCATGCAGTATCACATCTCCTGATTTATTAGATGAGAAAAATACTATTACACAATAGATTAAAAAATCATTTAATGTTTGGATAAAATGGACTTGAACCCAAACCAAAAGCCCTTTGAAGACACTGATCATGTTATAAGTCACAGCTGGCTTTCTTTGTAAATGTGCCATTAGTCAGGTACTGCGCTAGGTAAGCTCTTATATGCATAACTTCCTTTAATCAGCATAGCAACCTTATCAAGTTGGTACAGCAACGATCCACATTTTACATGAAGGAAAGCGGGGTGGAGGAATGTTAAGTAGCGCCTCTAACTTTGTATAATTACTAAGTAGTGGAGTGAGAATTTGACTCCAGATTTAGAACTCTTAATTACTACTGTTTTCCTCCAGGATGAGAAGCAGCCTATGTATCTTCTGAGCCTTGTCACGAAGGCCTGGGTCTTACAGGGGTAGAACTGCAGAATGCATACAAGAAAGAAGAGGGACAGAAGCAGCTCAGGAAAGAGTCCAGGGCTGACATGGGTTCTGTATTGCTATCCATGAATCCAAGGTCCATGAATGAAAAAGAGAAGACAGCAAAAGTGGAAGCTAGGTGACGTAGGTGAACAGAGAAGCCTAAGGAGGAAGTAGAAAAGGGGAAGAAAGGAGGAAAAAGAAAAAGAGGAAAGAGATAAAGTGAGATAAAGAAGAGACAAATGGAATATCCTTAACCAGAAAGAATAACAACAAAAAAAGTGCATCTGCATTGATAAGCACAGCAAAGAGTCCAAGTACTGGGTGGGGGGAAGGCAAAGACATTGACAAGAGAATCCTGAGAACAGGATATGGTGGTGCACGGAGAGCTGACCAGCCTGAGAACCATGGGCTGCCCAAGTCCCAGCACACCCCATGCATTGGGAGACACTTACAGAGCAAGAGAGGCGGTGGCAGCAGGGAACAGAAGGAGGTGCCCAAGGGATCCGATAGCACCTGAGAGGAGCAAACAGGAAAGTGAGAGCTGGTGGGGGGCTGTCCAGGAGCCATCACCCAGCTGCTGGTCTACCAGGGCACTCACCTCCACGGCAGGCCTGGATGAAGAACATCTTTGGCTTGTTCTGTAGGCTTGGGCAGTTGGCATTGTCAAAAAGCCGAAAAACCTCTTGGAGCTGCCGGAAAGAAATGAAGAAGGGAGGTTTAGAGGGCACTGAGGCTTCTGCAGTGCTATCCATACAACAGCAGTCATCCATGGGAAGACAGGCAAGCCAGAGGAAGGCTGTGTCAGCTTCCACAGCAGGACACGCACCTGGAGCAGTTTGCCATCCACACCGTAGACACTGCCCTCCACACCATGCGAGAGGATCACCACGATGCAGGAGTCTGTGACCCGGTGTGCAGGTAACTGTGCAAAACTTTGGAGTTTCTCTTGCATTTCCTACAAGAAAGACATCTTTCAGTGCTGACCCAGTGGACTCAACACTAATGTTAGCACTGCTCTCTGGTTTGTTTGAAACCCTAAGCTATCAGAAGAGAAGTTTTTTGGGTATGTAATGGTATCTTGGTTCATGAACTTAACTCTTTCCATGATTCTGGTCACAAACTGAATCAAATTTCCTCATAAGGTCAACATCACACCTAACCATTGGAATTGATTTGGTTCGTGACCAGAATCGTGGAAAGAATTAAGCTCGTGAATGGCAATATCACTGTACTCCTGTGGTAAATGACAAGCGAAGTCAGAGAGCCTTTGAGAGGCTAAAGAAAACTGCATTCACCAGAAAAAAAACACATGACATCAGATAAAATTCTGAATACAGATTCACAGACTCACCAAGGTAACTTAAGAACGAAATTAAGTTACTTATGGAGCTAATCACAAGCTAGTCAACTCTGATTGATTGCCTGATCATCAACCAGACCTTTTATTGGAGCAAATGCCCTCCGTATAAATGGCACAAGGGGTACTATACCTACTCAGCTACAATAAACTGCTCAGTGAGGAGTAGGAGCTATGACAGTAGAAAACAGCAGTACTTGGTTGCTATTTTCCACGTGGCGTGGTAAGTATCCAAAAGATGATGTGTATGGAATGTTTTGCTCAGGGAGAGAACAATGGTGGACCAATCCATTCAGAGCAGACTATTCACACAGATTATGGGATCCAGACCCATCTAGGTTTGAACCTGGGCCCATAAATTGGAACAAGGAGTTCAGCTCTTCAAGGTCCTGATTTCCATTTTATAAGAAAATAATTACATGTAAATTTTCTCTTAATTTTTGACGATTAAGTGAGATTTTGCAGAAATCACTTAATCACTATGTCTCAGACATACCACAAAGCTGTCATTATTATAATGTGCATGTCTAATACAGTAATAATCATGTTATCATTTTTTTCAAAGAAACCTATTGGTGATCAGCCTTGTAGTCCAACTTCATTTTACTTATCATATACTAAGTTACCACTCACAAATACCACCACCTTAAGAATCTGGTTCATCCAACAGAGAATAATGAAGATAAATATGCCACCTAGGCAGAACAACACATATATACTTAACATTTACCCCCTCCCAATAAAAAGCAAACTTGTACAATACATTGCAGTGCTTCTCAAAGGGTGGTCCCTAAAGCAACCCTAGCAGACCATCTAGGAATTTGTGAGAAATACGAACTCTTGGGCCACAAAACCCATTTAAACAAATTTTCCAGCTGATTCAGATATTTTAAAGTTTAAGATTTACTAATCCACTTATTTGGAATACTTCATTTATGTAAATACATAAAAGATGTGAAAGGCTGCAATTTAACTGGAAATAGAGAAACTACTTTTTTGGAAAAAGCATGTGTATTTCCTAGGTAAACAACACCATAATGGAAATCGTTTTTTTTGTTTGTTTGTTTGTTTTGGTTAAATTCTTTTATTGGTACATTGTAGGTATACAACACAAATACATTGCTCATTGGGAATTGTACCTTTACATAATGCATCTTGGTTCTTATTTTTTCCCCATTCCTAGCCCTCCCTTCACCCCCTCCACCCTTCCCTATTTACAAAGACTTTATTTCCATTTTTTCCATTTCTCATCATTTTTTCCTTTCCCTTCTTTCCTTTCCCCTGCCCCTCCCACTACCCCTACCCCTTTGGACCTTTTCTTCCTATTTTGCATTATTGATTATTCATTCTAATCACTGGTACATTTTAGGTATACAATATAATGACATTCATCACTGGAAATTTGCACCTTTACATAATCTCTCTTGGTTCTTATATTTCACCCTTGCCCAGCCCTCCCTTCAACCCCTCCATTCCTCCCTATCTACAAAGATTTTGTTACTATTTTTCCATTCATAATGGAAATCTTAAGGTAATAAAGGCTAGCCAAAATTCATTTGTTTACAGAATACATAATTTCAAGAGAGTGATAACTGTTAATGTTTTGCGGGGCCCACCCAAATTTTTAAAAATTTAATTTAAACAATTTTATTAGCATGCGTTTGCAACACATAATTACACTCATCGTGAGGTGGTGGTACACATATGTAAAGTTAAATTTTGCCCAAATACTATGGTGAGAATTAGATATACTTAGGCATCTACTCTTGAGTATTCAAACTCAGTGAGATTATTAGTTTAGTCAATAGAGGGCAACAAAGTCCAAAGCAGTGTTCTCATCAGTGCTATCAACAGACAAGGATGCTCTAGGATTATACATGTTTTTTTGAGACAGAGTCTTGCTATCTAGTCTAGGGTGGCCTTGAACTCATGCCAACCCTCCTGCCTCCTCCAGCCTCCTGAGTGGTGGGGTTATAGGTGTGCACCACCACACCTGGCCTACTATTTCTTTTATCTAAATGAAATTTATCCATAAAGTACAACATGTTTGAGAAAGAAAAAAGAAAATCTTAAATCTATTTGGTTCTGTTTCTGGTCTACCAGGAATATAGCATTCTGTGCAAATGTTCAATGCACAAGTCACCATACTCACAGCAACTGCCCAGTTTGCAGCACACACATCTCTTGTTTACACACTGTTCTCCCAGCCGAGGATGCCTTTACCACTCTGCTCTGCTTCAGCAGCCTCTGTAAGTCCCACTGCTCCATTTACTCTGCTGACCACACTGACCCAGGCAGTGGTTCCTCTGAGCTCTTAAAGAAGGCTGTGTCTCTAATCTCCCCTGGTCCTTGGGACAGTAAGAGGTCATGTTTCCTTTCTGCTGATATTCAAGACTCCTTCAAGACTCCCTCAGCGATATGAGATCCCTGGAACTCAAGGCCCACATTTTAAAAATTTCTGGTAGCTAACACAGTCTCCCTATAAGATGCTCAAAATTTAAGTTTATTGTAATCGTAGTTATAGAACAATGTAAGCAGAGAATAATTCAATAGGACCTTGACGCTGCATTTGATTTACCATAAATGGAAATAGCTTCCATGAACTGAGCTCATGGACTCATTAAATCTACAGAATGGCACAAAAAATAGGAGTATATATAGCTGACTTGGTGACTCCGTGTGGTATCTTTAATAATCAGGTATGCCCTTATCAATGGCCTGATTTTGAATATAATGACATAATAGATTCCTATAAAAGGAATAGCTACATCAAAATCTCTAGGAAGACATGCATACCATACATTTTGTTAAGCGACCTTCCAACAGATTGCTTTTTCTGATTGCTAAGATGGGTGGAAGACATAATCTTTTTTTTTTGGTACTGGGGATCGAACTTGGGTCCTTGCGCTTGCAGGGCAGGCGGCGGAACCACTGAGCTAAATCCCTGGCCCCAGATTCCTTTTTCTGTAGTTGTAATGGCTTGTACGTAGACGTTCCCCCAAAGCTTCATGCAGTCATAGGTGGGGCTTTTCCAGAGGTAGCTGGACCTAGAATGTGTGATGCTGGGATTAAAGGGTATATGATTACTAAAGTAGTTCACTGATTGGTTTGGCAGAGTTCTGGGTGTGAGTGCTACCTGCCCTAAGCTGGACAGCCTAGATAGAATATAAAAGGGACACAGAGAAGCTGCTATTGTGGCTTGTCACTTGCTTGCTGTTGGTGTCTTCTGCTGGCATGGACTATTTCTCCTCTGTGATGCCCCTCGACCATGCCACTCTTCCTTGGAGCAGGCCCACCACAGACTGAAACCTCTATAAACTGAGAGCTGAAATACTGTAAATCTTTCCTCCTTTAAATTTGGGTGTTGGGTATTTTGTCTCAGCATGGAAAAAAGTAACTAAGACAGGTAATAATTGTGGGGATAAGCTACTTTGTTCCATTCATACCCAGGGGATGTCTCAGGAAAGTGCATAATCTACTTCATTACTTCATGATTAGAGATAGTGTTCTGGCCATGGCTTTGAAGGGTTTACTATGTTGCATGGATGCTATGGGAAGCCAGCAAAAACAGCATGTAAAAGATGACACCCAGGAACCTTATGATAAACCTAGCTGTACTCAACGAACAGCAAACATGCAATTCTCATAGAAATAGGAGAGCTGAGAAAACGAAAAATTGTACAACACAAGGTGAACACAAAACCAAGATCCTCTACCTCAACAGGTCCATGTAAATCTAAAAACTTTAATTTCACCACTGATAACTCCAAAGGCAGGAAATGATTAGTTACAGTTATCAAGAGTTAATAAATTTATAAATAGGCTATAAATATTAAATAATACAAAGTCAATAGCGCAGCTCAGTAACTTAGGTTAACAAGGACTAAGTAACCCATAATGAAAATGTTTAAGACTTTTAAGAATCTAGTCCAGAAACAATCTATTCTAAGACTTATGGCCCATACAACTGGTAAGGGTAAGGAATTTCCCCATATGTCAATTCATTAGATGATCACTAAGTAGTATTTATAAACTTCCATCTGAAGGAATTTTGCCTGCCAAATTAATCACTGAAACAATAACTGGGCTCCTAAGTACCAACAACAACCAAGAAGTAAATGTCCTATGCAGTCCTGGTTTATAAATTATCTTCTGTGAGTTGGTTAGCGTGAGTTTTATTGTTTCATCACTTCCTGAGGGACTGGGAATCAAGTTTCTGAACATGTAAAAGAAAGAACTTAACCCTGGACTACTATTACTCCCTGAAAGCACAGCTACCTCCAGACATCAAACATTTAAATAGCTAGCAGTCCTCGATTCCTTTTTACAAGACTGCAAGGTGAGAAGCACAATAGAGTTAGAACATAAGGCCAGTAACTTGTAAGACACATCTAGCAAGCAAAGGAGCAGCAGATGGGTCCAGCCTCAAAGTATAGCCCCATCCTCTGATTTACACGTCAGTCTTCCCGGCCTGAGGTACCTGTGTAGTCTGGTCGTGAAGGACATGGACTTCATAGCCCAGAAGCTTGAAGAGGGCGACTAGAGTGCTCTGGTCCACCTCCCCTCCAGAGCGCAATTCCAGGTCTTTTTCTCCGGTGAAGTGCACATTGCTCAGCACCAGTGCCAGGCCTCGAGGCCGGGACTGCAGCCTATAGGCCTGGAGAAGGGAGGCCAGTTAGACCATGGGCTTCTTTTTTTTTGGGTACCGGGGATCAAACTCGGGACCGTGCGCTTGCGAGGCAGGCGCCAGAACCACTGAGCTAAATTCCCGGCCCTGGGCTTCTTGATAACACAAACTATGATGACACTAGATGAGCCACTTCCAAAAAAAACAAAAACACAATACTGTAACCTTCCTAACCCCACCAGGTACGAACAAAGAAATGCCCACAGAAGACACGCAACAGGAACTTTCTGACAAATAAGGTAGTAAGGGAGTGTACACAAACTAGGCTGAGATGTCCCACAAAGGTATCTCTTTGCCCAACTCTACTTGCTATTATGCAAGACTCACTTGCTGGTGGTGTGTTTCATAAAACTCGGCAGTGCAAGGCTTCACCTGGAGGCAGGGAGGACCGTCTCCATTATCTAGGGAGTGTTCCACTACATCTGCAGGAAGACAAAAATCCCAAACACTAGTAGACAATTAAAACACCCACTCCAGTACCCCAGGGAAACTTTAGGCAGCTCTTTGAATTGGCCATGATAAATACTGTTTTCACTTTTTTGGGGGGGATACCGGGGATCGAACTCGGGTCCTTGGGCTTACACAGCAGGCAGCGAAACCACTGAGCTAAATCCCCAGCCCTGTTTTCACTTTCTGATCTATAAGCTCTATGAAAGTACAGCCCTTGTTAAATTTAGCTTACCACTAGGTCCTCTGCACTTGGCTTGTTAAGTAGGTGCTCAACTCACTGAATGGCTGAAAGGAAGGGCCATCTGATAAAATCCTGATTCTTATCACTAGGCTACCAGCCAGTAGGCTGACAGTCCTAAATGTAGTCTTTTCTCATTCAGCCTTCAAGGCAGGACCAGCTGATCACGACATGAATTTCCTACCTGTATAAATTGTTCAAAGGGCCAATTACCCCAAAGAAGAATGTTATTTGTAATGGAAGGAAAAAGGGTCCAACTAGTGTCTTATATAAATTGTCCTGCTAGGCTCTAATAAATATATCAAGGAACTGCACCCAACATGAATTATGTCTCATATAAGGGAGAGACCAGACACCAGTCAAAATTAAAAAAAAAACAAAGCAATCCGTGAGATCCCTTTTTCTCTGCATCAATTCTCACCTGCTGAAAGGCGGAGCTGCTTGTGAGGAGAACAGGACTCACACACTGGGAAAGGGAGACGCATGTCATAGTCACAGCTCAACTGTAAGAAATCAGGACACACCATGACAAACCTTAACGAGATGGTCCAGTCCAAATAAAAATCTCTCCCCTACCGTGTTCCATAGAAATCCTTTCCAGCCGAATTAACCCTTCCCAGGACCCCACATTTCTAGGATTTCATACCGATGGCAGCATATGCTGAAGACCAGAGAGAGTTGTGAGCAACATATCCTCTAGGTGACCCTGCTTGGTCTCCCTCAGCGCCACACAGAAAGCATCAAAAGCCTCAGGACCCCTCTTGGGCAACAAGTTGAGGAGTTCCACATTCTGGCTGAAACTGCCCACTTTGGCCTAAGATACAGGAACAAAACATGACATCACACTTAGTCTACCTTTAATCCTATTTTTCCACATGAGCTTCCTTCCTAGTAGTGTTCTCACTCATTTTAAATTAAGAATTTCTTTTAAAAGAAAGTATATAAAGTTGAAGTCCTGCCCATTAACCTTGAAATATGTATCTTTCCTGTCAAATGTCTAAGGCATTTCCTCAGTGTGACACAATATCTTTTCCACACTCTATCATCTGCTGTTCCAATTTATCTTCTTGGCCCCGGCCTCTCTCTGGCCTCCACATACCTGGATGAGCTCTCTCATTTCCAAAGTAATGATGTCCTTCTCCAGGAGATGTTCTAACAGTTCGCTCAGCAACAGCTGCTTGGCCAGCACCACTCGGTTCCTTTTCAGAGTTTCCTGATGGTCAGGATGCATGCCACATACTCCCATTATCCTGAAGGAAGAGGGAGATGGAAAGGGGGTCAAGTAAGAGTAGAGTGGAAGAGGTGTGGATAAGAACAAAAGAAATTAGTGCTTATAACAACAACCAAGAACAAGCCTATTTTACTGAGTCTGGTTAAATTCAAAGATGTATTAAGCAGTAACATATTGGTCTTAAGGAAATAATGTGTAATTCTTTGTGGAGTATATTCAACTGGGACCAGCTGAGATGAATGGTCAGACCAGATGAGGGAAATATCTATTGTGATCAAAATAATATACACACACCTATTCAAGGAGCATTCCTCTGATAGAGGAATTTTAAGAGAGTAATTCCAGAAAGCATTTTATATTCGTCATCTAAAACTAATTTTTAAAATCTCCTTAGATGAGGAATAAACAATGGCCAGGTTAAGTAGGCATATTCTCTCTCTAGATTACTTATACAAATTTTTTTCTCAAACTTTTAAATTTCTGTAACAAAATGACACTACAAACCAGAATCCTCTAAGACGTGGATAAGTAAAAAGTATGAAAGAAAATCATAAAAATATCAATGAACACAATCAACATGACTTGGGAAAAAAAAAAAACATGATGTGGAATCACAGTATAAGGGAGGTTAAGTTATTTTGGTAATTTGGTTTACTAGTATGGATGTTGTCAATTCAAAGATTTCCTTACACTATGGATTTGGAGATTAGCTTCTACTTATTTTTTAAAAAATTTTATTTTATTGGTACATTTTAGGGATACAATATAATGACATTCATCATTGGAAATCTGCACCTCTAAATCATCTCTTGGTTCTTATTTTCCCCCTTCCCCTGTACCCCCTTCAACCCCTCTATCCCTCCCCATTTACAAAGCCTTTGTTTCCATTTTTTCATTTTCTCATTTAATTCCATTCCCTTCTTTGCCCTACCCCTCCCACTTTTTCTTACTATTTCACGGTATCTATTATACCTTTAGTCCTTATTTACACTTTCAGTTTTTTACATTAGAGAAACTGTTCAGTATTTACACGTGTGTCCTGTTTATTTCACTCAAGAGTACTGCCTCAAAGTGCATCCATTTAGCTAGAAATGTCCCTAATTTCTCATTTTTTATGGGTGAGTAGTACTCCATTTTATTTAAAACACACATTTTCTTTATCCAGTCTCCAGTTGATGGGCATTTGGGCTGCTTCCAAGTTTTAGCTATTACAAACTGTGCTGCTATGAACGTGGGTGCACATATATCACTGTGGTATGATTCTTTTAATTCTTTGAGGAAGATACCCTGCAGGGGAATAGCTGGGTCAAATGGAACTTCCAGTCCTAGTTCTTTGAGGTATGGAGATTAGCTTCTACTTATAAACTAAAGAAGTCTCATTTTCACTATATATTACCTAAGTGCCTAATTTATATAAATCAAAAGCTCTTCTGCCTTAGCTTTCAAATATATGACAACATTAAGGTTCTGATGGCAGTGAAAAAGGACTGTAACAGTTCACTTTCTAGCTTAAAGCCTATTTAAAAATGCAACTTGATTTTAAAGATGATAAAATGTGGAGGAAACGGCATCTTCAAATCAGTGAAACACCGTGCATTCAGGATGGACGTACTTTAGATAAAGATGTCCTTGGTCTAGAGGTTTATAGTTAGATGGAAAGGAAGGAAGAACTCAGAGACCCAAGACAGCAGGTGGGACCCTAAGGCAGAAGAGGTATTGAGAATACACCTACTCCAACCTTCATTAAAACCTACTACAACAGACACTACAAATCAAAAACCTCACTTAAGAAACACCTTAAAACACACCAGAACAATAGCAATGTTGATATACATAAATGCTGTAAAAGTAAGGGAAAAGTGCAGTTGGTTGCTGGCTATTTCCTTAGGAGATATAACCAATGATGGAGCAGATTTCTTCCTTTAGCAAACAATTACTTCTTAAAGCTTTATTTTCCAATAGCTTTCACAACACCATCCTCTCCAACTCCTCTGCCTACTACAATCCTGTTTCCTTTATAGGACTTTGGACTTTCCTTTCAATGCTGGTAAGGCGTTAGAACTCTCTCACAAAGTATCTTTTCCTAGGTAATCTCGTCCATACTCAAATAACTCACAGACAACTAATTCTGAACCCTCTCGAAAATTCCAGACTTGAATTTTCATCCAACAACTCATTACTTTTCATCTGAAGCATCAAGTGCTCTCTGCACACCTGTTACTTCCTCCATTCCATACCATAGGGAGAGTCCTAAAAGTGAACCTTCCAAACGTCTGAAATCACCGTCAATTTCAAGACGCTCTTGGAAGTGGTGGTGGGCAGAAAAAAGGGACACCAAGGGAGTTCTAAAGTTTTGATTCTGTGTCCTTCTGAAGGTTCCCGCCTCAAAGCCCCATGTTAATCACCTGGGTTTGGAACTGCGCTTATTAAAATAAGTCCTCCTGGCTGACTTGTCTGCATCGAATCGGGACAGACTGGGGCAGAAGTACACTTGGAACTACAGGAACCTGCTCAACCCCGAAAGGCTGTGCTGAATTCTTTGGAAAAAATGCTGTCATTATACGCAGAGCAAGGCAGGTCAGGGTACAGGTAACCCAAATCAAATGCACACCAGGCCGAACACTTAAGTCTGCAGGTCTCATCGGTTTTTAAGGAATCAGAGCATAGTTTCTAAGAAAGCTGAGGAAAGGATGGAGAGCTGTTCAGGAGAAGCTGCAATTTAGTGGGTCCAGGCAGAGCTACTCTTAGGCAGAGGCCCCGTGAGAGAGACAAAAGGAGGCGGGGGCGTTTTCGTTCACGGGGTACAAGGCCCACAGTCAGCGCGAAGTGAGGTTCCGGGCGTTCCAAGGGCTCGGCAGGACCCCACGTCCTTGGCAGAAGAGGGGACGCGGGCGCTTCCAACGGCTCCGCGCGGAGGGGACTGCAGGGTCGCACGCCTAGGGCCGCGTCCCTTTTTCCTGGGCCTCACTAAGCCCCCCTGGGACCCTTCCTCACTCACCTGCGCCTCCGGTCGGCAGCCATTGGCCCCTTTTGTTGCACAGCGGGTCGGGACATCGCTCTAGGCGCCGCCATTTCCCACTTTTCCCGGGCTGTGTACGGACCGCCCACAACCCAAACAAACCCGAGGCCCCCCGCTTCCTCCGCATCCCCCCCTCCCGCCGCCTTCGCACCCCGCGCCTGCGCACTGCTACTCTTAGCACCTCCCCGACACCAAGCAGGTGTCGCCCCCGTCGCGGTCGGTGCGTGCGCAAGCGCAGAGCTGCCTTGGGGGGGTCGTGCCGTCCAATGGAGCGAGAGCAATGGGGAAACGGAAGTGGAAGAGGCGGGAAAAGAATAAACCCCTCTTTCCTGAGCATCTCATTGGCTGCCGATTCCCGCGGAAACCGCGGTCTCTCCCTTAGCCCCTCCCGCCCCGCCTATTGCGATTACTTCGCGGAGAGGACTTTTCCCTGGTTTGGGGTCGATCAGCTGGGGCGAAAGAACTAGAGGGCGCTCTTCTCGGAGGCTGGAGGTGTTCCTGGTCACGCTCAGCTCACCCTGCTTATAGGTATAAATGGTCCCCCGTTCTGTCTACGTAGTCTTCCATCCCTCACCAGCAGTGGTCCAAAGACAAGATTGTGAGGAGAGTGGGGGGCCTGATTTCCCGTTTGTTACCTTGTATTGATAACGCAATAGGCTTTGGAATCAAGAGTCCATTAAAGTTTTTTTTTTTTGTCATTTACTAACAATGTCTCCTTGTGTAAGTTATCCAAATCCTCTGATCCTTGGGTCCTTCCTCATTTTCCAAAGAGGGTAATAATACCTCACAAGGCTGAAAGCCTAAGGGATCTAACAGGCAGAGCGTCCAGAGCAGATGTAACACAGCTGTCGCTCAGATGTTACTTCTTTTCTTCCTTCTCCAGCTTCGTGGGTCACCCCTCCATATCACCCAGATCTAACTCTGGAAATACTGGACATGGGCAGGTCAGTCAGTGTTGCCAGAAGACTCAAATTGTGCCACCTACATAGCCTGACTCCTCTCTGGGTTCAAGTTTCCGTTTGTGAAGGTCAGGTGGAAACGCAGTTCCTGATGCATAGTAATGTTCCTGACAGTAGGAAATGCTGGTCAAATGGGTCAGTGGATCTACTGTGGAAAGATGGAAGTCCTGAGAGAGTTGCTTAGGAGTGTGTCCAGCTGTCTTCATAGAAAACATTATCATCATCAGGGTGAGCAAAGCAGTCATCATAGGCAGGGGGTGGAGTAAGTGGCTCCAATTTGGGGGTCTCCCTCAAGCTCTGCAGATCAGGAGCAGTGGATGCAACACGAGGTCCCCGAAGCCGAAGGCTGATAAGGGGTCTTCCGTGGTTTCCTCCCTGAGTTATGGTCCCCTCAGAGCCCACACGATTTTCCAGTCTGCCTATCCTGGGCCTCTCGGGTTGGGGAGCCTGTCCCCCCTCCAGTCCTGGGGGGATTACAACAATACAGTAAGGTGGTGGCTGATCCACTTCTTGGGGGCGGTTCTGTGACTCTGAATTCACCACTGCCTCTTCATAGGTTGGTACCTCAAAAGCTGCATTGTCTCTGAGGGAGGAGAAATAAGGTCATTAGTGAATTCCTGAAAGGACTTCTTTTCCTTCTTCCCATACGCTATCCACAAAAGACCCCTTTTTTGGTCCTGACTCGTGACAGGAGTGACAGAGGAAAGCAGAGTCTATGCTGAGAGACTAGAGGAATAGAGCGTGAACAGGCCCCAAGTGTATTCAGGTCATCCTGCCCACCCTTAACTCACCGTCCACTGCCAGAGGTCCCTTGGCTCTCGGTCTGCAGTGACTGCCTTGATCTCTGCACTGATTGGAGGCGCCATTCCAGAAAAGTGGCCAGGAGGCACCCAAGGAAGAGAAAACCAGCCAAGATGAGAAAGATATAAGCAACAGGGGTGATGTCCGGCCGTATGCTCAGCAAAGCCAGGCCCAGGAGGAGGAAGGCGCTGCTCAGGAAGAGAAATAGCTTCTTCAGTCTCCTCCAAAACTGGCTTGCCACCATGGCCCTTCCCAGGGTGCCTGTAAAAAGACACACTGCTGTTCTGTGTAAACTAGCAATTGGCATCACAGCTGTGCCAGATGCCAAAGTACGCCTATTCTACTCTTCTGTTTGGGTTCTTGGTTCTTCAATCTCAAATCAAATAAATGACCAGCTTCATAATTTGCTCTAGGTTATCAGTGTGTGTGGCAAAGCTGGGGAAGCAGCCCAGAGTTCTGACTCCCAGCCCCTAGGTGAATTTCCCGTGTCAGGGCTCTGCCTCCCTCCCTCCTCCCTGCAGTGTCCCTGCTAAGATCCAGGATCAGGTCCGGTCACCTGCCTGAGGCCTCTGCACACTGGCATTTCTGGAATCCAGGCAATGGGGGTAGGGCCTGCCCTTTCCCTGTTATGGCTGTGACTGAACCTCCACCCTTCTTCCCCTCTCCCTCCGGAGGCCCTCAGTCTGGCCCTGGGAGAGAGAGGGGGGTTGATACGTCACTTACCTACCCTGTGAGCCCCGTCTTCTGGTCTTCTGATTCCCCTGAAGTCAGTCCATGCTCTGGCTGGAGGGAGATATTGCGCACCGACTAAACAGAGCCTCAGGACACAACTACTTATGCAAGGTTTTACAAAAACCTGATCCTGGTCACTCCTGACCTTTTCTACACCCTACATCTGCCGGACATGCCTCCTCACCCCAGCGCCCTCTAATTCACTAGCTCAGATTTCCAGTTTTCTGGCAGGAGTCACAAGAGGCAGGGAGGCCAGTGGGCAGGGGAAGCCTTTTCTCAGAAACAAAGCAACAACTCCGAGGCAGGCCAAACTCCGTAGAAGGGGCACCCCACTCGCATGAGCTCCTGCCTGGCTCCTCGCTTGTTTCAGGAGTTCCTGCTCACCTGGTTTGCAGACCAAAGCGGTCACCGGAGCGCAGGGCCAGAGAGGGCGGCGGAGGAGGCGGAGCCCACTAGCCCCAACCCCTCCTGGCCCAATCCCTGTCCTGCCCAGTCTTCCTCCTCTCCGTCTTCCGGGATGGCCTCCCATTGCCTCACCTTGATTTCCACTCCACTATCCTCGTAGGAGGGCTCTCCCCACTGGCAATGATCTTTGTACTTCGGACCTGAATGCCAATTAACCTTTCCCTCTCCCTTCTCAGTTAGCACTGGAGGTTAGTCAGAGCCTTCAATTTGTGTAATTTATTTTGCACCTTACTCTCCCAGCTGACTAGAAGCAGAGGCCAGAGGAAGTGGCTTATTTAATCTGTGCACCTCTCACCCAGACCTTGCATACAGTGAGCCATGGTGTGGGCTGTCCTGCTTCTGCTGCCATTTCTTGGGAGTCCCCATTTCCTGCAAACCTGTTAGAGGGGTGTTTGTGTGTGTGTGTGTGTGTGTGTGTGTGTGTGTGTGTGTGTGTGTTTATGCTTCTTGGCTTAGTTAACTCCGTTCCTAAAAATTCATCTCCAAGGCTCTTGTTGTAGAGCCTTTTTGCATGGTGTACTCCTGGCATCCTTTGTTTCCTCTGTGAGCCTTTCTCTGGGTATATGGTACTTTTCTGTTTATTTATTTATTTATTTCACTGTGAGATTCTCAAGGGCAGTGTTTAGTTTCAGTCACCTCAGAATCCCCAAAACTTATGTGATTCCTGACACTGGGTAGGTATCTGCTCAATAGAGCCATTGCTTTTATTAGAAGCTACCCTTGAAGGGGCCTCCCTGCCCTCTGTGGACCCAGAGCCACTCTTTAGCTCTTGGGCTGTGGAAGGAGGTGCTGGGTGGTGCAGGGTAACTCCAGGCCTACTGTGTCCTTGAGCCAGATGAGGTTGCGCTCTTCCTTCATTGTATTAGCACTGGGCAGATTGAGGGGAGGTACAGATAGTGGGGTGCACATATAATCTGGTGTCCCAAGGATGACTGTCATGGAGACCTATCCAGGGCCACTGCAACAGTGTGTGGACTCTTTGTGTGTGTGCGCGTGTGTGTGTATAGGGTGAGAGGCAATGAATATGAGAATAAACATTTCTATAGCAGCATATGTGGGTAGTGTCGGGGTGTTGCGATGACCCTCTGTCAAAGACTCCTATGGAGAGAGGGAAGAGACTCGACAGGCTGTGGTGTCTACTTGAAGTGTGTCACTACACAAAGCAGGAATGAGTGGGAGAAGAGCTGCTGGTTATTTTGTTTCCAACAATCTCCTTACTATTAGGGTCATGAGGGAAAGTATGGCTGGAATCAGGATTTTGATCTTTGGTTAGTATGGGAGAAGAAGAGGATGGCCAAGAACTGATGGACTGCATGTTAAGCTAGGGAGACTTGTCAAGAAGTGAGTGTGGAGAGAGCGGGGAGTGTAGGCTAGGAGGCAAGGGACAAAAGGGCATTGGCCTGAATGTCTGCAGCATGAGATATTGTGCTGTACAGGAGAGCTGGGACCTTTGTAGCTTAAGTCTCTTGGTTGCTGAAGGAAGGTGTAGTACAGAGATCTGTTAGTTGAGATACAAAGTAGATCAAATCAGAGAGGCTGGATTGCCTGCTGGCCATGTCCTTTAATGTATTTTCTATCTCAATAATTTTAAATTGATTTCTGAAATTTGCCTTTGTTAAAAAATGTTACAAAATGTTTAAAAGCTAAAGAACAGATGATTTAAGATTATCCCCAGTATGTCCATTTAAACTTTTTACAATTCTTTGCAGGCCTGGCCTGTATAAATCAGTCTGTACTCTGATTGAGATCAGTGAATACTCATTACTTTTTATCTTTAAAATGTTTTAAGCATCATGCAGTATATATTTTACCTGTTGACATAGCCTAAAGTTTTAGCATTTTCTTGTTTGTTCCCTTTTTGGTGCTGAGTATAGAACCCAGGGCTTTGCATACCCTAAGCATACACTGCTACTGACCTTTGCAACCCAGCGTATTATAATTTCTAAGAACCATCCAATATTTTATTGAATATGCCATAATTTGACTAGCATATCCTTATGATATGTCACCCAATAACCTGGAGTTTATTTCATCCAATTTTCTTGTCATTAAAAATGATGCTGTTAAGACACAGAAAGTGGGCTACAGGGTTTGTTAGGGCCAGACTAGGGGAGGGAAGACTGAGGAGTAATTGCTGATGGGATTCTTTGTGGAGTAACCAAGTATTCCAGAATTACATAGTGGTGATGCTTGCAGGACAAACTCCACTGAACTGTGTACTTTAAAAGGGTGAGCATATCTTGATAAAGCTGCTTGTAATTCTATAAGCTGTTTATAAAGTCAATAAACACCTTTTTTGGATTGAATGATGAATTCTAAGAGGGGAATGAATTCTAAGATATGTCATCATGGAGAGACAAGCCATATGGAAGCTCCTAGTGCTTTGAATACACATAGCAGTTTCCCAAGGGATTTAATTTCCTTTCTGTCTTCATCAGCTTAATGTCCTTAACAAAACCTGAATGAACCATTCAAGTCAATCACTTTCTACTTGCCTGCCTTTACCAACCCTGTGGGAGGCTTATGCCTGCCTCTCTTCCTGCTTTTGCCACTTCGTCTTGGGGGATGATGGAGGACTGGGCGGCGGGGGGGGGCGCACAGGAACAAAGAGAAAACAGGTGATGCCATGCTTCCCGTGAGATTGGGAGGGTCCCACTGTGTGGTTCCGTGATTGAACGTTTCTGACTCTGGGTCTGCCTTATAGTTCTGTGAGATGTTTGGTTATATACTGCTTTAGTGTGCTTAGTACATAAATAATTTAAAATATGCATAATATAATAGGTAGTTATGATGTTATGTCCATTTTATGGATCTAACATCAGAAACTTGAGGAATATGGGTGAACTTGCCATGCAAGCTTAGAGCCCTTGCTCGTAACCATTGTGTCATTTCCCCTCCAAAGACTTTTTGGCTTCCTGCTCAAGATGGTTTACCAAAGCACCTGTGAAATTCTGCAGCCATTCCTCTCATGTTCCCTCCTTAGCAACCCTTTCCTAATCTGCTCCTTCAACTTGGTGAACTGCATGCAGCCGCAGACAGACTTTGGGTACATCTGTGTGGGACCAGCAGGGGGCACCGTCCTGTCGTTGCGGCCGATTTCACTGTGGAGCAATTGTTTACATTGTGCATAGCCAGGTGCTAACCTCTAAGTGTATCTACCAGGGAAAGATGACACATTTGATCTTGGTCTTCAGGGTGTTGTGATGAGGTTGGAGAGATAAGACACCCATATGAAAGAGTTTCAGTGATTAGAGACAGTTAAAAAAATATAAAAATTAAAGATATTACTAAAATATAATTATTATAGTTAATTAAAAATACTCTCTAGTCATGCTATAAAATCTAATAGTTAAGAGAATAATAGTAAAAATCAAGTCTCCTGTATACCCCTGATCCTCAGTCTCTCAGTTCCCATCTCTAGAGGTAGTTTCTCATCCCACCCAGAGAGACCTGAACGTGACAGACTTGCCCAAACAGACTCCCTGAATACACTCAGAAGCAAGCCATAAATATTGCTTTATGTTTTGCTTTTTCCACCTAACAATATATGTTGGAGATGATCCTTTATTAACATGTATAGAGCAGCATGTCAGCATGTGTAGACCATTTTATTATGAGTATTAAAAATTACAGAAAGACTGTTACCCTTATGTCCACCACCTAATTTTACAATTAGCATTATACTACGCTTGCTTTATAACTGGTCTCTCATCTCTCTATCCCTCCATCTATCACCAGTGCATCTTCTTTTTGGTACATTTCAAAGAAGTCTGCAGACTTCTCTCTACCACAGCATGGATAAAAGTACAATTCTATATTTGTTTACTGTTAGTTTTTTTCCATTGAAATAAAATGTGCCCATAATGAATGTGAGACCAAAAGTGACTCCATTTTGCTAATGTGAGACCAGAATGACTCCATTTTGTCCAAAATGGAGCAGTCTCCTTTGTTCTTTCAAATTAATGATTAAATGTGCTTAATCTGGGACAAAAGACATGATCTGTAGCTCAAGATTCCTAAGCTCATTACTCAGCCATCTGTTTGCCCTAGAAACAAGTGTCCTGGGCCCACTATCTATAGGACAATCTGTTAACGTGCTGACTATCCACACAAGGTGGTCATGACCATGAGTCAAGATGTCTGCTGACCATCAGTACGTGACAGACCACTAACCTTTGTCCCCATTTTTCTTGTAAAAACCTATACATAATCCCCTTCAACCCCCAATGAGCCTAGCCAATCAAAATTCTACACTTCATACTTGCTAAATGTTAACCAATCATATGGCTGCTAATGACCGAAGCTTGCTGTAACCTCTATAAAAACCCTGCTAATTTGGAACTCGGGGCTCTCAATCTCGATCCGCTGTGTCGGTGACAGTTGAGAGTCCCTGCTTAAACTTGAATAAACGACCCTCGTGTGCTTACATCGGAAACGGCCTCCTGGTGGTCTTTGGGACTTCGTAAACTGGGCACAACAATGAACACACAGGTTATTTTTTCCTTCAGTACTGGGGATTGAGTCCAGGGCTTTTGCACCAAGCTACATCCCCAGCTCATTTTATTTTTAAATTTTGAAACAATCTTCTTATCCCTAAGTTGCACAGGCTAGCTTCAAACTTGTGATCCTCCTGCCTCAGTTTCCCAAAGTGCTGGGATTACAGGCTTATACCAGCAAGCCAGGCTTGCTGGCTAACACAGAGATTTTAAGTGTGCCATTCCTTGAGTTCTGGTAGAAGCATACAATTTCATGATTCAAATTCCAACTAAAACATAAAACATTACTGTCATCCAGAAAGGACCCTCATATTCCTTCCCAGTCAATTCCATAGGCAAACTTTGTTTCCTTTCCATGTTTTAAATATATTTATGTATTATATATTTGATTTTATTCTATGTTAGGGAAAAACTAATGATTCTCCAAATGATAACCATTTATATTTTCATGATCTTGCAGTTACTATCTATATGTGTCTTTGTCTTTATTTACATGTTTAAATATGAAAAAATTCCTCCCAGTGAAGTAGTTTTTTTTTTTTTTTTTGGAGACAGGGTCTCACCATGAAGTTCAGACTGGCCCTGAACTCATTGTGATCCTCCTGCCTCTGCTTCCCAAGTGCTGGGATTGCAGGTGTGCACCTGAAGTTTTTAATAGATGTGGCCGAACTGCCTGCCAAAGAAGTTGTACCAGTTCATACAACTCTCCTTGCATGATGGGGCTGCTTCCTCGAACCCAAGTAAGTGATTTGAAGTCAACAAATTTTTATCCTACGCTAGCTACAATGGATCAGAGATGAATCTCACAGGCAGGGAGTTTACAGTCCAGAAAGACATCGCTGTAAGGAAATGTAAGACGGGGTCCAAAATGCCAAGTGCTGGGAGTGAGGGACAAAATGTGCCCAGGTCTCAGAGGTGAGCCTGACTGCTGGGAAGGGTAGGTGGGGATCGGAATGCTTCAAGGAGACAGCAGGGTTTATTTGCAGTCCTTTGATAGGCAGTCATAGGCAGGAGTAGGGAATCAGTACTCGTGCTATCATTTATTGGTAATTAAGGAATACTGATCTCGTGACTCATGACCTTCTGGCCCCTTGAATCTCCTGCAGTTAGCTGTTTCCCCACCTCCCACATCCTTTTCAGATCTTTTCTAATCTGTCTCCAGCTAGAAGCAACCACACCCCGGGGCAAGGGTTTGGTTGAAAAGAGTTAGGGTTATTTCTTTAGAGATGGTGATATTTTCAGAAAATATGTAGATTTACATAGCATGAATTTATTTCAAACTAAGATTCAACAAATAAGTATTGGAATTAAATACAGATTTCTTATTTAAAGTAGAAATATATCACTACTGAAATGGCATCACATGAAAGGGCCCCTTCCACTGCAGTTCTGAAATCTTCCATCATGGAAATAATTCTCATGTTTCTCTTTTATAATAAATTAATATCTTTATATAAACTTGAAAAGATTAATTTTATTTATAGTTTCTCCATATCTATTATTTATCATTTTTTAAAAAATAGGGTCTTGCTATTTAATTCAGGCTGACCTTAAACTTACTGTATAGCCCAGGCTGGTCTTCAACTCATGTTGATCCTCCTGCCTCAGCCTCCCAAGTGCTGGGACCGCATGTGCCACCATGCCCAGCTCATGTCTGTAATTAAAACTAGAACATTTTTCAATTTTCTTAGCTTTTCTTAGTAAAATATTACATGCAAATGATGTATAATTTTCTTGTAAGAATCCATGGAATTGAGCTGGGTAAAGTGGTGCATACCCTTAATCCCAGCACTTGGGAGGCTGAGGCAGGAGGATCAACATGAGTTCAAGGCCAGCCTGGGCTACATAGCAAGACCCTGTCTTAAAAAACAAAGACAAAAAGAATCCATGGGGCTGCATTTTATTTGTCCTCAATTAAAAAAAACCCACATTAGTAATAAATGTACACTGTAAAAAAAGATTATAAAAAAGGTTCTAAAATGTAGCCTTACCAACCATAGATAACCTTGGCAAAACTTAGTTTATTTAATTGCAGCCTTTATATTACTCTTGTTGTAAATACATCAATATCATATGTCTATTTTCTTAAACTGTATCTCTATAGCTATCGATGCATTCATCTTTATCTAGAAAATAGAAGTACACTCTACATGTTATTTTAAGTTGGTTTCACAATTCAAACTGTATAAATGAGTATCTAAAATGATAAAAAAAAAATAAAAAAGGAGTTGGTCTGATCGCTGCCGAGAGTTTTAGTTCTCCTCCAAACACCTGGAAAGGACTCCTTGGGCTGGGGTGAAGAGCAGGGCGCAGTAAACGGGAGCCTAGCTGGCCTCCCAGTCACTCCTGGCCTCTCCCAGGGCCCAAGGGGACGCTTCTTTCTGCTTGTTCTTGTGCCTGTGCACGGGACATCAGGAAGGAGCATAGGAGTCTGGGACGCAAGCTCCTGTCCACCACCTTCATTCCTGCCTCTCCCAGCAGCACCACTTCCTGGAATCGCCACTCCACTTTTCAAATACTTTGTTACTTTCTCTTTTGATTTACTATTTCTGTCTTCTTTTTCCTGTCTCCATTTCTTTCTCTTTTCTCTCACCTTCTGGCATTTTCTTTGCTCTGTTTATTTTTAATTTTATTTTTATATTTTATA
>NW_004624800.1:11477945-11526352 GCF_000247695.1 Heterocephalus glaber
TCATGGGAAGCTGGTGCATGTACATAACACATCTTAATACTTTTTACTTCCCCTCCCTCCATCTCTTGGTCTCTTTCCCATTTGCAAAAGATCTATCTCCTTATTTCTTATCATCTGTCTTTTATTTTCCTCTGTGATTGATTTCTCCTTTGGATTTCTTAAGTAAGAGAAACCATGTGATATTTAAGCTTGTGTGTCTGATTTACTTCACTTAACATTATGGTCTCAAGGTGCATCTATTTTCCTACAAGTGACTCAAATTTATCCTTCTTTATAGCAGAATAGTATTCCATTGTGTGTAAATACCACATTTTCTTTATCCATTCATGGGCCGATAGACATAAAGGCTTCTTCCAAGATTTAGACTTTTTGAGTTGTGTTGCTATAAACACAGGTATGCGTGTATCACTGTAATACGATGTTTTTAACTCTTTCAGGAAGATACCTATAAGGGGAATATTTGCTCCATTTCCTTAGAAACCTTTATTCAAAATATACATTGTGCTCAGGATCGGGCCTGGCCACATGATGTGTGGAGTCGAGTGCAAAATGAAAATGAAGCTCCACAAATTAAGTAATTAGGAAGGATATCAGTGGAGAGCTGCTGAGTGTTAAGTCAGTTGTGAGACCCTATGTGAATGTGTAGTTCTAAGCCCATGAAGCTGGCCTTGTGTTCAGCGGAGCGAGGTTAGGGCTTAAGTGTAGAATATCAGTTAAAATCTCACGACACTCTTTTCCTAACAGTACTTATGTAATACTTTATTTTTAATTTAGCATTTCATCTTTAATTGACATAATTGTGTTTATGGGGCCCAGTGTTTTCAGATATATGTATATGTTGTGGAAATGATGACACTGAGCTTATTAACATGACCATCACATCACTTATCACTTCTTATGTAATGAGAACCTTTAATATATGAGGTGTAATGAAAAATATGTTGGATGTTTAAAATTTTTATTGCAGTAAAAGACACATTGTTATTGATCTCTCTCAAAATATTACCTGTTGTTTTGAACACATTCATTGTATTGTTCTTGCTAGTTTCTGAAGCAGTTCTAGAAGACCTCCTTCATGTCTTCATTGCGCTGTCGTGGCTGCCTCGATGTCCTGAACTGATTCAAACCTTTTACCTTTCATGGTCATTTTGACTGTGGGCAAGAGCCAGAAGCACATGGTGCCAGAGCCAGACAATAAGGTGGATGAAGACACACTATAATCCGTTTATTTGATAAATTTGATTTTATCTCATTCCCCTCTCAAGCTCCCTACCCTCCCTATATACAACAGTTTTGTTGCTATTTTTTCCTTCTATTTTCACCTTTTTTCTTGTCCTTCCTTTCCTTTCTCCCTCCCTCCTCCCTTGTTCCCCTTCACATTTAAACACTTTCTTCCCATGTAATCTATTTGACAGAAATTGCCACAAACATTTGATTCAATGAGTGTTCAAAAAATACAATGAATATTTAAGTAAAAGTTTTATTACAGTAAAAGACACATTGCCATTAATCCCCTCAAAATACTCTGAACACATCCCATTTTTTTTCTTGGCAATGTATTTTTTACTCTAATAAGTTTTTTAAAAAATGTAAACATTCAACATAATTTTTGATCACTCTTTTCTTTGTTACCTACTTGGAAATATGCAATATATTATTAGCTATGATCACCATGATGTGCGACAGATCTTGAAAATTTATTCCTCAGGACTAATGGAAACTTTGTATCCTTTGGCCAACATCTTCCTAATCCCTTCCTCAGCCCCTGGTAACCACCATTCTACTCTCTACTTATGTTAAATTTGACTTTAGTTTCCAGATGTGAGATCATGTGGTATTTCCCTTTCTGGACCTGGATTAGTTCAGTTAGCATAGTGTTTTATAGCCTCATCCATAATGTTGCAAATGGAATTTCTTTTCCTTTTTTTTTTTGAGGCAGGGTCTTGCTTTGTAGTTCAGGCTGGGCTTGAATTCACTCTGTAGCCCAGGCTGGCCTCAAACCTGTGGCAATCCTGCTGCCTCAGCCTCCAGTGTGCTGGGATTACAGGTGTACACCACCACACCCAGCTGGAATTTCTTTTAAGGCTGAAGAGTTTGCCATGATATATTTACACCTCATTTTCTATTTTATTCTATTTTATTTTATTTATTTTTGCACCTCATTTTCTTTATCCATTTATCTGTTGGTGGACACCACAGTTGGCAGGACAGTCTTAAAGTCAGGAATTCAGTGTTAAGTTCTTAAATTTTTAAAGTCTTAAATTCAGAAATGGAGGCACAGGACCACCCGCTTCTCTCCTGGATGATTCACAAACATCTACACACTGGGCCTACAGGTTTTCTAGGAAGAGCTCTGATTTGTTTCAAGGTCCAGAAGGCTTTCTTCTCTCCTCAGGGGCAGGGCCCTCCCCATCCAGCCTTAAGCAACACTGTACAGAATTAATATACTAAAATTAATGTATTAATGGTCTCTATTTTTATGCTGATATATAGAGATCAGACCATATAGTTTAATTTTTTCCAATCATAATTATATCCTAAGAATTTCCAATGTTCTTAAAATTTCTTCACAAACACAATTTTTGATGGCTCTGAGACATTACCCCCTGGGTGTACCACAATTTATTGAAGCATCCTCCTGCTCTCATAGTTTAAGGCATCATAATTTTGGAAATGAATAGTGCAGAGGCAACCACCTTTATTAATAAAACTGCACTCACCATGCTCTGGGAAGCTCTGATTAACAAGAGACTATACTTTGTTTTATTTTGCCCTTATGGGTATAAAGATTGGACATTTCCCCCTATTTTTATTTTACGTTAGCATACACATCACAAAACTCCTTTAAAAAAAGGAAGCAATCTGGATATGTACTTTTGGTATTACTTCACGGAAACTGTGAGTAAAGATTTTAAATCCCAGAAGATGCAGGAAACATGGGAAAGGGGAGAGCAAAGTGTTGGGGACAAAAGGGGGGAATGGGGTATGAGGTGAGGAAGGGCCAGAGGAAGGAGGTAAAGGGAGGCTGATGCTAGCTTCTCAAGGCCCCAGCCCTGTGGAAGGCTGTGTACCTAGTTCCCAACAGGTGTCCAAGTGCGGTCTCAGCTTCAGAAGAGTGGTTTCAAAGAAGCCAGAAAGCTAATGAAACTCACAGGACTCTGATTAACCCACTGTGGGCACAGAGAGAGGCAGGGACTTGGATAAATACCACGGGGATGGGAAAGTTTTATGGAGGTGGAAGGAAACAGGTCATACAGGCTAGGATCAGAGGCCCAGGGCTATTCTCAGGATCTGCAAGGTGGGTCAGGGGAGGGATGACGGAGGGATGAGCAAGTGGCCTAGGCCATGCATAGCTGGGCATCTTCCTACGCCGTGTCTTGCCTTGGTTTTGCTGGTCCAGGTGGTGGGACCCAGCCATTCTCGGGTTCCCTCCACTGCCCGTACCACTGTCCACCCCATCACTGTGGCTGGTCAGAGACAGTAAGTGGCAAACTGGTTAGTGGAGCAAGACTATGGGGCTTAGTCTTCTGACCCAGAGAGGAACAGGTTTCCAAAACACTGAGAGAAAGGGGGATTGTGTCTCACGTGTACCACACAGCTGCCCCAGAGTGGGCTGCATCTGGAAAAGGCTCTTCTTTGTGTGAATCTCTAGAGCAGGCACAATGTGACTGTAGGAATGAGAGCATAGCAACACCACCAGGACAGACTGACCCAGAAATGTTTTGGCTAATGGCATTAGGTTTATTTTGTGGAAAAGAAGAATTTGGGGTTCTCCATAAGGCACTTGTGGAGCTCAGATGTAAAGGCAACCACAGCTAATGACGGACCCCTTCCAGGGCATCCCTGGAGACAGACAGGAGGGAGACATCCCCCAGGGCCACAAGGGACACCCCCTATCAAGTTGATAAATTTGGGGACCTGGAGCAGATGGCCGCTTGTTTACATCAACAGCTTGCTTCTGCCAGGGAGTTCTAAAGTTTGGCATTCAGGGTGGGAGGCACAGGGCCCATCCACTTCTCTCCTGGATAAAGAAAAGCAGAGATGTCTACACATTGTTCTCAGGTGTGCTGGCAGCAGGGGTGGCCCAACAGGACCCAGGAGTTTTCTAAAAAGAGCTCTGTTTGACTCCAAGGAAGAAGCTTGCTGAAGGCTTCCTTCTCTCCTGGGGGGACCTGGCGGCTCCTCCCCATTCAACCTTGAGCAGTACTGGCTGTATAAAGTTTTTTCTTTTTTTTTTGGTACCAGAGATCGAACTCGCGACCTTGCACTTGCATGGCAGGTGCCAGAACCACTGAGCTAAATCCCTGGCCCTATGTATAAAGTTTTCTTGTGGGAAGTGTCAAGCATTTTTTGTTCTGAATGCCTGCTCTGGTCAGCTGATATAATGGGGGTGGGGCTGGGGTCAAGGTTGATCGGAGTGGAAACTGGAATTTACCTAGCAAGTACGCTAGCAATTCCATTCGGTCAGAGCCAAATAACATGTGCGTCTGGCGATCCACGTGGACCACAGTGATGGGCAACCCGAAGGCCTAAAGAAAGCAGAGTGCAGGGAAGAAGGCAATGGTGCTATTAGGCTGGGATTGAGGGCTTTCAGGCAACAGCTGTCTGGGGTCTCAGCAGCCCAGTTGCCAAAGAGTTGTTCGGAAACATGGACCAAGGTGTCTTCTCTGCTTGGGACACTGAGGCTCTTCCTTTTCTTTCCTTCCTTTCTTGTGCTCAGGTAGAGGAAGGGAGAAGATGAGGGTTGTCTGGGAGAGCTGGGAAGGAAGCATGAGCGGGGCTTTTGGGCAGGAGTACAGAGCCCTTTGCTAAGAAACCGTCTCTTTCTTCGGGACAGGACTTGGGAATACACGGAGAGTTGCTCACCCCATATTTGCAGGCTGCCTCAGTGGTCTCCTTGAGCTGATTCTTCACTTGTGCTGTGGAGCTCTTCTCCAGAAGGCCTTGGGCTTTCTCTGCAGATAAACCAGCCTTCTGCGCTGCCTGAGGGGACATGGCAGGGGACACAGCTCTATCTGCACTGTGGAAGCAGGAGCTCAGGAGAAGAAAACTCTGATGTTTTCTTTGGGTGTTTCCAAGTTTTCCTGGGAATGCCTTTCCCCACCCACAGTCATCCTTGTCAAGAGGCAGTCTGTGACAATGGCAGTTTATCCTTGTCAAGAGAAATTCTTTCTCCAAAATTTGAAATGGGTGAAAAGAACAGTGGGCAGAGTCACAGCCAGAGGAAATGAACACCAGAGGGCATCTTAGAGATCACGTAGTCTCACCTCTTCATTTCACAAATGAAGAGACTCTGGTCAGAGGTGACACAGTACTTGTTCAGAGGTACAGATCTCTAAGTCTCTAGAATTCAAGTCCAAGGTGCTTACTTTCCTACTTCTCAGAATCCCTAAATACCTAATTTTTCAAATCAAGGGCTGGGTACTAATTTCCATGGACTTTCTGGAGGACTCTGACATGTCACAGTGGTAGCCTCTTGCCTGGCTTCAAGAGAATAATAAAGGCTTTGGCTTAAAGATGCACATTAAAGCTTGGGACCAGTGGTTCTCAAGCCTGGTGCACATCAGAATATCCTGGGGAGCTTTAAAAAACCCTGATCTGCAGGCCAACCCTAGCAAATGACCACATCAGGTGGGAAAGGTGATGCTGATGGACAGCCCTGGCTGAGAATCACTGCAACCTGACCTACATTTGGAGGCCACAAAGTCCATGGTGATGAGCCATTGCCTTGACAGGTTAAATGAGAGAACTGTGTCTCAGACAAAATGGCCAACAATAGGAGAATGGATAAGTAAGCAGAAATAAGGTCACTGGTTGGAAAACTAGGTCAAAACAAAGAACTGTACTTTCAGAAAGTCAAAAGTGGCATGGAAAGGGGTTTTTAAATATTAAGCAGAAAAGCAGGCTAAAAAATTTCTTTGCAGGAACAAAGACACTAGATGGTAGTGGGCAGGCTTTTGAACACAACTTTAGTGTGGTCTGTCATTTCATATATTAACTATGAATATGCCTCAACTATCTTCTATAAACTGAATTTTCTCACTTAATCCCACAGGGTGTCATTTTTAAATTTTTAATTAATTATTTATTTTTCACAGGGTGTCATTTTTAAAACCCCATCTCTGTATGGCATGCATTCAGTGTTTTGAGAGCATTATCCATTTGTTCTCACTCTGACACTTGTCACATCTCTTTTTGTCTTTTTAAAGCCTCTTTTAAAAATCTCTTGCATTGTAATATACATCTGTTGGTGAGTTTTGTGATGGAGTATTTGGAGACTTGTGAATACGCCATCCTTCCACACCTGGGGTTCTAGCTGTGATTCTTTCTCTCCCATCAACTACATTTTACCCATGTGTTACTCATTTGGCATTTCTTTTTTCAACCATGAGATTTAATTTGTTTTTAGTACTGGGACTGAACCCAGTGCTCTGTGCATGTTACACACACTCTACCACTGTGCTACATCCCCGCCTGCTAACACACTGTTTTGAGCATGCTTTTAATTCTCTTTTCAGTAATTTGTCCCCTCTAAAACATTTTTTCCCCCAAAATCACTATGAGCTTTTTCATGCAATATGATAGCCATTGTTCTTTCTCTTTGCTCTCAACACCGGCTGTTCTCAGATCCCTGGGAGAACCCTGGGCGCGGGGCCCAGTCACTCACAGCCAGGATGCTCTGGGACTCCACGATGTCTTCATCCTGGGAAAGGAGGACGCTCAGCAGAAAGGGAGTAGCAAAGACAGGGAAACGACAATGAGGAAAGGCAGTATTGTTATTCTGGAAATGGGCCTGGGAAAGGTCAGAAAGCCATCCAGGGTCCCCCTCAGTGGACTTCCAGAGCCCATCCCTCACCTGTGACCAGATGCGCATCCATAGCTCCCTGGACACCTTTTCCAGGCTCTCGGGGTGTTCCATGTTCACGGCAGTGAGGAACCGCATGGCAGACAAACTTCCTGCAGGACAGATGCACTCAGAGGTAGAGCTCTTGTCTTTTTATCTGGATGTCTCAAGAACAGGCTCCTCCCTACTCACATGCCTCTGCTGCCTGCTAGCTTTCACCTGTTTCCCATAACCAACTCATCCTGTTAAACCCCTTTTTCTGACCCCACAGCCCCATGTTTGTTCAGCTCAGATCCTGACATTCCCCAGCAGGCTGCACCAAGTTAGTCTCCCAAGCCCACTGGCCCACTCTTTCCTGCCCTCTTCACCTTTTTCGAGAACCGCAGAGTTGAAATCCTTGGGAAATCTGAGGGGGACCTGGAAATGCTCTTTCAGGCGTCTAAGGTCATTTGCCATGTACTGAGCTTTTCGAGGAACCATAGCTGGTGGCTTGTTTCCTGGCAGTGGAGAGTTGGGACAGGCTGATGAAAGAAGAACTAAGGGTCCCAGGCTTGGAGGACCTTTCCCTTGGTCTCAGGCAGAGTGCAAATTACAGCCCCAGCTGCAGATGCCCATATAGAGACCCGCTGAAGGCAGCTCCTGCGGGCCCCGGAGATGAGATGACCCCAGCCCTGCCCCAAATGCCTCTCCCTGCCTACCGCTGTCTTTCATGATCCCTGCAATATAGGTGGGCCGAAACTGCAGCTTGATGTTCCAGATGTTCCGATACCTGCACAGGACCTACCCCCGAGGAAGCAAAAAAACCCAAAAACACGGGTCAGAAACACCTCACCTGGCAGCCAATTAGCCAGAGATTCTAAGTGCAGAGCAGGGCGATAAGGGCACTCCGGGCTGTTTGGTTTAAAAGGACACACAGTTCTCCTAGCCTAGAATCAATTTCACGATCTCTGCTCCTACTCGTGATTTCCCTTCTATTCTGGACCTCGCCCTCAAAAACTGAGCAGAGGGCCAATGAATATGCGTTTCTCCTTGGTTCTCTGGGGCTGGTCCTGTTCCTTCTCCCCACCGTGGGAAGGCTGTACTGTCTCAGGAGACAGGGTCTCCAGGTGGAGCCCGCGACTCTGACCCGTTTAAACGCACGAAGTAACCGTCAGCCTTACACACTCTGAAGGTCGCAACCCCAGGGGCAGCGCCAGGGATTTCAGGAGACTCAACCCTGGTGCCCTTGCCCTCCAGGCCCAAGCGGCTTCCCCGGCGTCACCTCGAAGCCCAGCCAGGAGTAGGGGGATAGCACATCATAGAAGAGCTCCAGGGTGCGTGGCGAGGGCCCCATGTTGCTCCGGGAGGCAGGTGGCGAAAAGGAGAGCGAAGGGAAGGTGAATCAAGCGGCCTCAGCCACCTCTCCCGGGCCCTCAGACCCAGCAACCCCTCCCGGACCCGCCCACAGCGCCGGCCGCGCAGCCTCTGTGCAGACACTGGCCCGCGGGGAGGGCTGTGCCTCTGACGCCGCAGCTCTGCGTTCCGGAGTCGAGGGGCGCCGGGGTGGAGTCACCGTCCGCTGAAGTGGAGTCTGGGGCAAAAAGGGTGGTCTGAGGTGCTTGCAGTTCATCTCACCTAGCTGTGCGCCTTTGCCAGCAACTAGGTGGCTCTGAACCTCTTTGGCGCTTCAGCGCTCCAGCAGATAGGGCTGCATGAGCAGAATTATGAGGAAGGAAGGGCTTGCAATAAATGTTAGCTGTTATTATTTTTTCTTGGGAGTTGCACGAACCTCTTAGGACTGGGTAGAAGTTCCCAATTACACATTTTCTTGTGTTCCCTGGAACTTTCGTGACAACCAATATAGTAATCCTCTCATTGCATGCCTGAAATCACAGACAATACTGAACCCTACATACAGTATACTATATTTTTTTCCTATATATACCTATAACAAAGCTAAATTTATAAATTGAGGACAATTAGGGATTACCACTGATAGCTAATAACAATCTACTGCATTAAAAGCTTGCATTTAGGGGTTATTATTAACTAAAATAAGGCTTACTTGAACATGAGTACTTCAGTGATCTTCCAGATGATTCGATAATCGAGATGGCTTCTAGTGACGAATGGGTGGGTCATGTATACATGGGATATGATGGACAAAAGGCCGATTCACACCTCAGGAGGGAAGGCACAGGATTTCATCATGCTACACAGAAAGACTCACACTTCAGAACATATGAAGTATTTATTTTTGTAATTTTCCATTTATTACTTTTTAGACTAAGTGGACTGGGGAAAGCAAAACCACAGAAAGTGCATCTGCAGGTAAGGGGTGGGAGGAACCCCTGTAGGCCCAACTAATCCACCTAGTGTGGCCCAGGAAAGAACATACGTAGGCACAGCTTCAGATACAGAAGAGCACAGTAAATCTTGAGAATGTAAGTTACAGAGTTGATGTGTCAAGTGCCTGGTCATAAGATCATAAGCTCTTAAAATCATTGAAAAGTGCATTAAATGAGCAGCAAAAAGTGAGGGAAAATTTTATACATTTCTTGAGAGCATGAAAGAGAGAAGTGCTGGTAGAGAATAGTGTGACCTCACTGCTGCAATAACTGTAGGCATGGTGGGGAATTTGTATTTGCAAATATGTCATGTTGAATTATAATTTCATTTACCACAATAAAACAATTTTTAAAAATCCCTTTACAATTTATTAAAATTATTTTGAACACTACTAATTTTATAAATTGGCAAACACATAATAAAGATTCCACTTTTCATTTGTATTTGTTAGGAAAAAAATTACAGGCTAACAGAATACAAAGCGCTAATCTACACCTCCACATGGATTATGCTGTGTGATCAAAAGCTATAATGAATGTTTAAATTAAGTTATTACTGTAAAAGATATATTGCTATAAGCAGGGTGGGAGATTTGGTGTGCCCCGTGCAGATTTTCCTCTCCCGCTGCCCTGGGTAGGCTCGCTCCCTCTAGCTCCTGTGGTGTGGATGAGGACTCAGCTGGTCTCTCTGCAGTAGGGCCGCCTTCCCCACGGCCATGGCTCAGCAGGGCAGTGTGGGTCAGTCGTGAGGCTGCTGAAGCTGCTCTCCGTGGAGACCTAGCAGTTCTGCGTTTGAGTTGGGACCCTTAGTGAACCGTGACACCTCTCCCAGTTACAGGTAACTCTGAATTTTCCAGCTGCAGAATGTATAGTACCTTAAAAGATGAGGTCTCCCAGGGTTGCCCAGGCTGGTATTGAACTCCTGGGCTCAGGGGATCCTCCCACTTTAGCCTCCCAGGTAGCCAAGACTCCTGGTGAATGCCACCATGCCCTGGTTTCTACTTTAAAAGACTAAAATGCACAGCAAGTTGGCCATGATGAGTAAACTGGAATTAAAAGAAGACAAGATGCTAGGGGTTCAATTTGTGGGAGATGATGATGTTCTCTTTTTTTGGTACCGGGGATCGAACTCTGGTCCTTGCACTTGCGCAGCAGGCAGTGAAACCACTGAGCTAAATCCCCGGCCTGATGATGATGTTCTTAATCATATTCTTTTTTTTTTGGTACTGGGGATTGAACTCAGGACCTTGCGCTCATGAGGCAGGCACCAGAACCACTGAGCTAAATCCCCGGCCCCCTTAATCATATTCTTGCTAGAGAAGGAGACACTAAATTAAAGAAGGAGCAAGCTCAGCTTTTGGTCAATCCACAAAAAATAATAAAGAAGCAGGAATATGATGTGGAGGAAGGTGACCAGGAAGTATTAAAGGATCAGAACTATGTGGAGGTTTTGGGAAGAAACATTAAAGAATTTTTGAAAAATGGCTCTGCTACAGATGGTGGGAATAAAGTTTATTCTTTTCAGAATAGAAAATGCCCTGAAAAGATGGCTAAATTAGCTTCTGAACTAACCAAAAACCAAGAAAAAGTGTTTCATTCAGGTTGAAAAATGATCCTGGGATTTTAAGCATTGCTCAGAGTAGCAAGGGGCATTCTGCTTCAGACATAGTTCAGCCAAAGAACAATGACAAAAATGAATTGCAGTCTACACCACCTCGTAGTCTAGGAAAATGATTAATAGTTGTAAGGTCTCAGTCTGACAGTGAAAGTGAATATTCAGCTTCCAACTCAGAGGAGGATGAAGGGGTTGCGCATGAGTCTGAGGACGCGAATGTGTCTGTATTCAGCCAGAAGATTCAGACTCAGAGTAGAGTGTCAGCTCCTGTCTGCAAAGGACCACCTTCTAAGAAAATGAGAAGAGATAAAACTTGTGACTTAGTGGAAGAATACTTTGAAGCTCACAGCAGTTCCCAAGTCTTGACCTCAGACAGAACCCTGCAGAAGCTGAGGAGAGCTGCCCTGGATCAGCAAACTCTGTGTAACTCACTAAGCAAGGTTTCCCCTTCCTTTTCTACTGAATTTAAACAAACAATTAAATCAACAATATGAAAATTTACTTCCTCAATGGTTGTTGCAGTTACACCTTGGTTTCAACATTGTGCTTTATGGCTTGGGTCTAAGAGATTTACTGGAAAGTTTCCGAACCACCATGCTGCAGGACTCGGCTTGAAGGACCCTAGTTAGCAAGACAGACTCCATATTGCTGCTTGACCCACCTGCCTGCCCTTTAGATGAACTCAGGAGGAAGCTTAGAAAACTCCTCCCCTTAGAAAGTCTCTTTAGAAATAACAATTAATCAACTATTGTTTTACAAATGTTCTAACGGCAGGACGTTTCGCTTCTGTACCTTTTGCTTGCTTTACTAGTTCTCCCCCATAGGGGGGCCTAGAAACTGCTGGCCTTAAAGGTGTATAAAACATGTTTGTCTCCCCCCAGTCGGGGCTCGAGTCCGATGCTCAGCTCGGGCCCCTGCCGGTAATAAACTCCTGTGTGGATTTAATATCGGTCTCTGGTTGGTTCTTTCTCGCTGGGTCTAACATGCTCATGTTGTCATCAATGGCTTCCCTGGGATCAGTGTGAAGTCAATCCTGAATTCTGTAACAGAAGGAGTCTTTGATCACATGGGTACTTTCCCAAGTGTTCTGGATCAGCTAGACTGGATCATACACAGATTTAAAGAAGTGTGAGACCACGCAAAGCAGAGCTTTTATAACTGGCTGTGGTACGAGACCACCACTTATGGTCCCTACACCGAGGAGACGTCCTACGAGAACTCTCTGCTGGTCGAGCAGTCCGGCGCACTCCCGCTGAGCGCCCTTACACACATCCTGCGCAGCCTCACCCCTAATGCACAGGGAATTTTCAGGCTGCTAATGAAGTATCAGCTGGACAAGCAGGAGGACCCTTCCTACATGGGGCCGTCCTTTCAAGACTTCTACCAGCAGTGTCGGGAGGCCTTCCTCGTCAACAGTGACCTGACACTCCGTGCCCAGCTGATGGAGTTCAGGGACCACAAGCTGATAAGAACGAAGAAGGGAACCAATGGAGTGGAGTATTTACTAATCCCTGTTGACAGTGGAACGCTGACTGATATCTTGGAGAAGGAGGAAGAGGAGGCTTGAAGCTGGCCTCTCCCCTTGAGACTTCCACCAGCGTCGTGTGCCCCAGTGTCTGCTCTGTGAAGCGTAGCGTTTACATCCACACTCGATTCCTCCCCAGTGTGCAGGAGCCGCTGCGGGGGCAGCTGCGTCCACAGGACTGGTCCGCCAGCCGCCACCCAGTGCTCCACACTGCTGCACCCAGTGCTCCACACTGCTGCTCCGGCTGACTGAACGTGCCTTCTTCATTGGTTACCCCTGGAGACTTCCTGCCGGATGAAGTATGCTCAGGGACTGTTTGAACTGGATGTCTGTGAATTCTTTCATACTGGAGATATTAGTCCTGAATTTTTTTTTTTTTTTTTTTTTGGTACCGGGGATCGAACTCAGAACCTTGCGCTTGCAAGGCAGGCACCGGAACCACTGAGCTAAATCCCTGGCCCTAGTCCTGATTTTTTGAAGAGGGCCTTTAATACTCCCCGAACTTGTGGTGTGCAGTGTGCTTGTCCCAGAGTGTGAACGTACACAGCGTCCCGTGTGTGTGTATTGTGTGTGGGACCCAGGGTGTGGGGAAGGCATCACGTCTGAGATATAAATGGAGGGGACTTGGGCTGGGGACACAGCTGGGATGAGGGAGCAGCAGAGTGCACAGGATGTCTGCCCAGCTGGGAAGCATGGGAACAGACAGGTGTGTTGGAACAGTCACATCTGTGCGGTGACCTTGACCTTGAGATGCAGACAAGAAGCCAGGCTACAGAACAGAATCCTGAATTATATTACATTTTAATGATTGTTTTTGGAACAACAGAAAATACAACACTTTATTCTTGTATATTGACATATTTTTATTTTCTTGAATAATTTGCAGGTGAATAGTGTATTACTAACAGTTGGCTGAAAACCTTGCCTTCCCTGTCCAGCAGATATGAAAGCATGTAGGATCTTTCCACCGCTTTGAAAGCACAGATCTCAGCCTCTGAACATTCACACAGGCTGTTTGTTTAGGAAAGAAAGCAGAGCTAAGTGTGGCCACTGCTGTGAGCTTCTGGTCTTCACATAGTCCCCGAAACACTTCACACTTGGAAATGAAATGTTTGTTCACATGTAATGAATAAAATCTGTGCCTCATCAGCTTTCTCATTCATCTATGTTGTAAACCTCTTTCATGAAAAGATTTCCAAAAATGCTTGTGACCTTTTGTTAATTTCCTAGTGACATATAATTGATTTTGTTAAATCCATTTAAGGTTATAGTCTTAAATATAACTACTGCAAATGTCATTTGTACATGAATTGATTTTTGCTTTATTTTGTATTGTTTGGTGCCGGGGAATGAACTCAGGATCTTACGCTTGTGGGCAGGTGGAGGAGCCACTGAGCTAAATCCCCGGCCCATGAATTGATTTTTTAAAAGTTTTTTTTTGCCAGTAGTTGAGTATATTTAATGAGAGTGAATCTTCTTCCCATTCCCTGACCCCAGTATTTAGGCAGCCATGCACAGCAGCTCTTAAATATTTATGGTTTATTTTTATAATTTTTGTGTCTATATACTATTGAGAACACTAAGTATATGTGAAAGAGTGCTATTAATAAAAGCAAATTTGAATAGAAAAAACAGACATATTGCTATTAGCCCCTCTCAAACTATGCCCTTTGCTTTGATCACATGTATCCCATTTTTCTTACCACTTTTTGAAACAATCCTGAAAGTTCTTCTTCCAGAGTGTCTTTAGATGCATCATGGCTGCCTCAGTGTGATGTTCTGAACTGATCCAAAACATTTACCTTTCATGGTCATTTTCACTTAGGGAACAGCCAGAAGTTGCCGAGTGCAAGGTCCATTGAATAACGTGGATGAGGACACAGTATAGCGTTTTTATGAGCCTGCCTTTCTATTGGATGGCACTAGGCAGCAGCATTCACCATATTTTTTTTATTACATATCGTAAAGACATTTTTATCTAGAAGTTCCCCCAAAGCCTCATGCAGTTATAGGTGGGACTTTTGGGAGTGAGTGGAGCATGGGCAGATGATACTGGGTTAGTCCACCGATTAGTTTAGCTTCGTTCTGGGTATGACTGAATAGATTCACCAGGTGTGATTGGCACCAACCAATAGGCTTGTATCCTGGATGCAATAAAAAGGGAAAGCAGAAGGAAGATTGGTGTTTCCTGCTTGCCATGCCATGGGCTCTTTCTCCTCTGCCAGGCCCCTCTGCCACGCCACCCTGCTTTGGAGCCAGCTAACTATGGACTAAAACCTCTACACACCATGAGCCAAAATAAACCTTTCCTCCTTCAACTTGTGGGTATTGGGTATTTCGTCCTAGCAATGAAAAAGTAACTAAGATAAACACCAAAGAAAACTTCCAGAATTGCCTCAGAAAGCGGCAGGTACAATGGGATAAGTGTGTTTGAAGATAGGGGCATGTTTTGAGGGGGATTGATGGCAGTGTGTCTTTTATTGTAATAAATTATTTTTATTTAAACATTCACCATATATTTTGGTCACACTTCATGTACTCTAGATCTGGCATGTCTCTTGAAGGTCCATTCGTTAAGGGCTCAGTCCCTAGGTTAGTGGTGTGGGGAGGTGGTGAAAACTTAAGATGTGGGACCTAGTGGAAGACATGTTGTTAAAGGAGATTGTGGAACTCTCATCTCTCCTGTCTCTGTCTCTCCAGTCCTGGTCCTGAGGTGAATGGCTTTGCCCTGCCTCATGCTCCCTCCGTGATGCTCCCCCCGCCAAAATACGGTAATGGTGGCCAACTCATAAGGACTGATATTCCAAAACTATGAGCCAGAGTACGTATTTTCTCTATAAATTTATTACCTCAGGTATTTGTTATAGTAATTGTGTTACTTAGGATTCCCACTGGTGGGATAGAAAACCTGACAACTGCAATTTAAGAGTGTGTGTGCATGTGTGTGCATGTGTGTGTGTGTATGTGTGTGTGTGTAGGTTTAATTTAGATCACCATTGTAATAAATAAATATTTGAGGGAAATTGAGACTATGAAAATATCTTTCAGCTTTTGCTGGAATTGCCACCAATTTTTGCATCCATCAGGGAATCTTGCCTGTAGCAGTGATGACTGTGTGTGTTAATCTTAGGCTGGGGATGTAGCTCAGCAATAACAGTGCTTGCTTAGAGTACATGAGGGCCTGGGTTCATCCTCTAGCACTGCAAACAAACACAACAACAAATCAGTGATTTTTCCGTTTCCTTCATGTTGCTCTTTGAATCTGGAGTGGCCCCCAAAGGCTCATTCTTGAAGGCTTGGCCGCAACTGGTGTGATATTGGAGCTGATGAAAACTTCAGATGGCAGGATCTAGTTTGAGAAAGGAGGTCATAGGGAGTGTGGCCTTAAAGGGAATATTTTATCCCTGGTTGCAACTGCTGTCTTCTTCCTCTTCCTCTCCTCCTCTTCCTCCTCCTCCTCCTCCTTTTCTTTTTCTCCTCCTCCTCTTCTCTTTCTCCCCTTCATCCTCCTCCTTTTCCTCCTCTCCTTCTCCCTCTCCACCTTCTCCTTCTCCTCTTCCTCTTCCTCTTCCTTCTCCTTCTTCTTCTCTTTCTCCTTCTCCCCCCCTTCTCCTGCTCTCCTTCCTTCTCTCTCTTCCTCCCTCCTTCCTTTTCTTTCCCCTTTCTGGCTGCCATAGGTAAATATCTTTCCTTCACCATGCCCTTCTTCACCAGGGGGAAAGAAGAAACAAATCCAAGTTACCATGGACTGGGACCTCTGAAGTCATGAGCCATGAGCCTTTTATCCTTCAAATTGTTTTTTAGGTATTTTGTCACAACAACAAAATGATGACTACCACAGTTCATTTCTTCCATATTTATTACTGGGAAGTCTACTGAAGGAGACTTGTCCTTTCTATTTATTTATTTTTTCAATCACTTATTTATAACAGTATGGACTCATTTAAGTATAATAAAAATCTTAATATTTATCTGAATATATCCTGTATATATTATTATTATTATTATTATACTGGAAGCTGTTGTGGATAATGTGGAGTGGGAACAACAACAAAATTATATACACTGCTATGTTCTATTATCTTCATATTTCTGAGAAGGGTCTAATGTTAAAGGAAAAGCTAAATTTAATTTGAGCAATAAATGGTTCATGAATCAGATAGTACTCAGAACCAAAAGCGGCTCAAAGAACTCCATTCTGCAATATGGGCAGTTCGTATTTATAGATAGAAAAGGCATTAAGTAGAGAAATAGCTTGATTGGTTAGAGTGAGGAGTTTGCTTTATTCAGACATGGTCTGATCAGTTGACTCCCTGTGGTTGTCTGAAGTTTGGCTGCCTGTGACTGGCTGAGATCTAGCTATCTGTTAGGGAAATTAGACTCCTAAGTTAAATATCAGTTTATTTCTGTAGTAAATTAGGTTGAAGTTCTTTTCATAGGAACTCAGAGTACAGAGACAGCCTCAGGGCATTGGCCTCTTGCTTATTTAATTTAACCCTAGATACTGATGAGGCCTGTTAAAACAATAAATAAAGGTATAAGTAAGATATCTAAAGTAGCTAAAGGATTCTATAGAAGAATTAAACATGATATAATTACTAGAAATTGGAAGAGTGAAAGGGTGGTGTATATAAACCAAATTCTCATGTTTTATAGATCAGCCAATAATGCTATTTACAATAGAAATCTCAATAAATAGAGCTTTAGTCATATAATTTGGAGTTAACTAATTGATTCTGGACATACATTAAATTAGTTGTCTTTTCAAATTAGTGAAATATGGATTATTAAATAAATGGTGTTGGGACATCTGGGTGGGTTACACAAAATGCAATTGGACACATACATCAGAATTTTCACTTGGAATGTTTGTTTTTTTTAAAAAGAGACCATTGAAATACCTAAGAAATTAGTGAAAAAACTTTAAAAAATCTGGAAGTACACACAATCCTTACAATTGTATACCAAATGCATAAACTTAAAAGATTGACACATTCACTTACATGCACATTTTAAAAAATCTAGTTGGCAGGGCCGGGGATTTAGCTCAGTGGTTCCAGTGCCTGCCTCGCAAGGGCAAGGTTGAATTTGATCCCTGGTACCAAAAAAAAAAAAAAAAAAAAAAAATCTGCTCGGCAAAATCCAGTAAGTAAAAAACTAACAAAACAAACAAACAAAAATCCAAAAAACAATAACAGAACTGGTAAAGATATCTTTGCTCATTTCACAGTGAAAAAGCTCATTTTAATTATCCAAATGCAGTAAAAACTGAAAGATCAGTACATTAAAGAACAAGGAGCCCAGTGGAAAAATGGGCAAATAAAATGAACATTCACAGAAATGGACTTTAGATGGCTTTCAAAAAACCAAAAAGGTCTATTTATAAACACTTTTAAATGTGGCTAGTTAAATCTACACTATGATTTTCTGTTGTATATCAAGTTTGCAAAGATCAAAAAATTTGATGACAGTGTTGGTGAGGATGTATAAGGAGGCATTCTTTTACATAATGTTTAAATTGGTAAAATCTTAATATGGGATTATCTTTCTGTTTTGAAAATACATAAAATCTTTAACTAAGCATTTTAAAGAATTTATGATACAAACATGATTGTTTCAATATGATGTTCTATGAAGTTTATTATTTTAAATTTAAAAGATCATTATTCTATATATTTATGGGATACAATGTAATGTTTATGCATACAATATGAAATGATTAAATCAATTTCATTAACATATCCATTACCTTACTTATCTGAACATTATTTTTTTCTAATGATGTGAAAAATTACATTAGAATTTTAATAGGGATTACATTGAATTTGTAGGTCACTTTGGATAGTGCAGATATTTTATCACTATCAGTTCTTCCAATCTTTGGTCATGGGATAACACTTCATTTGTTTGTGTCTTCTTCAATTTCCTTCATTAGTGTTTTCAAGCTTTATTATACAGATCATTCACCTCCTATTTTCCAAATTTAACCATTTATATCTAAGTTTTGTTTGTTTTTGTTGTTGCTATTGCAAATAGGGTTTCAGAACATTCATTCTGGGACAGCTCAATATTACTGTTTGGGAACACTACTGGGTTTTGTATGTTAATTTTGCATCCTGCAACTTTTCTGAATTTGTGTATCAATTCTAATGTTTTATTTTTGTAGTCGCTAGGGTTTCTATGTATCTATAACTATCTATCTATGAGTTTGTATTACCAGTAAAAAGAAACCATTTCACTTCTTCCTTTCCTTTTTAGATATCTCTTATTTCTTTCTCCTAATAGCCCTGGCTAGGACTTCCCAGGTGTATGAAAGTGGCCTTCCTTGTCTTGTGCCTCATTTCATAGGAAGAGCTTTCAGCTTCTCATAGTTGAGTACAATGTTAGCTGTGTGCTTGTCATATGTGGCCTTTGTTGTGTTGTATCATCTTAGTTACTTTCTCATCACTGAGACACAATACTAGACACCCAAAAATTAAAGGAGAAGAGATTTATCTTGGCTCAGTTTGTAGAGGTTTCAGTCCTTAGTTGGCTGGATCCAAGGCAAGGCAGCATCAGAGGACAAACAGTTAATGGCATGGTAGCAGGAAGTAGAGAAGGAAGAGGGAGGAGGAGGGAGGTTATCCTTCCAGGCCATGCCCACAGTGAGCCACCTCCTCCCTCTAGGCTCCACCTCCCAACATTGCATTTAGCTAAAAGGTCTTCAGTAGACTAATCTACCGATGAGTAGCATGTTCTCCATGATCCAGTCACCTCCTCAAAGCCCCACCTATGAGGACATGAGGTTTTTGAGGGACATCTAGCTATAAATCATAAAAGGTATATATTTTTTCCAAATCGGTTGAGTATTTTTTTTCTCATTAAATCTGGTTTTTTTTTTTGGTACCAAGGATCAAACTCGGGACCTTGCACTTGCAAGGCAGGCGCCAGAACCACTGAGCTATATCCCTGGCCCAGTTGAGTATTTTTTTTTAATCATGAAAGGATGTTAAATTTTGTTAAATGCTATCTGGATCTATTGAGGTGGTCATATAATTATCCTTTATTCTGTTAATGTGATTTCTCACATTTATTGATTTGTGTATGTTTAACCACTCTTTGTCCATATTTCTTTGTGTTCTCTGAACTTAAGAAGGTTATTTGAGTTCCTCAGGGTATGTTATTGGAGCTTTACTAGTTTCTTTTCAGAGTGTCATATTTCCTTGACTCTTTGTAATCCTGGCGTCTTGCATTGCCTTCACATTGGTGTAAACATCCTTCCCTTATGGATTGAGTAAGTGTTTTTTGGTGGGGATAGACCTGTGCTGTTTAGTTTAGCTTAGGATTCCAGAAGGGCTGGCTGGTAGTGACCATGAGTAGGTACACTTTGTTGTCAAGTTCTCTTGTTGGGTTGGGAAGCTGCATGTGTTTTGAGGTTGAATGAGGTTGCTGGTTGTACTCCCCAGTCTGGTGAGACCACTGGCTGTATTTTGAGGTCAAGTGGAGCTGCTGCCTTGCCTCTGCAATCACCGCTGACTGGGCAGGGCTGTAGGCTGTGTTCTCTGAATGGTGGGTACTTACGTTTGGAATCTGTTGCTGGGCAGGGTTGCATACTGGGCTGTAAGAACAGGTGATGTCTCTTGGGCTGGTGTTTGGCCTCACAATTGAAAGGGTCAGAGTCTGTGCTTCACAAACATTTACTTTGTGAGCTCACCTTCCTGTCCACACAGGGGAAAAACATCAGGTTCTGCTCTAAAACTGTGCAAGGTCACTGCTTGAATACTAGGTTTGGGTGGTGTATCATCTGCTCTGCAGGTGTGTTGGGGACATAAGCTTGTCTCCCTGTGGGATTATTCATTAGTATTGTTTGTAGTAGCAATATATTGGGAACTATAACTATCATTATGGGACCAACTCAATACACTAATATTTAGAATATTTTGAAACTTCAAAAAGAATTTTGAAACTTTTAATACTGATATTGGATTGTGTTAGCTAGCTTTCCATTGCTGTGATAACATACCAGAGAAAATCAACATGAAAGAGAGACAGATCTGTTTTGGCTTGTGGTTTTAGAGGTTTCAGTTCAGAGCTGCTTGGCGCTGTGGCTGTGGACCTAAGGTGAGACTGAACATCATGATGGGGAGCAGTGGTTGAGGAAAGCTGCTCATCTCATCGAGGCCAGGGAGTGGGGGAGGGAAGAGGGCAAGGGCCAAGGATAAAAAGTACCCTTCAAGAATACTCTTCCAGTAACCTGGTTTCTCCAATCAGGCTTCATATCCTGAAGTTTCCACTGCTTCCCAATAACCCCTTGACCTATGAACCCATCAATGGATTAATCCACCAATGAGGTTGCAGCGTTCATGGTCCAATCACCTCCCAGACACCCCACCTTTGAACACTGCTGTACTGGGAATCAAACCTTCAACACATGAGTTTTTAGGGAATATTTCAGATCCAAAACAGCACAAATGATTCAATAATTAATTATGTATTTATACCAGTGTTTGCAGTACTGAGATCGAACCCAGGAAGCTTTGGACTGAGCTGTACCTCCAGCATTCCCCCCACCTTTATCTTTTGTTTTGAGACAGGATCTTAGTAAGTCACTAAGTTGGCCGAGTTGGACTAAAATTTATAATCCTCCTGCCTCAGCCTCCCAGAGTGCTGTGATTAGAGGTATGTGCCACCATGCTCAGCTCCTATCAGAGATATTAATAAGTGAAAAAACAAAGTATAAACAGTATGTATTATTATTTTCTTAAGGGTTGAAATAATCTACATGTGTGAGTATACACATACACATATGTGCTTCTTCATGCTGCTGAGTGGAGAGACAAAAAATTGACAAAATTGTTTGCTTTTGAGGAGGGAAACTAAGTGACTGAGGGATAGGGTAGGTGGGAGAGTTTTGCTCAATACAAGGTTTAATACTTTTTAACCTATGTGAGTAATCCACTCAGAAAGACAGATATGAAGGAAGTAGAAAGAAATGGGGTAAAGAAGGATGGAGAGAGAAAGCAAGGAAAAGAGGAATAAAAGAAAATATTTTTCCTTAGGAATCTGTACTGGCAGAAGAGGGAGATTGGAAGGTAGTTCTTATTATTTATTTGACTTATTATAATTTGTGTATTCTGCTTTGATTTAAGGAAAATGTCAGTTATCAAGGCCATGTAGCAACGTGTGTGACACGGCGTTAAGATTTAATATTTGTCAAGATGTAAATAAGTATTTACAACCCTGGTTCTCAGTGTTTGACATTTTTCTAGGGATTTACCAAGGGTTGTGTGAAATTCTGTGTGCTAGCTTTCTCACTTAAGAAATCATACAAAAATGCAAGAGAATGAAGTTGACATTATTATAGCTTTAATCTTGGATATACTATGCTATATTTAAAAACAAACTTTGGGAATCTGGGTTACTTTAAATATGATTAATATCAGATTTACATGGAACATCTCACAGTTCCTGAGAATATACCAGTGTGATAACATTGAAGCCAAGAATAGCTAATAAATGCTGCAATTATAGTCTTGCAAAATATGTGTGCACAGGGACAAAAACAAAAGAAAATGAAGAAGTGAAAATACCTGTTTTAGGGATCATGCACAATTTTTCTTAATTTCTCGGACTTTTTTTTCAAAAGGCTTTGTTAATACTTTCTTTCCTTCCCTTCTCTCACTCCCTCCCTCCCTTCATCTTTCTTTCCTTTCTTTCTTCTCTCTCTCTTCCTTTCTTTCTTCCTTTTCTCTCTCTCTTTCCCTTTCTACCTTCCTCCACCACTCCTTTTCTCCTTCTATTCCTTCTTTCTTTTCTACTCTTTTGTAAAACAAACTGGCTCAGGTTTATGTCTGGAGGGAACCCGTGTAGAACTTCACAGGGCCTCACTCCCCAGTTTAATAATCCTGACCCATCTCCCATCCTGATTTCTTTGAGAGTTCAAATGTGCAAAGATGCTATAGTTTGGAATTGAGTGTCTCCTAAAAGGCTCACATGTCAAAGCTTTATCCCAGGGTGACAGTGGGGGGTGCAGAAGGCTTTTAGGTCTCTGTGGGCATGGCCTCAAGGGACGAGGCTCCCGTGTTCGTGCTCCCTCTTTGCTTCCTTGCTCAAGATGTGACTGTTTTTCTCCAAAACATGCTCTCCACCATTGCCATCCAGCGCCCTCACCAGAGGCCCAAGGCAATATGCTCCCCAATTTAGAACTTGAATTTCTAGAACTGAGATAAAGAAACCTTTTCTCTGTATGAGTTAATTCTCTCAGTTATTTCACTGTAATGCAAAGATGACTAATAAAAATGGGAAGAAAAGTAGAAATATTTTCAAAGACTTTTGAGTGTTTGAGGATGTATGCAAAAGTTGCTTAGCAAATTCAATCAGCAGTGCTGTGTGTGTGTGTGTGTGTGTGTGTGTGTGTGTTTGAGCATGTGTACGCATGCATGTGTTAGGATTGAGGATGATGAAAAAAATCCAAGGCAAGGTGCTTGGGAGAAATAATTCTAAATGAAGACTTGAAGGGTAGGTAGGAAGTAGATCATCAGAATATTTAAGTCAAGGTTACTATTACAAGATACCATAGACTAGGTGGTATATAATCAACAAGATTTTACTTTTTATGGTTCCAGAGGTTAGGAAGTCAAAGACCTAGCAGATTTGCTGTCTAGTGAGGGCTCTATACTCATGACCCAGTCACCTAGTGGTCTCACCTAATTATGTCACTATGGGGGTTAAGAGTTCAACAGAGGAATTTTGCTGGAACACAAACATCCAATCTATGGATGAGAGAAAGTAGGTGGATGTCATAATGAGCCAGCAAGATGGCCAAAAGCACATTGTCTGGAGTCTTGAGGAACTGAGAGGAGTTCTCTTCAGCAGAAGAATTTGGAGGAGGGCAGTGAAGCTGGAGCCAGGGCATGTAGAGGGTAGCTTGTGTGACAAGTGCTAGTCTTTATGTGAATGACCTCAAGCTTAGGGTGATTTCGTAAACATATTTTATAGAAGAGAAGTAATCCCATTGTATAAGTATGCTTAAGTACTAAGAAGTGTTCTTGTGGTGCAGAAAACATACAGAAACTACTAGTAGTTTACTTCTGTGATGAATCACACAGCCACAAATATTTATTTTTATTATTTAGCCAAGACACATTGAGTTTACTACATTTCAGACACTGTTCTAAGTGCTTTGAAAATACTAACTAGTTTAATTTTCATAACAATCCAATGAGCAGGTACTATTTGTTTCAGCAGCTTTATTTTTTTTTAAATTATTTTGTTCTTTTTTAAATTAAATTCTTTAATTGGTACATTGTAGGTATACAACACAATTACATTTCTCATTGGGAATTGTACCTTTACATAATGCATCTTGGTTCTTATTTTTTCCCCGTTCCTAGCCCTCCCTTCACCCCCTCCACCCTTCCCTATTTACAAAGACTTTATTTCCATTTTTTCCATTTCTCATCATTTTTCCTTTCCCTTCTTTCCTTTCCCCTGCCCCTCCCAATACCCCTACCCCTTTGGACCTTTTCTTCCCATTTTGCATTATTGATTATTCATTCTAATCATTGGTACATTTTAGGTATACAATATAATGACATTCATCATTGGAAATTTGCACCTTTACATAGTCTCTCTTGGTTCTTATTTTTCACCCTTGCCCAGCCCTCCCTTCAACCCCTCCAGTCCTCCCTATTTACAAAGATTTTGTTCCTATTTTTCCATTTTCTCATATTAATCCCATTCCCTTCTATTCTTTCCCTAGCCCTCCCACTTCCTTCCCCTTTGCCCCTTTTCTTCCTATTTCACATTACCTATTATACATTTAGTCCTTATTTACACTTTCAGTTTCTCACATCAGAGAAACTATTTGGTATTTATACATGTGTGTCCTATTTATTTCACTTAAGAGTATCACCTCAATGACAGCAGCTTTATTTATGTACCAAAAAAACCCAACTCACCTATTGTACGTGTCGCGGCTTTTGTATATTTATGTAGTTGTGCAATCATCACCAAGACCCAATTCTGGGACATTGCTACTGTCCCCAAAAGGTCTTTTGTAAATATGAGAAGAGGAAACAAATGGAAACAAGGTCTTTGCAAATAGGGAAGGGTGGAGAGGGTGAAGGGAGGGCAAGGGAAGGGGGGGGGGAAGAACCAAGATACTCATGTAATGGTAGAAGATCCCAATGATGAATGTAACTGTATTTTATACCTAAAATGTACCAATAAAGTTAATGGGAAAAAAAAAAGCTCTTTTGTGGCAGTTTGCAGTCAGTTCTACTACTGGCCCCAGGGAACCGCTTATCTGCTTTCTGTCTTTAAGATTTACCTTTTGTAGACCTTCCATATAAATGGGATTATACAATGTATATATAGTGTTTTGGATCTGGCTTCTTTTGCTTTAGTCTTAATACTTTTGAAATTCATCCATATTGTAGCACGTTTCCATAGTTTTCCACTTTCTTTTGCTGAAAAGTATGCCATTTTATGGGTGTATTACATATTGTTTATCCATTCAGCAGCTGATGGACATTTGGGGTGTTTCCAGCTAGCCACTGTTAACAGTGATGTTAATGAGTATTTGCATATCACTGTTGATGTGGATATATGTCTGTATTTCTTTTGGGTAGATATCAAGGAGTAGAATTACTAGGTCCAATAATAAGTTTGCTTGGCTTTTTAAGAAACTGACAAACTTTTCCAAAGAGTCTGTTCAGGTAGGTTCTAGAACCAGCATCTCCATTTCACTGATAGGGAAATTGTACAAAGTCATAAAGCCTGTTAGTGGTGGAGGGGGGAACTGAGCCTTTGCAATCCCAAATCAACAAAGGAGGACCCAACACTAAACTTTGGTGACTCTTGGCCAGGGATTTAGCTCAGTGGTTCTGCTGCCTGCCTCGCAAGTGCAAGGTCCTGAGTTTGACCCCTGGTACCAAACAAACAAAACTTTGGTGACTCTTTCTTTCATTTGGAGTTATCTGTTTCCAAGATTAAACCTTGTCTACTTACCTCTATTTGATCTTGGTTTCAGAAATATTAGAGAATGTGCCTGTCATTCGGTTCTGTCCATGAGGTTTGTGCCTGTGATGTTATTTTTTTTTCCTTTGCTCCTAAGGTCAATCCCTAAGTAAATTCCAGGCCACTCGAATATTTTTTATTTTTGTGCTTCTTCCATGAGAAAAATGAACAAACCTAGCAAGTATTTTCAACTGGGATTTGCAAGCTCTCCAGTGATCAAATCTCCTTTCTTGGACAGAGAACCAGCCTCTTAGGACAAAATAACACTCTAGCTAGTGATTTGGTCTATGTGCCTGGTGGATTTCTTTTTAACACAGCCGCTGGTAGCTGGCAACACCATGCTGACGACAGCATGTGGGATGACTGTCAGGAGCTTATGAGCCAATTGCTGAAAGGATCCTTTGCCTCTGGCTTCTAATTGCTTTCTTCTGATTTTAAAGGTTACCACAGTCATCAGGCCCTTCTATTTTCAGGATTTCATGCAATTACTATGTTCTGCTTCCTTCCTTTGCTGAGGATTTCAAAAGAAAGAGACAACTCTACTCTCCCTTCTGAACAAACCAGTAGTTAAACATGTTGTCAGTCTTGTAGATTAACAGGCAGAGGATTGGTCATTGATATGCATGGGGACCATTCTTAGAGACAGCACTACCCTCAGTGAAGACTCCATCATAGTTAAGGTATAGTGAGGCTCTCTTGGGGCCTTTGAGTCTTGGTAGTATAGTCTTAGGGTCTGGGTGTTTTCTACAGGTCATTCCTCGGGAATCTAACTTGCCACACATTATATAGGCAAGGTAAAGGCACAGTTGTGTCCTAACTTGGAGACCTTCCTATATGACATTGAAGTCATTAGTATCCTCCACCATATTATAAACTTCAGCAGGGTGAACGCTGTGCATGTGTGTCTGTCTGTGTGTTTAACCTGTGTTACAGAGTTGAGTTAATAATCTCCTTTAACGTATATAGCTCACTATATAATACACACATATCCTCACCCTTTTTAAACCTTATTTTCCTCCTCATCCTTGATTTCCCCATTCATATTGTTACTGATAACAACACTACCACCACTTGGCACTTATGGCCTGGCATTGTTTAAGCACCTTATATTGATTCAATTGATCCTTACAATAGCTCCATAGAATAGTTCCTATTATTAGCTCTCATTTTTTAGATGAAGAAATTTATTTTTAGAAAGGTTTGGAGACATGCCCCAGATAACAGAGCAAGTTGGTAGGAGAGCCGGGACTGAACTCAAGTGATCTGGCTTTAGAAGCCCCCTTTTGACTTTTCTGTTATACTAGGACACAAATGCCACTGTGTGTCTTTCCTAGACACACAAGCTCTTGTGATGGATGATGACTGGACATGCATATCACTTCCTAAAATGTGCAGTGTTGTTTAATATGGGAGAGATTTTTCATAATGTAATGGCATTGTGCTTTAGGCTTTGTTCTGCTTCTTGTATTTTTCTCTCAACACACTGTCCAGATTGCTAGTTCACAGTTTCTGACTACTGCATAATACTTCGTCCCAGCCACACACACCTTATGGATCTATTCTCATTTGAGGTTGCTTCAACTTGCTACATCCACAAAGAATGATACAGGGAAATTCTCATCTATGCCCTTTCATGAATCTGTGATGAAATTTCTCCTGAGAGTGCACCCAGGAGCAGATCTCTGACCTCAAAGGGTATGTGAGTGTTTTATTAGGTGCTGATAAATTACTGTCTAGAATGATGGTACCATCTGACATTCCTGCCAGTAGCACTTTTCTTCACTTTCTCCCTAACACTTGGTAACTTGTGGATGTTCTGAGAAATGTAAAATCGTCCAATAATTCCCTTTACCCACAGGGGATATGTTCCAGGACCCTCAGTGAATGCCTGAAACTGCAGACAATACGGAACCTTAAGTATACTATACTTTTTCCTATTCACATGGACATATGATAAAGTTTAATTTACAAATTGGGCACCATAAGACATTAACAACAATAAAAACAAAACGGAACCATTATAATAATACATCACAATAAAAGTTACTGAAAGTGGTTTCACTTTCGCTCATAGTATTTTGTTATATTGTATTCACCCTTCTTGTTGACATGGGGTAACTGCAACTGAAGAAAGTGAAACCTCCAGTAACGGGTAAAAGGGATAATAGCATGTTATTGTTGTTTTAATTGGCCTAACTCCAGTTACAAGTCGGTGCAAACACCCCTTCTCCTGTTTGCTGGCCGATTGACCTTCCTCTGTCTATTAGTATTGTGTGTATGTGTGTGCACATGGTGTGCACACATGTGTCCCTCATATGTCATAACTTGTGGTCCTGTGTAGCTTTTAGACATTTTTATTGTTTCCAGCCTGGCTGTCACCTGTGCCTATCACTGAACAGTGCTTTATGATTTGAGATTTGGGGATCTTGTTTAATAACCTATTTCCCACCTTTTGGTCACTAAGATATTTTTTTTCTTCTATTAGTTTTATAACTTTATTCTCTACATTTAGATCTTTTATCCATCTAAGCTTACCTTTATATAAATAAAAGGATGGGATCCAACTTTTTCACTCTCCAAATAGTGAGCCTCATGCCTAGTTACCATTTGATAATCTGTTCTTCATTCACTTACACACAGCTCATTTTCACCATCTTGGTTCTGTTTTTCTTTTTTCTTTTTTCTTAAGAAAGGGTCTAATTATATGGCCCAGCTAGCTTTGAACTTGGAATCTTGAACTTATCTCAGCTACCTAAATGGCCACCACCCTTAGTCACTTTAATTACACCTGAAGTTCCCATGGTAAATGAATCCATCTCTACAATCATTTTCCTGTTGTCTTAGTTTATAACTAGTATGTTTTAGTATCTGGTAGAGATATTTACTACTTAAAAACTCATATTCTTTCATGTAATTTTTAGGGTAGGATTTAGGTTGTTGAGTTTAATGAAAATATAAATATTTCTGGAAAGATCTAGCACATTTGTTGATAAGCAAATTCTTTGCTTCTATACCTTTTTTTTTTTTGGTACCGGGGATCGAACTCAGGACCTTGCACTTGTGAGGCAGCAGGCGGCACCACTGAGCTAAATCACTGGCCCTATATGATTATTATTTGCCTTTATATCCTTTATCTGTGAAATACTGTGTCTGTATCGGATACTGTATCTCACATATACAGTTGCTCAGTGAATATTATTAGAACTGAACTATTGTTATGAACTCCTTTCAGTGATGAAGTGGGAAATGTGACAATGGAGGTCTGAAGTGAAGCCATCACTTCTCTTGAGGTAGAAGAGCCAAAAGAGGAAAGCAGAAGGCAAGGAGTTGATCTCTTTTGGAAATGTGGTGTTGGTTTTAATTTTTACCCTTATTCATGGACAGTAACAATTCTTCATTCAGCATAGCTCCTGTGTAGCGCTTTAGAGGGCTAACACACACGAGCCAGTAGCTGAGTTCTCAGTAGAATTTCGAAGGAAAATATGAAAATTTTATAGGGCAAATTTTACAGAGGGGGAAAAATGCCAATCAATTTATATAATCCAATCGTGTTTTGTTTAAATTTGAATTGCAAACACTTCTGCAGAAAGGGTTTGCGCTACAGGAATGAGGACATCGCCATCTAGTGGCCATAAATCCAAACATTACTGTTGGCTCCAGTCCTGAGTAACAGGACTTTCTTTACAGGGCTTACTATATGCTAGGCACTATTCTAAGAATTTTTCAGATTACAGCAATCACCCTGTAATACATACGTTATTATTAGAATTAATTTAAATATGAGGAAACAGGTTTAGTGGAGCCAAGCAACTTGCCAAGGTCACAGAGCTGTTACTATGTTGTAGGCGGGACTGTGTGGCTCTAGAATGGGGATGTGGAAGGTTCTGCTGTTATGGCTGCAAGGGAGAGTGGCGTGCTCACCTGAAGGGTGTGGATGGTGCACGCTCTTCCTGCTCCGTGTTCAATGCCATCATGTCTCTAGTGTGAATTCTGTCTTGGTGGGAGTATCTGCACAATAGAAATCACACATTTGGCAGTCCCAGACTACAGGTGAGCTGGGATTACAAGGGATCACAAGGCTAATAAACATCCTCCGAGTGCATGGTGGTTTGAAGAAAGGAGTGCAGGACAGATGTGCATAGAGATGCAAAGGGAAAACAGCTGTTTCTTCAGAGGGAAAATGGGGGAGAGAAGAGAGGAGAGAGAGGAGAGGAGAGAGGGAGGCCCCAGATGGTTTTCCAGTTTTCATAAAACCCACTCATATTTCCTGTGATGCCTGCATGGGGTTCCATGAGAGCTCCTGGATCGTTTTAACAATTTCCACCTTTCCTTTGCTGCTTTGAGTTGATTTCTATTTTTTGCACCCAGATGATCTATAATCAAGACATCATCAAAGTGGAATTAGAGGAAGGAAGTATTTAGATCTTGGCCAGAGGAAAGGTATGTATTTTGGTATATTTCAGATAGTTTTCGTTTTAAAGATGGATCTTGGAGCTAAACAGGAACTTTAACAGGAACTAAAAATTTAGCTGAAATTAAAGGAACCCGAGAAATGTTTTGGGCTAGAGCTATTAGAAATAGTAGAACCATATAATAGCTCTTCTAAAAAAGCCTTCAGTGGTCAGTACTGACAAAAATTGACAGGTGTTAACATCCAGTAATGGATGTGCAGGGACCATGTATTATTTCTTCTACTTTTGTGCATGTTTGAAATTGTCCAAAATTCAAATAAAAAGGGACCAATCCACCAACCTCATTAAATGATTATATTTAGTAAAGTACATGCAATAAAGCACCAAAAGCCATGAGAAAAAGTTAGATATGAGATGCACTGTGGAAGGCTTCACATCCCTGAGGGAAAGTCTAAGGGTATTGTGAAGTCATTGGAGGATTTTAAGCAGGTGGTGTGTTGAGTGAGTTTGTGACTGTGTATGTGAGTGTGAAGCTCAGGTGTATTTGTGGGTACATGAGTCTTACTCATGAAGGAATAGAACTGGAGTGAATATCAAGGTCCTACTGTAACTTTGAATGTAGCTTTAGTCATCTGGGTAGTGCTTAGGTGGCCGATTGTAACAGTTTGTCCAGGACAGAGGGGTCTTCTGCGATGTGGGGCTTTTAGTTTTAAAATCCGAGTGGTTGATCACTTTAATGACAGCAATGGATAAAGGGTACAAATTGACTTCTGTGTTTGAAGATACTTGATGGGTAAGGAAATAGAAGAAAACCAGACAGCTGAACAGATAGGAAGGCATGGAAAAAGAGATTAAAAACAGAGGGAGTTGCTGAACATGACTCCTTCCCAGAGGATCAGAGATGACGGATACTCAGGCCACTGAATTTGGCTTTTAAAATAACTTCTGCTCAGATCAGAGCTTGCCAGACATATATTTTTTTAGTTACTTAACCTTTGAAAGCAAAAAACCAAAACAAAAAAATTCTGCTTTGGTTTATGACTAATATAATCAGTTCCCAAAATAGAAATTGAATTCATATTTTGGGTATTAGAACACAGGCATAGGAATTGCTTAAATAACTCGTGAGAGGTAAAACACAAAGGCAAAGGCACTCTAATTGTTTAAAAATTTAATAAGTTAAAGAATTTAAACCAGTCTATAGTGTTTGGAAATATTTGACTTTTATTATATTATAAGGTTGGATAAATCTTGGTCAAAACATATAAAATATGAGTATATAGCCAACAATATACTCCCAGGCAGGAAATTTCAGCCTACTTGCTTGTATCAGTCAGTGCTCATTAGAGAAACAGATTTAATGCAAGATATGCAAAATGTAAGAAATTACAAGATTGGCTTACAGTGGCCACCCACAGAGTCAGGTGTGGAAGAGCGCAAAAGGTCTGCACCCTGGAGATCACCATAGTGTTCCATGCACGTCCATATCTGGAGGCAGAAGGGTCTGTACCACAAGGCCGATGAGTTTGCACTGGAAGACTGAAGAGTCTGTGCTGGAAGCCAGGAAATGACATCCAAGGTGAAAATGAAGACTGGAGCACCTCCAAAGAAACAGAAGCGAGTCTTCATTCTTCATTTCTCTTTATACCATTCAGGCGACAAGCCTGTCTTCTGTCTTCAGTAAATCCCCTCAGCCACACCCAGAACTATGCCAGTCCAATTTAGTTGGGCATTTTTTACTCAAGTTGACACAGTCAGTTAACTATCACATTGCTCATCTTGCTAATCTGAATTACTGGGTTAATTCTCCTTCACATTTGCTATTTTGCAGTATGAGTCAGGTCCTGGGCTAAGGCTGTGGGGAATAGAAAGATGATTTAGACAGAATTCCAAGGAGACAATATTTTTCTTCTGTCAGAGGCTGCCTGAGGACCTTGGAGAGCAGGTCCCTGGCTATATTTTGTTTCATGTTTGCAAGTTAGATGTCAGGGTTTATTTATAAATGTTTGGGCACTGATTTGCCAGAGGATTGCCCTTTCTTCTCAAAGACAAATTCTATCAGACACCGTGAAGTCACATGGCTTTCCTTTCTGGAACCTGGATCACTTTGTTGCATGCTTACTTTTGACTTCATCAATCTTCTGTTGCTCTCTCCACATGGTCAGCAGGGCAGAGAACTGCTCCTCCCAGTCTGCACCGGGCACCATTGCTTGTTGGAACTGCGCGGTGGAGTGGCAATCTCACAGGTCTATGGCTAGCATAGGGGTTGGGGTTAGACATTGAACCATGGTCTTGCTTTTCTCCAACCTCAGCACAAGGTACTGAATCCAGCCTCCCTCATTCACACATCCCTAGAATCCCTCTGGCAGGTATTCTCTTGTTCCTGGGGAGCCAGATTACGGCTGTGGGGGAAAAGTTGGAGGGAGGTGGCTGAGCCCTGTCCAGACATGACCTCCAAGTGACTAGTCTGACTTTTTCAGGGCATTTTCTGGGCCTTTGTGTGATAGGCAACCCAACTCTATCTTTTGTCTCAATGCCATTTTGTACCTGTGCTTGAACAAAGTGCTTGTGCTTGGACAAAGCACCCAAAACTCCCACATCCTGTTTGGCAGTAAACTTGCTGCAGTTGCCGGATGTTTTGTAGCTCACCTAGCGTGTGTGAAACTTCCTTGTGCCCCTCACTAACCTGGCATGATTCTGCTTCCATAAGACTCCGTTTGGTCTCCCCTGAGCCCTCCCCAACTGAAAGCATGATTTAAAAGGAGAAATCAAACCACTTCCCATTGCCAAGGAAACTTTCTGGGCACTAGCCCGCCTCGGCTGCCGGCTGTAATAAATGAGCTTGAATCTGGCACAGAGTGTGGTGCATCTGAACTCACTCGTCCATAACATTTGAATCCAAAGGTAGTAAAATTATTCTCACTGCATTTCTGAGTGGAGTGTGAGCATTGAGCACTATTGCACTGGGATGTAGGAAGAGAGAAGGGGCCTGGAGGGTCCTTGGTCTTCCCCAAGAGTGATGTTGACACCTGCTTCCTACTGAACTTCTGTATCATTCTTAGTTCCAGCTGCACTCAAGGGCACAAGCTGAAATCTGCCCCCACCAATTCATTTGAATAAATCACAGGGTCATTTGCACTCTCCGAAGACTCTAGGCAGGAGATGCAAAGGCCAGCTCTCCCCAGGGAGGGCTGGATGTAATGAAACCTCTTTCTGTTTTGCATCCTTGGTTTTGCTGAGGCTTTCTGCAGATGCCCAGTGGAAAATTTCTTTTCTTCTCAGTCTCAGTCTCTTCTAACTGGCTTGGGGAGATGAAGAGACAAGGATTCTGCTCTGAGTTCTCTACTCTCTGTAGTGAAGGAGCTAAAAGAGGGAGACCAAATTAGAAAATATATTTGGAAGTTAGAAGTTTTAATCATGAACATTCGAGGTTTAAGACACATCCCTGACTCAGCAGTACACAGTACCCATTCTCATGTGGTAATTGAGCCAGTTATTCCTTCTTAGACTATCTACTCCTGAAGGGCAAAAACTTTATTGGCCTAATCTTTGAATTAATGAGTGCATTTTTGGAATGTATTTATATGCACTCATCTTTGTATGGTGGTTTATAATTTATTATCCACTTACTGTGATTTTACTTTTTCTTTTTTTTTAGTACTGGGGATCGAACTCGGGTCTTTGCACTTGCATAGCAGGCGGTGAAACCACTGAGCTAAATCCCTGGCCCTATTATCCACTTATTTATTATTTCCTTTGACCCTCACAGCAACCTTGTGAAGTGGATGTTATGATTATCTCTCTTTTCTAGGAGGGGAAATTGAGGTCCAGAAGGGATTTTCCCAAGATTACAAAAGTGAAGATTCAAATCTTTTTTCACCCCAAATGTAGGGTTTTTTTGACCCCCTGGATCACACTGACACTGAATATTTCACATCATCGTACAATAAGCTAGACTGTTAGTTACCTGAAAAGAACACAAAACCGTAAACATAACCATGCTGGATGAGATCCACAAAGGGATCCCCTCAGCCTTGGCAGAGACGGTTACAGGCCTGATGATTTCAAAGTGGCAGCTATGATCTTCAAATGTGCCCAAGGGCCCTGCAGGGACCTGTTTACCAGTTTGTACTTATGGTTACTGACTGAGTGGTTAAGGTGATCTTAATAGGTGTTAAGTTTTTGTTTGCTTTTACAGCAAACTAAAAGATTGTGTATTCAAGATGGCAAATGGTGGAGAAAAGCTGGAGAAACTGAAAGTGTCAAAATATTAAGAAAGTTGAAATGTTAAAAATACAGCAAAAATTGTCATGATGTCTATCCATGGTTCATAGTGAAAGTAACTAAGGACACAGCCTTCAATCTGCAGCTTGGGGGCAAGCCCAGACCACTGCCATCTCTATGTCTGTCTGTCTGCCTCCCTGCCCCACCCCCATCCCATAATCCAGGAATTTAAACTGTTTCTTTTGCATTCTTAAGTGATTAAAAAAAATCAAGGGAAGAGTAGTATTTCATGACATATGTAAATGATTCCAAATTCAAATTTTAGTGTGCATAATGAAAATTTCTTGGAGCAGAGCCATAATCTTTCATGTATACATTGTCTCTGGTGGAGTTTGTGCTACAAAAGAAGAGGTGAGTACTTGTGACAGGGACCTTATGTCTCCTGCAAAATCTAGAATATTGAATACCTGGTCCTTGACAGAAAAAGTTTGCTGACCCCTAACCTAGGCCCTGTTTTGGTGAAAGTAGCAGTTGAAGTGGGAATGCTTGCTGCTTGCTTTTCTGACATTGCCTGGTAGGGGTGCAGGGGCTGAAGGCTGCAGGGTGTCTTTCTCTTTTCACCTCTGCTCAAGTAGATGAGGTGCTGCTGATGCTTTGTCCATGTTCTGCCACTAAGTCTACCAAAAGCCCAGCCTGCTCTGCGCAGCTGGCCTGGACTGGGCTCTGGGCTTTCCATATTTGGCTGTGGTTTGAACATCCTGAGCTTGTATACCCAGCCTCCCAGCCTCCCTGCCTTGCTTTGCTTCTCTTTAAAATAGAAAGGCAAACATTTATCAACAGCTTACTCTATGTTAGACACTGTGCACCCAACACTAGCTCACCCATCTTGTAGAATGAAATTGTCCTAGGAGGTAGATATTATGATTATGATAATGATTCCCATTTTACAGATGTAGAGAGAGGCAATAACCTGCTTATGTGCCATCCCAGGAAATAGCAGAGCGAGCACTCACACTCAATTTCTTGACTCCAGGGACAGCATGGAGGTGGGGGTGGGGGCAACTCCCTGAGGAGCCTGGGAGGTTTTCCCATTCCCCTTCCACCTTGGCAGTCTTCCCTGGACTCCTGCTCATTGCCCAGCCACCCTGAAATCCAGGGGCTTCTTGATTCTTTCATTTGAATTGTCTTTAAAGTCACTTTCCTCCTGTTTTTTTTTTTGATAAAACTGAGAGATGAGATACACATACGACACTTTATTTAAAAAATGAAAATCAAATGAGAGACGAGCTAGAACATTAAAAAATCTTTCCCCCAAAGAGATTGGTTGACAGTTGAGCATCCAGACACAGTGTCTCACCCCAAACTGGAAATGTCCCACCTAGAGGTGGTACCCTTGGTAGCTCACTCTTGGAAAATGGCCTCTTTCACTGTGTTAGAATAATCCCCAAGGCCTGGGCCATGTCTGTCTGGGGAGGGCTTCTCCTTAGCTGAGACTGATGGAGACTAACTTTAGGACTCAACACCTCACACCTTCCCAATCAGGGTTTCTTCTGCTCTGGCCCCTTACCCCACATCTTTTCTGTCATCTGCTGCTATTTCCTGCCCAGACCTACCTTTGCTGGGCCACATCCTGGGCTCCAGGGTGCTTCTAACCTCTTTCATCCATGGAGACATCTGTCCATGTGAGGTGTTGCCCCTTCCCAGGGACATCTGAGATGAACATTCCTTGACGTCTGTCTCCCTTGGGTTAAGCATCTTTGCCTTGGCTTGGAAAAGAGCACAGAGAGCTCCTGCAGCCTTCAAATATTGATGACTGAGTTCCTCAGCCTTTCCACCTTCTTCTTGCTCTCAAAAATTAATCTTCTGAATATGCAAGAAATTTCCACTTCTTCCCATTCTCGCCTTAAGATTCTGCTTCTTCTCAGAGAGGATAATGAAGCTGAGTCAGATAGGAAAGGTCCCTCTCTCAGTGTCTCTGTTTTCATTCTCTTTCTAGGACGTATCTGATCCCTGCCTTGGTTTCCGCCTCCCTCTCCCAATGCAGACTTGTGTCAGGTGAATTGGTGACCAAGTGTGAGAGAAGAAGGCATACACTCTCCCTTTTCCAGACTGGAATCACTCAGCAAACAAGTACTCCTTAACTCTTGGTTTGAAAAAAGCCCCAGAATGACTGTGTAGGTAAAGGAAGGCTTTCCATTGTAATTTTTAACTTCCTCTGGGCAAGATGAAATGGGATTTTATCAGGCGCCTCCAGCTAGGACATTGGGACAACAGCAAGACAGGCTTTGCTTTTGCTTATAGACTTTAATCCAGAAGAATCCAATTTTTGTCTTAGGCTTTGGATTTCTGTCTAAAAGTAGCTAGTTTGAAGACCCTGCACTTTGACTTTTTCTGGATGCTTAGTTGGGCTTTATGTAGAGAAAGAGAACTGACAGAAGAAAGAGACTTGGAGAGAACTTTATTTGGTTGAAGGCAGGGTGACAGAATGACACAGAGCATCAATAAGGATATCATTGTCCTTGAAGCTCTCATCAGTTCTTTGCTTGATACCTTAAGCTCCTGCAAACAATGAGATGATTATTTCTTCATAATAAACCTGGGGAGTGACCATCCATTTTGTTATCCTGGCATGGTTTATATCCAAGTAATGGTAACTTCAAATACGTTTTTAATTTTTCTCTATGATGCATTAGAGTACACTCAGTGAGTGTGGTTGCCCTCTTATTGGCATTTGCCATTTGGAAAAAATGTACACTCTCTATTCTTTAGGAATTGGAATAACACTTCAAAATCTAGTTTGCCTTACTGAAACAACCCTACTGATGTTAAACAGTCAATGTATCACTTAAACAAACTACCCAAACTGTGTATTTTCATATATGTTTTACTTTCTAGTTAATTAAGTCCTAGGCTAGAGTCTGAACTCTAAAAGAATATATGTGAGTGTGCATATGAGTCTGTGTGTGTGTTTTTGCAGTTTATGGGTGTAAAGAACTCTCTCTGAAATACAGTAATACCTCAGTTCACCAACAGTTCTGTTTGCAAGCAATTCAGTTCATGAACAGAAACATTCTATAAAGTTTTGCTTTTGTTTGTGAACTCCACATCAGGTGATGAACACGACTGTGGCCATCTTCCCCAGAATCACAGAATGAATTAAGTTCATGAACTGAGGTTCCATTGTCTGTGCTTGGAAGTCCAGGAACATAGGATTGAGTCTTTCTTACCAATCTCACACTTTCATTTGAGGGCTACTCAAGCTTATAATAAGCAGCAGCATTCTTTTTACACTTGCCTGAATACATACAATTTAAAAAATACCTCCTAAAAGAAAAACTGGCATTTCTAATTTTCCAATTCCACAGTGCCTCAGGGTTGGGGTGTCTTATTTTGTGAATGACCCTTTGTGACGATGCTAACAATGCCTTTCTGACAAGGAATATTTTCTTTCTCAAACTGCCAGTCCCAAGTGACTTGTGCTGGCCCTACCCTTTCTTCCAAGTGACCCAGAACTGGTAAAGTTGAAGGCACAGGTGCTGATCGCTTTGCCCTAGACACAAAAGCACTAAGCGAAAAAGATGCTCCCTTGCTCTGGTCTCTTTTTGCTTTCTGTTCACTTCACTCCTTTTCCTTCATTTTTCTTTTCCTCTCTTCTCATGTTGTCCTCTCCCACTTGGAAAATAACACATTTAAGACAGGCATGATGGTTCGTGTAATTCCAGCACTCTGGGAAACTGAGGCAGGAGAATGACAAGGTAAAGCCTAGCCTGGATATGTTAGAGACCTAGTAAAATCCTGTCTCATAATTAAAAAATAAAAAAGGCTGAGAATGTAGCCCTGTATTAAATCCCCAGCTCTGAACAAAAAAACCCCAAAACAGACCAAGCAAACCAAACTAAACAAAAACAGCAGCAGCAACAATAAAATCCTTTAGATTGACCATCTACCTGCACTCCTCTATTTCATCTTTGTCTCAATATGACCTCCCACATTGTTTGTCTTTGTACACTCTCACTTTCTCATCACAATATCTGGAAATTCCTGGAGTCTGGCTGCTACTCTATCAGTTCCCTATCAGTACACATGGCCTCTGTCCTTCTAGTCAAATACAAAGCTCTTCTTCAATCTTCACTTTCCTTGGAACATCTACACCACTTCATGATACTGGCAGCCTTTCCTTCCAGAATTCTCTTTGTCTGTAGACATTCTTGTTTCCTTTCTCCCTTCTGGAGTGCATGCCATCTCTTCATGAGCTTTCCTTCCCCTAATATAGGTTAGTAGAATGTCTAGGATAGATGACTATATCATTTTTTCATCCAGACCAAGATAACCTTTGAAAATTAAATGTTGCCCAATGAGCACCAGACATCAAGCAAAGCTTGTCCCAGCCAAGTTGAGATATCTGGTCACCCTCTCCTTAAGGCTCAGGTGAAGGCAGACTGGGCAAGAGCTTAGGGAAGGATATGAATGAGTTTGGATCAAGGAGGTTTTCTAAGTCCATCATCTATTAGCTACTTTTGTTTAGGATCGAAACTGAAAAGTTCAACTTTGCATTTATGAATGAATCCAATTACCTGAGAAGAAATGTTTGAGGGAGAGCAGAATGGGTGAAGAGAGATCCAGGTGAAGAAAAGGCAGAGTGGTTGCGCCTGTTCTTGTGATATCCCCTGGCTTCCACTCAGTGAGTTTGTCCTCTAAGATAATGCTGAACTCCGTGCTGAAACTGCTTCCAGGCTCTCCTCAGACCAGGGTTACACAAGATCAGTTGCACTGAATGGGTAGCCGGGTAGGCACCCATGATAAATCTGCACAAAATATCTGAGGGAGTGTAGATGTCCAAGATCCTGGACATGGATATAAATAATGTGATTGCATTGGTAATGTAGAGAATGAGAAAATAGCTAGTGGATTTTATGACCTCCAAGTGAGCCTCCATGCTGGGATCCCTGGAGCCCATGGCATGGCTTTCCATGCGCATGGTGTGTCTCTTGAGAGAGATGATCAGCAGAGTGGCCGCCATGATGAACAGGATCAGAGGAATAAGGATCCCCATGTAATAGAAAAAACTCAGGTTGACCACATTGATCTCAGCGATGTATTTCTTCTCTGTGGAGTTGGAGAAAGGGAGAGGAAAGGAACTATTCACATACATATGGAAGGTGTTTTTAAGGAAGAGAAAGCTCATGCCTAAGGAAACCAACAGTGACAGACTCATAAGCCAAGGCATCCACACTGCGATCATCTTCTTCATCATCAAGAACAAAGGCTGAGCAAAGTTGGCAATTTTAAGACAGTAGAAGACATTGAGCCAGGCAGCAAACCAAAGGTTGGAATAGTTCAGAAACACAAGCATGATTGTGAAGAGTTTATACAGCCACTGTTGGTAGTAAATGTCTTTGAATAAGTAATTATAAATAATAGTCACCATCAACCAAATCTGTAGGGCAAGCCTGGAAGAACTCAGCATCAACATAAGGCTGTCACCAGTAGGGAGTCTTTTGTTCCTGACCCACTCAGCCCCATAGACAGCCATGATGAAGCCATTTCCGAGGACACCAGTCATGCACTCTATGCCAAAGACCACCAAGATGAAGGTGATTTTAAATGCAGCAATGTCTTCATAAGTGGCTTCTCTGTTGACTGTTGTCATTCTTCCTGAGTAACTTTCAGGTCTCTACCCCAGGAACTGGTGACTGCTCTGCAATCCTCTGAACTTCACTTAGACTTATTGTAGTTTTTCCCTTTTCCTGCTTATTTCTAAGTTTTCTTCATTTGTTTGTTATGTGACAGGTTAGAGGCTTGACATGCAAATAATGAGAGGATCTGATTACTGCTCTGTCTCCGTTTGTCATAAAGGCCCTTGTGTGTTGGGGTTTCAGGAGCTCATTGGGTAGAATTTGCAGTGGATACCAAACACCATAGCTCCGCATCTCATTTACTTTAAATTGGTATCCCCCACTCTCGCCCTGAATAGGGCAAGAATCCCAAGTTAGGAATCTTAGTGTCCCATGGTCTTTTGGTCTCCTAAGATCCACGTTACTGATTATCTGTGAAATCTCATACTGCTTCTCTTATTTGCTTTCTCCTGCTTTTCTTGTCTGTTTTAATTTGGAATAGGCTTTTATTCCCACAGTTACTGTGTATGTGAAAAATTCCCACGATTTCAGGTGTGGACATCTTTTACTTAGAACCAAGTGTTTTTTTTGAGAGGCCAGCTAATGTAATATCCTCAAACACAGAAAAGGCAAAATTGGGTACAAATTGAATTAATTGAAGGCAAGGAAGTCAGTTTTCATTGGTGTGTATCACCAGTTAAAACTTACTAAGCTCCAGATGAGTATTTGAGCCCAGAAGTAGGTAGTCTTGGCCTGAGAAGGCTTCAGTGTGTTCTAAACCTTAAGTAGGAATTGGGAAATGTGACAAAGATGGTAACCCAGAATTTAACTTCCTGCTTCTCAACTCTGGTTGTGAATCAGCGTGAACTCTGCAGTACTTAAAAATATATAGAGATTGGGGCCGGGGATTTAGCTCAGTGGTTCTGCTGCCTGCCTCCCAAGTGCAAGGTCCCGAGTTCGATCCCTGGTACCCCCCCCCCCCAAATTCTATCTATCTATCTATCTATCTATCTATCTATCTATCTATCTATCTATTATCTATTTATATCTATCTATTGAGAGATATTCAGGATTCATACCAAGTCTACTAAGTCAGAACCTGGGATAGGACTCAGGTGTGCCATGTTTTTAAAAAGCTAAAAGGTCATGTTGTTCATAGCTAGGGTTGAGAGGTACTCATGAGCCATTGGCCACATTTGGCCTGCAGTGATGTTTTATCTTGCATTGTTTAATACTGGACAGCTTTAATCTACCAGTGATCAAGTGTTTTGTTGTATTATTGGCCAACATTTTAGTTTAGAAGATTGTATACATGTATACACACAAAAATCTGCGTTCTTTTGAAAACTTAAATTTGACAATAATTGGTCTACGTAGTGAGATGACTGAAGCTGGGGCTGCTTATTTTGAATAAGGCATGCACTTTTCAGGTGGTTGACTGTGCATCCCAATTCCTAACACTTTCTTGACTCTCAGGCTTACTGCCAGCTTTCATTTGCTTCTTTGCTTGTCCTTCTATATTATTTGTAATATAAATGGAAAGATGACAAAATGGATTTCTCTACTCCCCAATTAATTTTATTCAAAATAAAGAAATCAGAAACTTATAAAATTGTATTGCACTGTTAGATGATGCTTGTATAAAATAGCACCAAACAAAGCAATATGTTAGAAAATTGAGAAAGTATTGTTCAGAGATATAAAAACTTACATCAGTTGTACAAGAATGGTCATAGCGGCTTTATTCATTGTAGACAGAAACTAGAAACAAGAGCTGTTAGCAAGTTCTGCACCTCCTATAAGAGGTGCAGATCCTATAAGAGCATCACTAACTTCTGTTACTTCTTCTAATAGAAGGGTTAGTACATATCAGTAGCCATCACATGTTCCAAAGACCAAGCTCATCTTTTTGCTCATTTCATCCCAACTTATATAAGCGTGTAATAAATAACATCTCCCCATGTTTAATGCACAATATTGTCAATTTGCATTTTCCTGGTACCTTTTCTGGTGGTTCTCACTCATGTTTTTCTCTGAATTTAAGAGAGGAGAGTAGAGGAGGTTGGTGCACTGTATCTGCCTGCAGCTCCATAGGCATGAGCAAGAAAAGCAGGGAGGGGAATGGTCCTTTGGCTTTAGATATGGATGCTGAGTCCCGACCCAGGCCTCCTGGCCAGGCTGCCAAATTCAAGCCACTCATAGCACCATATTTGTAGTGATATGTGGCAATTGACTTCTTTTTCTATGATATTGTTATGGCTTATGTCTAGATGTCCTCCCAAAGCCTCATGCAGTCATAGGTGGTTTTCAGAGATGGCTGAATCTAGAGTGTGTGATTGATTTATGGTGCAATGCTAGGATTAAGGGTGCTAGAATTAAGGGTGGGTGGTTACTAAATCAGTCCACTGATTGGTTTGGCACTGTCCTAATCCCGGTAGCCTGGATACAGTACAAGGGACAGAAAGAGGCTTGTTTTGTCTCTTGCTTGCTTTGCTACCATCTGCCTCCCATGAACTGTTTCTCCTTTGTGATGCCAGACTGTCTTGGAATCAGCCAATTATGGACTGAAGCCTCTACAAACTGTGAGCCAAATAAACTTTTCCTCCTTTAACTTTGGGTGCCAGGTATTTTGTCTCAGCAATGAGAAAAGTAACTAAGCCAGCTATATTCTCATTTTCAGAGTTAGAATGAAGATATTGTGGTTTGAATGTGTTCCCCGCAGTTCATGTATTGGAAATCGAATCCCCAGTGCAAAAGTGTTGAGAGTTTAAGAGATGATTAGGTTATGAGGGTTCTGCTCTCATGAATGGATTAATTTCATTCTCTCAAGAATGAGTTTATTAGGGCCGGGGATTTAGCTCAGTGGTTTTGCCACCTGCTGCGCAAGCACAAGGCCCCGAGTTTGATCCCCGGTACCCGCCCCCCCCACCAAAAAAGAATGAGTTTATTGTAAAAGCAAGTTCGACTCTCTCTTGCTCATTCTTGTGCTTCTGCCTCCTGCCCTGGAATGATGGAGCAAAAATGCCCTTGCCAGATGATATGGCTGCTTGACCTTGGACCTCCCAGGTAGAACTGTGAGACGTAAATCTCTTTTCCTTGTAAATTGCTCCATGTGTGGTATTCTGTTATAACAGCATAGAACAGACTAAGATAGGAGACATGTTTACTTTAGAGTAGACCTTATGGGGGAACCAAAGAACGAAGGTTTCAAATTCTTTGCTGTTAGATTCAAAAGTGTTGGTCTGGGTGTAAAATAGGACAGATTTGGAAGACTTTATGACAAGGGGAATAATTTTTCTCTCACTTCTCTCTCTAACACCACACAGTCTAGAAAATGCTTTTCCAAATTGGAGAGCGATGAGGGAGAAGACAGAGAAGGGCTAAAGAAGACCCTCAGAGACCCTCCTCTGTCTTGGCCCACTGCTTGTGGCTCATAGGGGTGTCAAGATAGGGAACCTCCAAGGCAGGCCGCAAGTCTCCCAGTTGGGAACACTGCTAAAGCCTCATTTTACACTCAGAAAGGCTTTGGAAATCTGTAGAGGGAGTTGGTGGATCCCCAAAGGATTGTGTGGTCATGTCAAGGTGATTTTTCAAGCTGGATTCAGATGGGAGATGGACTGTTCAGTTAAGCAGTTGGAGCCAATGTACGGTCAGAGGAATGGCCATAGGATCTATTCCACATCCCACCACCATGCCAAGTGTCTTTATGATCCCCAAGGCATGTGGATTTTACCTCAGGGAGGACAGGAAAGAGAAATCCTGAGACAGTCTGGTGAGCACAATGTTTAAGCCAGGATGACTAGAAATCTTGAAGTATAATTAGTTTATGGAGGAGTGACAACTCATTGAGCACAAGAAAATCTTAAACACAAGAAGTTTTCCCCCCAACCACAGTGCTCATGCCTGTGTTGTTGAATCTTTGTTTCCCATCCGACATTGATATCTTGAGCAGGTTTCATGTTTTCTGGTCATTCTTGATTGTTAATACTGAGTGCACATGGTTTCTTTTTATATAAGAAATCCAAATTATAAATGAAGAGCAAAATAAAAATAGATACTAGGAAGTGGGGAGATATATCTTTCTTAAATGGGAAGGGGATCAAGAGGTGGAGAGGGGAGAAGGGGAGGGAAAGGGTATGATAAAAGGAATTAAGATCTGTCATGTATGTGTACCAACTCCCCACGACGGGTATAAACAGTATGCACTGCAAATGTGTACTAATAAAAAACAAACTCAGTGCGGTTTAGTTTCATATTTGTTTAAATCTAACCTCTTCCTTTTTCTCTCTAAGCCAACCCTCACCCACCTGGTTGGAGTTGCTGAGAACTGAATGAGTTCCAAAACTCTCATTTCTCTCTTAAGTCTTAGCTATGCAGGAAAGAGGACAGGAGACAGAATCTCGTTATTCTACTGACTGCTGTTAGAAATGTGCTCTTGTGTGGTTGCTGCTGCTTCCCTGGCTAACATCATCCGGCTATCCCTGCCTTCTGGAGTGCCTGGCATGCATGAATTGGCTGTCCTGTGAGAGTGCCTGTGAGTTCTTATCAGGGCTCTGCAACAGTTCTTCACTCTGTGCTCATAGATTCAGGGACCTTTCCTTTTCTCCCTGTCCTATCTTGCCTTTCTATGAGGAGGATGGCCTTTGGGATTGTGGTTGGCTGCAGTTGGGCTGGCACTGCAGCCTCATAATAAACTTTGTAGGCAGGCATCTGGGCCCAGTTACTGGCTGCTTTCTTTCAGTATGTCCTCTTCAATCCTGGCCACATTCAAGCATTGCTTAAATTACCTGAAGGGCTATTGAAAAACATCCATACTTCCATCCCATCTTTACAGATTCAGAATAATTGCTTTGGAGAAAAGCTAAGCATTGGCGTTTTCAAATCTTTTTATTCATTTAGGGAGGATTGAGAACCACTGCTCTTTAAAGCAATTTATCCTTTTATGTTATGTAGGATTTAGGCTTGATTCTGAGACAACCGTATCAGTATCTATCAAAATCCCAGTAGAAATGGATGGATGACTTTTGGAGGAAGCTAAGAGGATGCGTGCTTCTCTAGCAGGTGGAAGGAGACCAGATAGAGAGGTTGAATATAGAAAATAATTACCACATTTTGCAATGCCAAGTTTTTAGCTTGTGGAAGTCATATCCTCTGTGTAGTGTTAGAAAAGCAACATATTTCTTGGGCACACATCTCTCTGAAAAGTAGGAAAAAGAAGACAGACTGAGAGGATCATATGTTCCCCTTTTAAGTTGAAGAACATTCTTATATGTGAATTTGGCAAAAATGTAATGAAAAAACACAACCACGATGTCATTATGAAACAAACCACTGTAAGAAAAAAGACTAGGGACATGGTAAAAAATGTATAATCAAAACCTAACAAGCTAAAAAGAGAATTGAAATGTCAACAATGTTTACCTTGGTTGTTTATAAAATAAATAGTTATGTATATAAGTGAAAAATGTGTGTGGGCCAATGAATTCTGCACAGAGACCAAGAAGTAAAAGTTTGTATTTAATGTAGTAGAAATTGTGTGTCTTAAAAAGGTATAAACATTTGCAAAGGTAAAATATAATTAGAAAAACTGCTGTTCAATATAATTGAAATGTGGCTAAGAAACTAAAATAAAAATCATGTGAAAAAGTTTTAAAGTGGCGACATCTTCCATTGTAGTTGATCAAAATGCATATTTAGTAATCCTCAGATTTAATAGCTCTATTTATTTAAAGTGGGGTTGAGAATTTTTATATGACTGAATGTATTTTAGACAAGGTTCCCTGACAGACATGACACAGGGTAGTAATTACAAAATTAATTTTTGTAAAGAGAGGAAGCTCTTGAACAATTTGAATATGGAAGATTGGTGCTCTTGTGTGATATTCTTTGTGGGCCACATGGTGTTAATATTGGACTTGCAATAAAACCAAAGTTTTATGTGGCAAGTTATGTAAGGACACAGGCTTTGCATAGACTCATTTGCATTATTCATCAGGGATTGCTTTCTGCTAGAAGTTAAAAATGGAAGATGTCATGGACATTTCATAGTGATCACCTTTATAGCTGGAGCACACTGTGGGCTGGAGGCCCGGGTGTTGAAGAATCAGACAGTACCACAGTCTCCACATCACGCAGAGTGCTGCTGGCTTAGTTAGTGTAGAACACAAAGGAGCACTGTTGAGCTGCTGAAAGAAATGGACTTATTCCCATCATCTGAAGCAAAGAAAAAAATCCTTGTTTATGCTAAGCAGTCAAGATTGCTATATAATTGGCCTTTTGAGTGGACACTTCGAATGTTTCCTTACAAAAGCATCCACAAGGAGTTATAAAACATTATGAAGAAGCGAATTTGGAATAGTGTTATTTGGTTCTCTTTTTTCTGTGTTAGAATAAGTTTTTAGAAATGTAGTTGATTCCCTGAACCGGTGATGAAAACTGTGATGCGCTAAAAATTGATTTCCCTGAATTGCTTATTGATTTCATATTTTGTGAAGTGACTGCCCATTGTTCACAGAACTTTGAAGAATTCTTACCTTTTCTGTGAGGGCTGATCTGTGGGCTGTGATGCAGGACTGAAAATTTGATACAGCGACGTTTTAAGGGTAAGCTCCCACAAATGTGTTATCATCTGTGCAGATTCATGTTTGAAAGTGTTTACCTTTTTGAACAGCTCTTTTCTGTTATTAAACCAGGCCAAATCAAATATTAATTCCAGTTAGTAGAGACTGAATCCTGTGTTTACATAACGTAATAACCTGACACAAATTTAACATGACACATGGGCACCAAAAAAAAATGACAAATTTCTGGCTCCAAAAATGCATTCTGAAATAAAATGTTACAATGCAATATTTCAATTTTTAATTTTTAATTTAAGACATAATCTTCATATATACACTATGTGGCACAATAAAGGGCAGTTGGGTTTTTGTCTTATGTCTGCCATGTTTGCCCATACACCTTTATGTCTTTGGTTTCTGTAGACCCCCGAGCTTTCAATGACCTCTTCAGTGCTCCTCTGCGTCCTCATCAGTGAATCCTGCCACAGCTTTAAAGCTTAGCTAACAGTTTTCATCCACAAGATGGAGCTAATGAGTTGCTCTCGGAAAATAGAGCAATTCCTAAGACTGCCCACTAGTAGGCAGTCTTGCGCTTTGTTCTAAATAGGAGCCTCTTTGGGACCCTTTGAGAGCCTTTTTCTATTTTGAGCAGTTGGCTAAGAGATTGTCAACCCATTTTTTTAGGGAGAGCTTTGATTTTTGTCCTCATGGTCAGAGTTATATCTTTTAATCAGGTATCCTTTTTATTAACAGATTGTATTTAGTTTTGAAAAATAATTTGCAAACAGAAGCTATATTCTTTGGTCTAATTTTAGGCACCTAGCGAGCCTATTTCTAAAGAAAACAAGTATCAAATAATAGAATAATAGTACTGCAAGAGATCTGAGCTCCTCATTTAGAGGTGAGTGAGCTGGGAAGGAAGCTAAGGGAATTGCTTGAAGTCAGGCACCTTCTGAGGTCATTATTGGAATGTCAAGGAATGATTAGTCCTTTTATATTTATATTTGGATTTTTGTTAAAGTTTTCTGCTGGTTTGATCTTTACCAAAGGGTAATTATTTGCCCAATTAGGCTCTTTTCATCCAATCCATGAAATAGCTATAAAATCTCATTTAGGCAAAAGGCTCTACAATATTTTTGTTCGAAATTACCTGCGATAGCCATCATTTCTCATCAAAACCGAAACTTTCCTTGCCCATTCTTCCAATGAATATTTAGCAAATGCCAGTCATGTCCATGGAGGTAAATAGTAAGACAAGTTCCCATCTTCATAAAATGTCCAGTTTAATTTCTGTGTGGGTGTGGGTGGAGTGGGAGGGAGGGGAATGAAAGAGTTTAAAAGGACAAAATAAACAAGTAAATACACGATTTAATATGTAATATCAGTTCATAATAAGTATCATAAAGAAAATTAAGTACTGACTTTCAGCAAGGGTGCCAAGACTACTCAATGGGAGGGGCAATAGTGTTTAAAAATGTTACTGGTATGGGGCAATGGGGGTACATGTTTGTACTTCTAGCTACTTGGGAGGCTGAGGGAGCAGGATCACAAATTCAAGGCCAGCCTGGGCAAGATAATGAGATCCTGTCTCGAAATGAAAAATAAAAAGAGAATGGGGATATAGTACAGTGGTAGAAAGCTTGCTTAGCATTTGCAAGGCCCTGGGTTCAATCCTTACTACTGGAAAAAAAAATGTTGCTGAAATTACTGAATGAAGTTGGACCACATGGAAGATTAACCCATAATGTAATCAAAGACTTAAATATAAGAGATAAGTCTCTATGACCTTGCTGGGGTTTCTTAGATGGGAGACCTCAAGCACAAGCAATCAAAAGAAAAAAAAAGGAAATTCATCAAAATTAAAAATTTTGTGGTTCAAAGAGAATTATCAGGAAAGTGAAAACACAAACTACATAATGGGAGAAATTATTTCCAAGCCATATATATATATCTCTGATTAGGGTGTACTCAAAATAGAACGCTTTTTCTCAATATCTATTATACATTTTGGTCCTTATTTACCCTTTCAATTTCTCACACCAGAGAAACAGTGTGATATTTAAATATTTGTGTCCAGTTTATTGTACTTAAGAGCAGGTCTTAAGGTACACCCATTTTCCCAAAAATCTTTTTTTTTTTTGTTTTACTTTTGGTCCTTTTTGTTTTTTTTGTATTAAATTCTTTTATTGGTACATTGTAGGTATACAACACAGTTACATTTCTCATTGGGAATTGTACCTTTATATAATGCATCCTGGTTCTTATTTTTTCCCCATTCCTAGCCCT
>NW_004624800.1:11550428-11561324 GCF_000247695.1 Heterocephalus glaber
GGGAGCTTCCTTCCTGGTGCTGGGACCGGCTGAGCTTCTCTGCCCTAGGAGCTTGGGATGGTGGTGTGGGAGCTTCCTTCCGGGTGCTGGGACTGGCTCACCTTCTCTGCCCTAGGAGCCTGGGATGGCAGTGGGGGAGCTTCCTTCTGGGTGCTGGGACTGGCTGAGCTTCTCTCTGGAGTTCTTTATATATTCTATATAATAGTTCTTTTAAAATGTATTCTCTGTATTTATTCTATATAATAGTCCTGGTAAAATATGCATAGTTTTTTTCTAAAAAATATACACAAATGGTCAATAAATATTTGAAAAAATCGATCAGAAAACACACAAAATACCACAATGAAATATCACTTCATACTCACTAGAATGACAAAAATGAAAAAAAAAGAAAAGTGTTCAAAAGGTTGTGGAGAAATCAAAACCTTGGTACATTGCTGGTAGGAAAGTACATAAACTCTATTCTGCATCCTGGTTTCTCTTTTTTGTTCGTATGTATCCTTTCTCCGATACAGAAATCAGAATGTGTCTCTCCTATTCCAGTTCTACAAATTTGTGTGAAATATATATTCCAAAAATGAAAGTCATTATTATTGGATAAAAACATCAGCTTGCAATGTTTTCCTACAGAATTGCTTCACAGGGAAATCTGTATACCCCAACAATACCCTCAAGTCTCAGAGGTGGTATACAACAGGCTATTAAATGGGACTCTTGAAGTGTTTCCACTTTTCAAGTGGAAGTCAGTGGTGAAACATGGCCATATATAAGGTCTAATAGACATTTTCTACCTCCCACTGGCAGAAGAGTAGATTCTTCAAAGGTAATTTGCTTAAAATTTGCTTTTTCCATCCCTTTCCCTAGAATGCTTTCCTCCTCCTGTCCCACAAAGATAGGTGAAGTTGGAGCTTCAGGCAAATCACTGGTGGAGTCAAGACCCTTGGTAGAGCCAACACATTTTTTCTAGGAGATAAAGGGAGAATTCCTGGGAGAATCCAACATGGATCTTCTAGACCTTAACTGTATTGACATTTTAGGCCAAAGCAATGTTGCAGAAATTGTCAGGATTTAAGAGCATACATAAAATGTTCTGTAAAATTCAGTATGTCAAGATATCTAGAAAATCCTAAGGAATTTTGAAGTAGAGAATGATATTTCTACATAACACATGAGATAAAGAAAATGATGTAGGGTGACTAGGGTAGATGACTATATATTTTTCATCCAGACTAAGTTAACCTTGAAAATTAAATGGGGCCCAATGGGAAACAAATATCAAGCAGAGCTTATCCCAGGCAAGTTGAAATGCCTAGTTATTTTCTCTTTAAGGGTCAAGGTGAAGGCAGAATGGCAAGAGCTCAGGGAAAGATATGAATGAATCTGGATCAAGGAGATTTATGAAATCAACCTTCAAGTTTATTAGCTACTTTTGCTTAGGATCACAACTGAAAAGTTCAACTTTGCATTAATGAACTAATCCAATTACTAGAGAAGAAATGTCAGAGCAGGTCCTAGGGAGAACAAAATGGGTGAGGAAAAGGCAGAGTGGTTGGGCCTGTTCTTGTGATATCCCCTGGCTTCCACTCAATGAGTTTGTCCTCTAAGGTAATGCTGAACTCCGTGCTGAAACCACTTCCAGGCTCTCCTTAGTCAAGGGTTACTCAAGATCAGTTGCACTGAGTGGCTAGCCAGGTAGGCACCCATGATAAAACTGCACAAAATAGCTCAGGGAGTGTATATGTCAAATATATTGGACATGGGGCCAGGGATCTAGCTCAGTGGTTCTGCTGCCTGCCTTGTAAGCACAAGGACCCGAGTTCGATCCTGGGTACTAAAAAAAAAAAAAAGACATTGGACATGGATATAAATAGAGTAATTGGATTGTACATCTCAGAGATGTACTTCTCAGTGGAGTTGGAGGAAGGGACAGGAAAGGAACTATTCACATGTATATGGAAGGTGTTTATAGAGACAAGGAAGCTCATGCCTAAGGAAACTAACAGTGACAGACTCATAAGCCATGGCATCCACAATGTAATCTTCTTCATCATCAAGAACAAAGGCTGAGCAAAGTTGGCAATTTTAAGACAGTAGAAGGCATTAAGCCAGGCAGCACACCAGAAGTTGGAATAGTTCAGAAACAGGGCTGTGATTTTGGTAGTAAGTGCCTTGAATGATGTAACTGTAAGTAGTAATCAGCATCAGCCAAATCTGTAGGGCAAGCCTGGAAGAACTCAGCATCAACATAAGCCTGGGGAGTCTTTTTTTCCTGACCTACTCAGCCCCATAGACAGCCATGATGAAGCCATTTCCAAAGATCTGAGTCACTCACTCTATGCCAAAGACCACCAAGGTGAAGGTGATTTTGAACACGGTAATGTCAATAACAACTCTGTTGACTGTTGCCATTCTCCCTCAGTAACTTTCAGGTTTCCACGCAGGGAACTGGTGACTGCTCTGCAATCCTCTGACCTTTGCTCAACTTTATTGTATTTTTTTCCCTTTAGTTAATGTTAATTCTAATTTTTTATTTGTTTGTTACATTGAAAATTAGAAGCTTAACATGCAAATAATGAGAGGATCTGGTTACTGATTTGTCTCCATTTTTCATGAAGACCCATTTGATTTGAGCTTTCAGGAGCTCATTGAATAGAATTTGCAAACACTACAGCTTCCTATCTTATTTACTTTAAATCGCTATTCCCCTGAGGCCTGTTTATTCTTCTCCCAAGACCCATGTTACATGTTAAATTATCTGTGAAATCACATCCTACTTCTTTATGTACTTTTTCCTGCATTCTTTCTTGTCTCCCTTTATTTTGGGAAAGATTTTTTATTCTTATAGTTACTATGTATGTGAAAAAGAAATTCCCATTATCTCAGCTATGAACATCTTTTACTTAGAACCAAGTTTCTTCTGTAAAGGCCAGCTAACTATAATTTCCTCAAACAATACACACAATAAAACCAAAATTGGGTGCCATTTGGATTAATTAGAAGCAAGAAAATCTCAGTTTTCACTGGTTCTGTGTCACCAGTTAAAATTTACTAAGCTCCACATGACTATTTGAGCCCCAAAGCAGGTAGGCTTAACCTTAGAGGCTTCAGTGTGTTCTGAATTTGATGTAAGAGTTGGGAAATGTCACCAAACATGGCAGCTCATCATTTAAATTTCTCCTTTTGACTCTGGTAGTGAATCAGTGTAAACTAGGTGTGGTGGCACACACCTGTAATTAGCACTTGAAAGGTTGAAGCAGGAGGATTGCCACAAGTTTGAGGCCAACTTGGGCTACATAGTGAGTTCAAGACCAGCCTGAACTACATAGCAAGACCTTGTCCCAAACAAAGAAAAAACAACAACCACAAAAAAGAGACATTTCCAGGATTCATACCAAATCTACTAAATCGGAATCTAGGATAGGACTCAGGTGTGCTATGTTTTTAAGCTAAAAGGTCATGTTGTTCATAGCTAGGCTTGAGAACAAAAGCCTTAGGCAGGTATTCATGAGCCATGGGACACATTTGGCCTGCAGTTGTATTATATCTTGCATTGTTTAATACTGAATAGCTTTAATCTTCCAATGGCCCACTTTTTTATTGTATTATTGGTCAACATTTAAGTTTAAGAGACTGTATGCATGAATAACACAAAAATCTGTCTATTTTTGAAAAATTAGATTTGACAATATTTGGTCTGCATGGTGAATTGGCTGAAGCTGGGTACTGAATGCTTATTTTGAATAAGGCAAGTACTTTTTAGTTTGTTAATTGTATACCTCAATCCTAACACTTTCTTGGCCCTCAGGCTTGGTGCCAGCTTCCATTTGCTTGTGTGTTTATGTGTTTGTTTATAATATTTATAATGTAAATGAAAATATGATAAATATGGATTTCCTTACTCCAAAATTAATTTCATTGAAAATAAAGAAGTCAGAAGTTTATTATTATAAAATTGTATTGCACTATTAGATGAGTCTTCTAGACCTTAACATTACTGACATTTTAGGCTGGATAAATCTTTGTTGTGGGAGGGGATCCTGTGAGTTGTAAGATGTTGAGCAGCACTGTTGGCCTCTACCCACTAGGTGCCATTAGGAACAGCCCTTCTCCCTTGCCTTGCCCAAATTCTGAAAACTCATAATACTTCCAGACATTTTCAATGTCTGCTGAGGAGCAGAAATGTCTTGCATGAGAACTACTGCCCTAGTTTTGGAGGGCAGTCTCAATGTGGAGATTTATGTCTGGTTCTTGCCTGGTGACACCTGAAGGAAGGGGCTTCCTGGAGCTTCTGGAAATGGCAGAGCACGATAATGGGTGCAGTGTAATGTGTGATGCATGCGTAGGTTGCATTATGATTCAACAACATCAATAACAACAGTAATATCCATCACCTCAAACATTTACCATTTCTTTGTGATGAGCAATGTTGCATAAATTGCCAAGATTTAAGAGCATGCATAAAGTGTTCTGTAAAATCCAATATGTCAGGATATCTAGAAAACCTTAAAGAATTTTGAAATAGAGAATGACATTTCCATTTAACCCATGTGATAAAGAAGGAGAGAGAGAGAGAGAGAGAGAAGAGAAGAGAGAGAGAGAGAGAAATATGGTGGTGGTGGTGAAGCTGCTGGACTTAGAGTGATGGTGGAGCAAAAAAGGATAATGCTTTTCCCTCCAGGCATCTAATGTAGAAGGTAACCAGGCTCAAGTTATTTTAAAGGAACCTCTTAAAGGAGTTGCCTGATAGACAGAGATATATGATATCGAAAAGTTCATTGCTTAGTTCAACTTTGGCATTACTGACGATTTTAAATAGATTATATTTTTGCTCTGGGGCTTCCTGTACATTGTAGGATATTTATCAGGATCTTTGGCCTCTACCCCGGGACACTAGAGGAACCTCATCCCCACCCCCAAGCCATGATAATTTTTTAATTTCTCCAGACATTATCAAATGGCCCCAGGTTGGGGCAAACATCACACATAGTTGAGAAACTGCTTTTGAGAAAGCCATATTGTCTTGTTTTTTTTTTTTTTTTTGTACTGGGGATCGAACTCGGGTCCTTGTGCTTGCGTAGCAGGCGGTGAAACCACTGAGCTAAACCCCTGCCCAAAATCATATTCTTTTTTCTTTTTTTTTGGTACCAGGGATCGAACTTGGGTCCTTGACCTTACACAGCAGGTGGTGAAACCACTGAGCTAAATCCCTGGCCCCTTGAGAAAGCCATATTACTAAGAATCCTGCTATAGAGGTCTGGAAAATGTCCCATGAAGGTGTCAGTGTATGAATTTCCTACAGCAGCTATAACAGTACCACACATTTAGCAGTGTAAACAATACAGATTTATTATCTTACAATTTTAGTAATCAGGGTGTTGGCAGGAATGTGTTTCCTCTGGGAGTTCTTCAGTGGAACACCAACCCCCAAACTCCCCACTTCGGCCTTTCCAGCCTTTCCAGCCTGCCCTCATGCCTCAATTCAGATCCCAGACTGGCAGTGACATCACTATGACTTGATTTCATTGTCATACCTCCTTTTCTGGTTCTGATCCTCTTATCTTCCTTTTATAAAAGTCATTGGATTAGATTCGGCCCACCTGGATAATCCAGGATCCTCTCTCCATCACAAGGTTCGAGAGTTTATTACATCTGCAGAGTCCTTTTCACCATGCTAGGTAATGGTCACATGTGTCACAGAGTAAGAGGTGGACATCTCTGGTGGTACATTATTCTACCTACCACAGTTAGTATCTGGGCACATGTCAGCCAGAGGGCATTGAGTAGCCACACAGTGACAGTACCAGTTAAGTCATTCTCTATATTTTTACTTCCTTTTATGCCCTGTCCCCTCCTGTGGACTGACAGCAGTGGAAAATAGACCACACTGGACTCTTTCTTATTGCTGGAACCAGAGTGGAGGTTTGTGGCTGAGGTCTAGCTGGAGCGAACCTTTAATTAGATGAGAGATATGGTTTTTATTAAAATAGGACTAAATTTTTTTTAAACCTAAAAATCATTTTCTTTTAATTCCTGACCTATCTGGAGAGGCATGGGCTCTACCTGGAAGGTTGGTCATGGCTAGAGAAAGGAGTTTTTAAATAAAATGAAAGGCAATGATGGAGAGAGAAAATTACTCTTCATGGTGTCTCCTAGAACCCAGATCATTGACTGAACCTGGAATAAGATGCTTTGAGGGCAAAGAGGATTTCAAATTTCTGCTGATCTTCTGAGAGAGGGAGGGAGGTTGCTGGGGGGTTCTGGGAAGCCCATAATTTCTCCTATTTTCCCAGGAACACTGAGCTTTTTTTTTGGTTATCTGGACATTTGGGAAAAGAGGTTGAGGAAGGAGAGAAGAGTGAGACGAATGTAGGAAGAGCTGGACTGATAGCTACCAAAATGCTCAGGAAGGAAGAACAAGGAGACAACATTTTAAATCTGTGCTGGCAAGAAATTCTGGGGCATATGGTCACCAAGGGAGAGACTACAGCTTGAATCTCAGCAGCTCATAATCAAAGTCTAAGTGCTTGCCAGTGTGTGAATGCATGGCTCGCCTAAACTCTGGAGCTATAACAAAACTTTCATGGGTTTCTTGAGGACACCAAGTAGATATCTAGACCCAACTTTGTTTCCCTACAGATGCATGAACCTGCTTCCATTCCCTTGGGACCCAAGAACTCACTAGAGCAGGTTACTTACCAAGGTTAAAGACTCTGTGGTAATCATTGTACTAAAACTGAAATAAGTTATGGTTTTGATTATATGTGATATGTTTATATATGATTATAAAGAGTATTTTTTTTTTTTTGGTACTGGGGACTGAACTCGGGTCCTTGGATGACAAATATATTTGCAGGAAGAAGGACATAGTGCCTTGAGAGTCTTCTGAGGAGAGGGAGCAGAGATTATAGAGAACCCAAAAAAGTAGTCTGTCACTGGCAGGAAATGAGATATTGTGTGTCGGCTTAAGTGGAATGGAGCCATCAGGTATAAGGTACAGCAGGTAAAGAAGATGATGCAGTAAAACAAACCGGTGTTTTGTGCCTTCCACATCAGAATGGGACCCAGGGGAAATGCAGAGCAGGAACTCAGTCCTGGGCAGAGGTTTAGGTCCAGAAAGAAGAGCCATGAAAAGGAGTGTGGACCTGCCTTTAGGTCCTAGAGAGGAATGCTCTTTCAGAACTCTACTCCAGGTATGTTGTGCTATTGGGAATAAGACATTGCTTATGGGCTTACTTCTGTGGATGCAAGCAATCTTCATTTCCAAAATTATATGCAGGATTATTTGGCCCAGGAACGAAGCTGGGTAGAAATGGATTTTGTCTAGGTGGGTGGGCAGAAGTATACAAGTGGAATCTGCCTTGCTTAGTGACATTGTTTCCATCTACTTGGGAACAGGTGTTCTTACTTTTAAATTGTGTAAAGTCTTATTTTCTAAATCAAGAGATGGGCCTGGCCACACATTAGCCTCTTGATAAATAATATGTTAAAAGAAGGAAAGAAGGAAGAAAGGGGGGAGGGAAGGAGAGAAAAGGAGAAAAGGAATAAAGGAAGGAAGAAGGAGGAAATACTGTAAATGAAGACTTACCTCTATGTGTGTGGGCTTGAGTATATTGTCACATGGGTTGACTTCAAGCATGGCAGCCATGATTACAGAGGAAGTTAGATCTGTGAAAGGATTGTAAAGTTCTGTGTTGTGACAGAGGGAAAGCTACTTCAGTGCTGCATATCTTTGAGATCTGTCGTGCAAGGAATGTAATTGTTACTCTGTGACTGAGGGTAAGAAACATCACCATGAAGATCTTGTGAACAGCTCCATTGCTAATCAACGAGCTCACAACCCCTATAATGAGATTCTCTCTTTCCCAAGAGCTGCCAAATTGTTTTTTCTTTTGGTAAAACCTAAATAGCCCCATATTTGCTTGATTTTCTGCCTGCCATAAAATCACTTATTTTACCTCCTTCTGAGGCTGTTCTCCATATGTCAGATATGGGCTGTCCCTATGTCAGATACCATGGGCCTTGTGCTCCATAGTTGTATTTTTGAGTGAGTAGTGTGGCTTGTCACATTTTTATCCTCAGGAAGGACTTCTGTTGTTTTTATTTCATAAATACCTTTGCACAGTACCGTGACTTGCAAATGTATCCAATATAAGGTGCTTGAAATGTAGATGGACACAGTGAATATTCAATAACAAAGAACCTAGGTGTAGAGGAGGTGTTGATCAATATTTATGGAATTTAAAAAATGTTTGAATTTTTTTTTAACTATTTGCCTTTGTTTTCTGAAAGAAATCTGAAAGTTGTTAGAGTGCAAATGGAGTCACTTGTGTCAACCCTAACGAGAAAAAGTAAATTGTGCCCAGTGGTTATTAAGAAAAGGTTCTTGTACACAACTACTTGATAACAACTATCACAAAAGACTCCCAGACTACAACCTTGTGTAAAGTCCACAGCAGCCCTGCACAACAAAAGTACTTCTAAAGGACATCTGCTGAACAACTATTTGTTCAACCTTGGACTGATGCCACTCTTGTTATTAATTACTATGGCCGAGGATTACTGTTTTAAAATATTCTATGTAATAATCCTCATTTTTGTCTTTAAAAATGTCCCTTTGTCTCATCCCCTTTGAATATACTCAGAATGTACTATGGTGTATTTATTCCCGTCACAGTGCCCTGCTAGTCTCATCATTATTCTTTGGAGACTCTCTCTGATTTATGTGTTTTTGTTTTCAATTTAGGTTGACAACTCTGTTCTCATCACAATGTTCATTATCAAGTCTGTAATGGCTAAGAGGGTTGTTTACTTTGATGACAAATGTATACCACTAAGTTTCTGAAAAGGGAGAGGCATACCCTGCATGATCACTGCAATGCCACCTATTCATTCCATTGGACTTGGCGTTAGGTAGAGAATCTAACTGGAAGAGTTGGGAAGCTGATTGGGTGAGAAATGAGAGGATAAAGCAAGCATGTGGATTCTTCCCTCTCTCCTTCATATAACTTGGGGAAAAGAAAGGGTTTTAATTCAACAGAAAATAGGAACTTTAGGACATACTAAGGAGAGACAGGAATTCATCACAGCACTGCTTGGAATCCCTTGTATTTCCTACCCTTGGCTGAACTAAAGGATCTGTTGTTGATAAAATTAGAAATCAGCATATGGTTAGACCCATCTGATCACACCCACCCTTCCTGTAACAGTGATGGGCGCTCATACACCCCACTTTCCAGAGCTGCCTCCTTTTCCTTTCTCTTTCCAAATCCACCTTCCCTCAAGCTCTCAGTCTGCACCTGGCTTCTGGTTTGAATGAGTTCTTGATTTATTTGCACCCACTAGGAATCTGGAGTCCAGATGCAAATGGAAGTTTTCCCTGTAAGTGTTGATGGCAATTGGATCATTCTCTGATTTGCATTATGGAGGCTTCAGGTTGTTGAGGGAGGGTTATTTTCTATCTCAGCTATACAAACCAACCTGTAATGGTTCTTAGAATTGAACGTTTTCCTTTGAAAGCAGAGGATAGAGATGGGTGTTTAGTTTAGCAAAATCCTGGGTTCAAATAAAAAGGTACAGGAGAAGGGACTGTTTAGAAATAGAGAAAGCCCATAGCTCTGGAGCCAGGTATAGGATAGACACAGAGTGGGAACCATTGTCCTGTGGGGTCTGAGAATGGAGGGGAGTCTCAGAGAGCCTGCAGGGGGAGAGACAAGTGCATCTCCCTTGGGCCCAGAGGCATTCTGCAGTTCTCCTTCAAGCAGGGTCATTTATAGCATGTTCCTAATTCTAGCATCAACAATGAGAGGTCATCTTATCTATTCTTACCATTTTCTGGGACTCTAGCCCTTGTCTGGAGATGATTTTACTTCAAGTTCTAGTCCAAGGTTTAGGACTGGTCTACATGCAGATGCGTGTATTAGGAAGACATTTGGAAACCCCTAAAGCATTCATACATAAAGTAGTGATTCAGTTTTTAATTTTCAAAGCAAGTGTGCAAAAACGCAAGATATGTTTGGAAAGTAATTAATTTCTATGTGAGGCTCTTTCCAGCCCACTTGATGGCTGATACATAATCCAGGGAGAACTGACTCATTGCAGATGATATTCATCCCACTCTCCTGGTTTGTACCTAGCTGCTAAAGCACAGAGATAGAGGTGATTTGGGAGGGTCTTTAGGAAGAGTCACAGCTGGCAGCCCACTTTCCTCTCACTGTTACACCTACCTTCAGGGCATTACCTTTTCTTTTTCCTTGCACTGCTCTTTTGGGTGCTAGCAGCTCTGTTCCTGTGTTCAACCATGTTGTTTGCACAGCAGCCTCAGTCATTAGAACCTCACCCTCTGGTGGTCAGAGGAAGGTATCGAGGGTGACACAAACACAAGTGTTCCCTGGGGAACTGCATCACATCTTCTTACCCACTTGGGTGGAAAACCTGGAACTGGCAGAGGTGCTCTAAATTCTGCCTTTGTCTTTTTCCATTTGCTCTTATGCTGTTTGAAAAAAAGCAATTCCTAACACTGAAGGACATTCACATAGCTGCCTAGGTGTGGGCCCCAAGATCTTATATAAAGGGGTTTCTTTTTAAATTATTCTGTCATTGGGCCCAGAGGAAAGGGCTTTTGGGCTGCCTTCTCTCGGGCGACTCCCGGCCCAGAGAAAGGGGCTTCCAGGTCACCATCCATCCTACCACTCCCAGCCCAGAGGAAAGGGCTTCCGGGCCACCATCCCTAGCCCCACTCCTGGCCCCTGTCCCACCTCTCCCAGCTCAGAGGAGGTGAGCCAAGTGGGCGCCAACAGCACCCCCCCACCCCCCAGTCAAAATGAGAAAACATGTAAATAAGTCTCAAAACCAGACTTCCAGATCACCTACAGCAACCCCAAAGGGAAATGAGATGGA
>NW_004624800.1:11608444-11644943 GCF_000247695.1 Heterocephalus glaber
CACTGGTCCTCAAGTCTGTTTCTTTGCCAGTACCATGCTGTTTTTATCACAGTAGCTTTGTAGTATAGTTGCAGGTTGGTGATTGTCATACCTCTAACTGGTCTCTGAGAAGTGTGGGCATGAGATTCAGGAGGGGATAAGAAAATGCAAATGAGTCCATAGGGCTTCAATCCTGGTTGATAGTCCATTTGGGAGCAAGGTGGCCTTCATTATTAGCAGGACTCTGAGATATTTCCCACGTGGCCTTTTACTCTATGACTTGCTGAGATGGCAGGCCAACTACTTGGGTGTAGGCTCCAAGGCCAGGCCCCCTTGTCACAAGGTTGATCAGGCCCTGCTGTGCTTCCTTCTGACTTTGCGACCCTCAGTGATTGAAGGTACTCCTTCACTGCCACTTGCCTCCACTGTGAGATGGAAACAATTAAGCCTGGCTGTTAGATAAAAAGGAAATCTAAAGGGTAAATGTCCTTCTTTCTTTTTATTTTTCTTTTTTTAACTTGAGAATGCTCTGTAATTTAATGTCTCAGATTATTGTATGTATCAATTTTAATGTCTAGTTAGTGTTAATTCAGGGGTTTTATTCTGGAGTCTGTCAATTTAGAGGGACCTGTGGATAAATTCAGTAACTCTGTAAATCCAATGGAAATTTGCATCTTTGTTTTAATTGACATTTGGCATTCCTTTAGTGATGAAAGGCACTAATGCAACACAGTATTGGCACCATGTGTGATTTTATAACAAGGAAAAAGAAAATAGCTCTAGCACTTGACAGATTAAAATATCTCAAAAATCTTGCCTGCACTCACTACCCTGATTATGTGGGAGTTATCACAGTGACTGGGTTTGCATGGCTGAGGCCATCTGCCATCTGCCTATCCCAGAAGCTTGCTTTGATCCCTTGAAATTCTGCACTGAATAACCTTCAACCTCACAGGAAATCCCAGCATTCTCACCACTGGCTGCTACTCAAAGCACTTTGGAGAGCTCTGGTGTTTAGAAAAGCCTATCCTTGTATTGTTTACTTCTGTTTGCATTTGCAACAAAACATCACCATGAATCAGAATTTTCAGTGTTTGTATAATTGAAGTAAAAAATCAGAGTCTTGGACCGGGGATTTAGTTCAGCGGTTCTGCCGCCTGCCCCGCAAGCACGAGGTCCTCAATTTGATCCCCGGTACCAAAAAAAAAAAAGAAAATCAGAATCTTTAGGATGTCGAGCTTGTCAGATGCTAGGTGTGTCAGAGGCTAAGACAGTTTAATGTTCGACATTCTTCAAGTTGAGCTACAGCAGGCATCACGGATCATGTCTTCATAAAGTGAAATGTAACTTGTTTATATTTTAAATAGATTGCTTTTCTGGAGAATGCATCAATAAATGTATATTATTGTCTCACAAGTTTATTTTATTTAATTTTCTCATTGTTATTCAATGTGATTTTTTTTCTAAGTAATCTAGTGTACTTTATGCATTTAAAAGTAATTTTTCTGGTGTGTGGCATAGATTTTACGAGACAATAATATGGTTCATATCACAACAACATGTAGCCACTGTGGCTTACCACAATTTTCCTCATCCTTAACAGATTATACAAGCTTTATACTCAAATATGTAGTTATAAGTATAATCCATTCTGTTTTAATTCTAAGATAATGGAATATGAGCTTAACTCCTTATTGTATTAAAAATTCAGTTATAAAAGTATTATAATTGATAGAAAATGAAGTGGTAGAAATTTTAACTTATAAATAAATAGTGTCTTTCTAAAAATTTCAAAACACATGAATGTTTAAATTCTATGCAGTCATTTTTTATTGAAAGTTACAAATAAAAATCAGCAGACTAAAGCTAACCAAGTTTCCTTTTACACAAGTGCTTCGAACTCTGGACCTTGCGCTTTTGAGGAAGGTGGTGGAACCACTGAGCTAAATACCTGGCCCATACATGAGTTCTTTCTTATTTGCAAAATTATTCATCTGGTCCAAAGAGTTTCATATCTTTTACTTTTATTTTATTGTATTAGCATGATTCTTAGGTGTATAACTTTATTGATAAGAAAATCATATTGACATTTATTGATTTAAATATATTTCCTTACATCCATCCCTCTTTCAGGGGTGGAAATTGACCTTCATTATCTATCAACTCCAGAAACTAGTATGAAAATGATTTTATGCATACATTGTATATACATTTTCTTCATTGTCCTCTGTGGTTATGCTGTACAAAACATAAAATAAAAAAACTATGAATTAGCCTTCATAGAATCTATGAAGTATATTCTTGGACTGCAACAGAAAATTTTAACAAAGCAGCTTGGATATTCTTTGCTTAATGATTAAGAATCTCACTTTTATAGGTGCAGGTGCATTTTTTCTTCATATTTTAATGAATAGATGTTTTCATGGTCCCTATTTTGTTTTGTTTCCTGTTTAATTATTGTCCTTAAACCTCACTTGAATTAGAAAACTCATGCTGTAGTGAAACAGAATGATGTAATGCTGTACTCCACATTGCTCAAGGTATGGTGTCTAGAACACAGCTTCCATATGCCCCAGGAGTTTGTTACAAATCTAGAAGCTCGGGCTTCATGCAAGTCCTCTGAATGAGATTTTGTCATTTGATGAGACCACCAAGTGAGTTTTAGGTGCACCATGATTTGAAAGCATCTGGTAGAGTTCAGAGATGGGGCTTCACTCTGACAAATACTGAGCTGGGAAAAGGAGAAGCATAGGATCCTCTTGTGAGGCAGACAAGGTCTGGACTAGAGTCAGCTACTGGTGAGTGAGAGCAAAAGAGCAGAGGAAGAGTGAGAGGAAAGCAGATTCATTGCAGAGTTTACAGGAGCAGAGGCACCAGAGCCTGCAGTCTTCTTCTCCCCACCTGAGTAAGCCTACTCTATGGGCAGCAATGTGTTCTTCTGAGCACCCTCTGTCCAAAGGCAATTGTAAACCATCATGCTCAGGCCCTTGGGAAAACTCGTAAATCTCCTAAATCTATTCTCCTAAAACTCTTAAATCTATTCTTTTTTCCTCTCTCTTTCTCACTTCCTACTACTTCTTTCTTTCTTTCTCATCCTTTTTAGACTTTCCTGGGCCAGATTTGCCATAAATATGGTCATTTTCCAGAAACTCTCACAATTGTTCTTAGGCTTAGGTAGCATAACATATGTGAGAATGTTTTATTAAGTATACTGTGCAATATTAAAGTGAGAGTTTGATTATATTGCATTCATAATTAAAGAGTCAGATTTGACTTTCGGTAACTCCCCCAGGACTATACCACTAAACCATCTCTCAATTCTGTCTGAACGGTAAGTGTCAAGGTGACTGTTCAGCTGCTCCTGCTGTCTATGGCATTTCCATATCGAATATTACTGTCCTTTGACTGGTTCTGGAAGAAGCAAAATAGGCCACAGGGATTGGAGACTAGCCCATGGGAGAGGTGGACACCAGAAAGTGGTAGGAGGGAAAGGGACAGTGGCAGGGAGAGAATAATAGGGGTCCGATCAGCTGCTTAGCATGAGATTCCCCAAGCACTATTATGTGTTGGTTGGTTTGGATGTTTTGTGTGGATTCAGTTTTGTTTAAAAGGAAGAATGTTCATTTTTATAATTGACAAAAAATTTTAAAAACAAAATAAAAATGAAAGGACTAATGTACAGTATCCTATGCTAGTTGCTAAAATCTGGATCTGAACCTATCCTCATATGGGGTTTCTAAAGATGTTTGTCTCCTACACACCAACTTGACAAAACCCTGAACAGCTTCCTCCAGGACAGGACATCTGGACACAGCCTCACAGAACACCTCTAGGGTCATGATTCAGAAACACAGCTCTCCAAGTTCTGATGTAGGAGAGAAAACTGAGTTATGCTGAGTAACCCTAATTCTCCCCAGGCCTCTGGTTGGATTTTCCACTTTGTTATTGCCCCAATTTTTCTACTTCCATTAAAACCCTCACTAACTGGCTTGTGAACCTGTGCTCGCAGGGCCTAATTTGTGCATCTGTAAGAAGCCCTAGTATTCATCTTTGGCTTCAGGACAGGAAAATTGTCTAAGCTGCCTGCAGGCTACCTCAACCTTGGGCCATGGTGTGGTGATACGAGAGTGTCTCAGTTTTCAGTGAGTTCTTCCAAATCTGCACAGAGCTGTTGTTAGAATACTCAGATGTCTGTATTGTCTTTGTGAGAGGCAAATTGTGAGAATATAAAGTTTGTGGAGCAGAAATCTGGACAGAGGAAGTTGAGGACAGTCTGTAGAGCAGAAAGTAAGAGTAAGTTGAATTGTTTTTGGTTTTCTTGAGACAAAGTCTTGCTATGTAGCACAGGCTGGCCTTGTACTCACCATGATCCTCTTGCCTCAGCCTCTGGAATGCTGAGATTACACATTTGCACCATCACATCTGGCTTGGAGTGAGACTAATTGTTAATTATGATTCCTATGTAGATGAAGACCTTATTCCATAGTAACCGGAGGAAATGTGAGGGGTTGATGGGGCTTTCTAGGAGAAGTAGAATCGATGTTGAGGTCCATGAGCTCCTGTAACTAGAGTTCTGGGAAGGATATGTCCAGATTTCTAGGTTAGGAGAGGAGTCCTTCCCATGGATTTTCTCTAGGGAGGAGAATGGTTTGACTCACATGGCATCCTGTGCTCCACTGCTGTAGGCCCAGAACCAGAAGCAGAGCTGCAGGGCTAGCCGAGAACAAGAGCTGGAGAGTGTGCATAGTGGAGGACTCAGAAGGTGATGTCCGGGGACAGTAGTGCCCCAGCCAACACAGTTCTTATACGCAGATGAAGGAAGAGAAAGAGCTGTGTAGTAGGTCTATGAGGAGAATCACCCAATCACTCCCCCTACTCATGATCTTATTTTGTTAAGAAGTTTGTTTTTCCATGGAAAAGATAATCAACATTTAACTATATTGTTACAATCTGGAAGAAATCCCCTTCATTATTTTCTCAGTATTACAGCTTCTCAAATGACTCTTCCCTGTCTTGCAGGTGTGATATTTCTCCCCTCATTGTATACGAATAAAACATGCTATGTGCACCCTTATCTAGGCAGTGAGCCAGCAATGGCAGAAGATTTCAAGTTACAGTGCTAGAGCACATTTGCTTCATCACCTTAGAGTAAATTCAAAAAAGATGTCACTAAAAAGAGGTGTTACAGTCATAAGTTGATCAAAGCCTCCATAGAAGCCACCGCCATCACATAGTAAGAGACCTCAGGAAGTGGGGCTGCAGCAGAATAAGAGTGAGGGTTGGATGGAAATGTGAAAGTGTTTGTGTTTGCTGAGTCCTTTTGAACTTCCTACAGATTCCTAAGATTACATATGATCCTATGTCCCAAGTTCAGGGGACTAATATATTTTTTAATAGTAAAAAGATTAATATTTTAATTGTAGATAGTTTATCCACATGGCTGGAATTTCCAGGGTAGGCTTTTAGACACCAATGATTCTATTCCTTTCTATATTGAACATACCATATGGTTACATCTCACAATTTTCCTATCATAAAAGCACATAGGATACCATTGGATGGATTTCATCCACTAGAACTCAAGCCATACCTAGGAAATTCCTGACCCAAATATTTCCTTCCATGGAATGGTGGGGAGACTCACTCTTGCCAACACTGGCATTGTGCTGTTTTTCTTTGGTGATACAAATTATTCCTTCATCTATGATTTGTGAATTGTGGGATTTGTTTCTATCCTTTGCATGATGGGAGTCCAGAGAGATCCTCTTGGACATGACAGAAAATTGTACTAGGAGTTGTCTAAATATATTGCTATAGCCAGTATTCAGAATTAGAGTCTTGGTGTATGCTTTGAGCTTCTAAATGTATATTTTAAAATTCTCTTGACTGCTTATTCTACTCCTGTACCTCTACATTCATTTTTTTTTGGTTGGCTACCATGTTACTCTTCATGTGGAACTTCAGCTACTGTGATCACATGCTTTCTGCTCTGTTTTTGTTCCCTTAACCCAGGAACACTGCTTTGTTCCACCTTGCCCTGGTCACAATGACCCTCATTCGTAAACATTCATTTATGTTTTAATTTTATTGTTTTGTTATTCTGTTACTTACTTGTATAGTTACCATCAGAAGGACATTCTAGGTGAGATTAGCCAAGGAATAAGGCTAAAGATTCTAGATAGTGTCCACATTGGGAAAATATAGGAAGAGCTCTTTGACGGGGCTCACCTTATTGGAAGGCTCAGACCTGCCCTTCAGTATTTATCTGCCACACCCCTAACAAGGTAATTGTCAGAAAAAAAGAAGATAATGAGTTAAGGGGATCTATTGACTATAAAGTTTTCATTCTGCTATAAACCAGCTGGGAGTTGGGGTATCTGAACCATACAAAATATGTGAAAAAATGTTAAGTACTATGCAGGCATTACCTGATTAGTAATTAATTTTGTGTCAGCATGGCTAGGCATAGAACCCAGTTATGGGTAAACATAATCTGAATCTTTTATAAATGTACTTTTTAAAGGTATGATTATCATTCTAATCAATAGCCTTTGGTTAAAGCAGCTTATTTTAAATGGATTTGGCTTTAGAGCAGGTCATAAGCAAATCCACTGTGCAAAAGCCTATGTGTCCTAAGTTGATATGGAGATATCATTACCCACCAGGCTGAAGGTATTTGAAAGGTCAGTATTTCGGAAGTGGAATGGAATCTACATGGCTTTTTAAATCTGTAGATGACACGTCAGTAACAATGCTTTCAGAATGGCATTTAGGACAAGTTTGGTGATAATTACACTTATTTGGCATTGTTATTATTGAGAAATTCAATCTAGCAGATGTCTCTTTGGGGGAATATGTGAACCAAGGTTATCACACTGTAAGCAATGAACAAGTCTTGTGAGTTTAGGAGACCAAACGGAGGCTGATAATACCAAATTGTAAACAACTCACGAGGCTTACAGAAAATAAATGGATGAAACTACGGATTCAGGGGAAGCTCATCACATGCTACATTTGCAAAGAGAAGGTTGATCATAGATCTGACGAGTCTCATAAAAGAGCAAGATACTGAAAGAAGAAGTGATGAGAAGTGTAATGTTGAGAGACCAAAACTGTGATGCCAAGTATCCAGCAAATTTGTGATGTGTAAAAGGAGGTGATTCATATTAGCCTGTCCCATGTTATACCCATATGTTAAGATTTCTGTCAAAACCACAAAAAGTAATATAGTGTGTAATAGCAAAAATGAAAGACAAATTAAATAATATCAAGTTTTATCAATTCTAAAGAAGGCAAAATATTAGAAAAAGGAATATAGAAGAGGCAAAAAAAGATATATGATATAATTTAATAGTAACTAAAACCCAAATATATCAATTACTTACTCCTGATTTTGGAAGAAAAGCTTTCATTTTTCCCGTTTAATATTATATTGGCAGGAGGTTCATCATAAATGGCTTTTATCAGATTGAGATAAGGTCCTTCTATACCTACTATCTTTGGGGTTTTATTATTTTATTTTATTGATTTTGTCAAAGACTTCTGCTGCATTTATAAGAACATTATAAGGTTTTTATATTGCTTCTGTTTATATGGTATGTCACAATCATTGATTTTCTAAGTTGAACCATCCTTGCATCCCTGGAATGAAGCCTACTTGGTCAAGATGTATGATCCTTTTGAGAATTTGTTGCATTCTTCTTGACAGTGTCTTGTTGAGGATTTTTTGCATCTATGTTTATTAAAGAGATTGGCCTATATGTTACATTTTTGGTTGGATTATTGTCTGGTTTTGGAATCAGGGCAATGACATCTTTCAGAAATAACTTGTGGAGTACTACTTCCCTTTCAGTTGCATTAAAGAGTTTGAGGAGAACTGGCTTTAGATCAACCCTGAAGTTCTTGTAGAATTTAGTGATGAATCCATTGGGTCCTGACTTTTCTTAGTTGATATATTGTTATTACTGCTTCAATTTCTTTTCTTCAATTTCTTATTGGATTATTCAGATTTTAGTATCTTCTTGGTTCAGTGTGGTTTTTCATATGTACCAAGAATCTATCCATTTCTTGTTGATTTTCCAACTGTTTGGAGTACAGGTTTTCAAAGTAGTTATTAATAATCTTCAGGATTTCAGTGGTATCCATAGTGATTTTTCCTTTTGCATTGCATTGATTTGGGTTTTTATTTCCTTTTTATGTAAAATTTCTTTAGGGTTTGTCAGGACTACAGGGTCTGTCCCTGTCTTTGAGGCACACAGTGCAGCTCTCTTGTCTTCACATCTGAGGGCAGATCTCCTGAATGCGGTGGAGATGTCCAAGTAACATCTTGGCTGCCTGTCCTGTTTCTGCCTGTCATTTCCTCTTGGTTTTGTGAACAAAATCTTTGTTCTCTATGAGAGAGAATTTTCTTATCTCTATTTCTTCTCTGTCCCTTTACACCAATGTGTAGTGAGACCTATAAAGTCTCCTCCATAAAAGATCTTTGAAAGACTAATATTACAGAAATTTGGTGTTCTGGGAGGATTTTAAGGACAGATTTTGAAGGGATGTGCAACAAAATAAATGGAGCTGGCTAGAAATTTTCTTTAGAGCTTGCAACAGATTCCCTAGCCATACTTACTTAGGAAACTAAATGGACATTTTGACATACACAAGGATTTCCATTACTTTATGAACAGGGTACTGATTTTAGCAACCCGAACTCCTTTGATAGGTATCACTGCATCATCTTTAGGGCAGATATTTTTTTCCCAAATAATGTCAACCACTGCTGCAACCTGTAAGGTGCCTGGAAGAGAGAAGCAGAAAGATCATCTCATAGACACCTCAAGGTCTTCTATTTTCTTCTGGAATCAGGATCTGCCCAGTGGGTCTCAGTTTTCCTAAATCATTTGAAAAGTGATCAACTGTCTTTAACTTTTCTTATGTAGTTCCTCCCTTTTGGACCATGGCCATAATTCCATTGGGTCCCAATGGTTGCCCCCATTCCCCATCTCTGCTCTTCCACCAGGAAGTTCTGTTTCTGCTTTTCCCTCCATGGTGGACAGCCCTTCCCTTGGACAATGCCTGCACTCACTGTTGGTCTGGATGTCCCAGTAGAAGGTTCTTGGGTAATCTTCGCAGAGGCAGGTGGTGTATTTGTAGGTGAAGGGACCATCAACTGACTTGTTGCTCTTGAGGTAAGCTTTAATCTGGTGGGAAGAGAAGAAACAGTATGAGTTTGGTGTACAGGAAGGGGAAGAAACACAAGAGATGAAGAAGCTTGAGGTGGGCCAGAGCTATGGAGGAGCGGTCTTTGGTAGAATCATTCCAAGGGCTTGTTGATGTCAGATTCTTTTCCCTCTTAACCTTTAACTCCTGCCTGAATTGTGGGCATAACTCAAGAGGGGACATGAATATTCGAATGAATCTACCGGCTTCATCATGGAATGGCAGTCCATTGGGAAGGCTGGTCTTAGTTATCAGAGAGATTCTAGGTGATTGGCCTGTGTGATCTTTTACACTGTTATCTGGAGATGGTAGTCTGGCTATTTGGGTGTAGGCGCCAAGGCCAAATTTGTAAGGTTGACCAGGCACCACTATACTCCCTTCTAACTTTATGACCCTTGATGATTGAAGTTAGTCCTCTCACTAACTATGCTACTTTCTTCCACTTTGAGATGAAAGCTGCTACCTCTCAAGACTGGCTGTTAGAAATGGAAATCTTCCTTTCTTTTTTTCTTTCTTCCTTCCCTTCCTTTCCCTTCCCTTCCCTTCCCTCTCCCTCCTTCCCTCCCTCCTAACTCCCTTTCTCCCTTCCTTCCTTTTTTCCTTTCCTTTTCCAACTTGAGAGTGTCTGGCAATTTAAGAGTTCAGATTATTGTATGTATCAACTTCAGTGTCTAGTTAGTGTTACTATAGGGATTTATCCTGACGTCTATGAACCCAGAGGGACCCATGGAGACATTTATTAACTTTGTGAATACAGATGGAAAGAAATTGCATCTTCATTTTACTAACCCATAGCTGACATTTCACAATCATTTAGTGATGGAAGGCATTAATGCAACACCATAGCATCAGCACTATATGTGATTTTATCACAAGGAAAAAGAAAATGGTTTACTGCACTTGATAGATGACAATATCTCAAATTTTGCCTGCACTTATCACTGCCCTGAAAATGAGGGAGTTATCAGAGTGACTGTATTTGTATGGCTGAGGCCACCTCCACCTGCCCATCTCAGAAGGTTGCTCAGTTGTTACCTGGCAATTCTGCACTGAGTACCCTCACTCCCACAGGAACTCCTAGTATTCTCACCATTCAATGTTATTCAGAACACCCTGGAGAACCCTAGTGTTCAGAACACTCTATTCTTGTATTGTTTGCTTTTTTATTAGATTTGCAGCAAGATATCACTATGAATGAGAATTTTCAACATTTGTATGATTGAAATAAGGCATTCAGAATCCTTTGGATGTCCAGCCTGTGAGGTTCTAGGTGTGTCACAGTACCTCTTTCCTCAAGCTAGGCCACGGCAGCCATCACAGATTGTGTCTTCATGAGATAAAACTTACCTTGTTTATAGTTTAAAGGTATTATTTTTCCAGGTTATGCATCAATAAACATACATATTATTTCACAACTTTATTTTAATTACCATTGTTTTTAATGTGACAGTTTTCATAAATAATTTCATGTACTTTATGCATTTAAAATCATTTTTCTGGTAAGTGTGGCTAGCATCAAGTTTTCTTTAACTTTAAAGTATTATACAATCTTTATATTCAAACACATAATTATAGGTGTAATCTATTCTGGTTTAATTCTAAAATGACTATTAGCCTAAGACTTCACTTTATTAAAAATTCAGTTGTGAAACATTACTTGATTGAAAATGAGGTGGGAGAAATTTCAAATTTATAAAAAAATTCTATTTTCCTAAAATTTTCAAAATATAAATATGTTTAAAAGCATGTATTCATTTCTTATTGAAGATAAAAGTGAATGTTTGTTCTGTAAAGTTGACAAAATTTCCTTGTGGATGAATTCTTTCTTGTTTGCGAACTGACTGACTCAGACTGAAGAGTTTGTCTTTTTACTTGCACTTAGGTTTAATCACTCCTTTGTATTGTATCAGGATGATTCTTAAAGGTATAATTTTATTAATCACAATATCACATGTCATTTTGTAGATTTACACACATTTTACAAAGCTTTCACTTTTTCAGGGTTGGAAATGGAAGTCATTATTAACTGTAATCATAAACAAATATAACAAATATTTAACCTATGCAACATGTACACAATTTCCTCATTGTAATCTGTGGTTACAGTAAATGAAATATAAAATGGAAAAACTATTAATTAGACTCCCTTCCACCTTACATCATCATATATGGATCAGATTGTTGGACTGAAAACAGAAAAATTTGACAAAGCAGCTGGAATATTCTTTAGTCAATGATCAAGAATCTTGTTCTTATAGCCATGTGGGCATATTTAGAATGTATTTTAGCAGAAAGGTTTCTTCATGCTTTCAATTTTATTTTTTGCTTGATCATTGTCCTTAAATCTCACTTGAGTTAGAACAGTCATGTTTTAGGGAAATGATTAATGTAATGCTGTATCCCCACCTGCTCTAAGTATGGTCTCTGGAACAGAGCTTCTGCTCTCCCTGAGTCTGTCAGAAATTTAGACACTCTGGCTCCTCCCTACATCTCTGAATGAGTAAGATTCTGTGTTTTGATAAGACCCTCAGGTGAGTTTTAGGTGGACCATGAGTAGACAACCTGTGCTGTGGTTCAGAGAATGGACTGTCCCCTGACAACTGCTGAGCCTGGACAAGAGTCAGCTACTGATGAATTAGAAAAAAAGAGCAGAGGAAGGGTGAGAGGAAAGCAGACTCATTTCAGAGCTTACAGAGAGGAGGTAACAGAGCCTGCAAGTCCTCACCTCCTCAGCTACTGCAACCTACTGCATGGGATTGCAGTGTGTTTTTTTGAGCACATGCTGCCGAAACCCTACCTGAAACACAAATACTCAGAACATGGAAGAAACTGCTAGCTCTAGGATCTTTTCTCATTTCTCTTTTATTTCTTTTTTATTAACTTTATTGGTATATTTTAGGTAACATTATGATCACATTCATCAATGAGAATTTGTACCTGTACATGATACATCTTAGTTCTTGTTTTTTCCCATTCCCCTTCCCAATATATCATGTACAATTACAAATTTTCTCTTTCATTCTTAACTCCTATTCCTTGTTTCTCCCTTTCTCATTCTTCCTAGACCAAGCTGGATCAGAGTTGCTTCATTTGTAAGATAAAAGTAGTTATCTTTCTCAACCTCTCACAATTGTTCTGAGGCTCAGGTAGCATAAGTATTATTATTAAGTATGTATTATTAAGTATGCCATACAATATTAAATTGGGAGTTTGATTATTTTGCATTCATAATGAAGGAGTCAGGTTTGTCTTGAGGTCACTGCCCTGGAACTCTACTTACCACCACGCATTCTCTCAATTCTGTCTGAACTTTAAGTTTCAAGGTGACCTCTTCACCTGCTCTTGCTTTCTTCGGCATCTCCATATTGACTATCAGTGTCTTCCGACTGATTCTTGGAGAGCAAAGTAGGGAACAGAGATCAGAGATCAGTCCTTGGGAAATAGTGGCCACTAATGAGGAGACAGGGGGGAAAGGGACAGTGCCAGGGAGTGGGTAATGAAGGTCAGATCAACTGCTCAGCGTCAGATTCCCCAAGAACTATTATGTGTTCAAAAATCAATAGCCTTCTTATACACAAATAACAGACTCACTGAGAGAGAAATTAGGGAAATAATTCCTTTCACAAAAGCATTCAAAAAAATGAAATACCTAGGAATCAATCTAATGAAGTAAGCAAAAGACTTCTACATTGAAAACTTCAGCACTCTTGAAAAAGAGATCAAAGAGGATATAAGAAAATGGAAAGGCATCCCCTGTTCCTGGGTAGGAAGAACCAATATAGTGAAAATAGCCATATTTACAAAACTGCTACACAGATTCAACGCAATCCCAATTCAAATCCCAACCTTATATTTCACAGAACTAGAGAAAACAATCAAAAAATTCATTTGGAACCAGAAGAGACCTAGAATAGCAAAAACAATTATAGTCTAGAGAAATGGCGGAGGTATCACAATCCCCAACTTGAAACTATACTACAAAGCCACTGTGATAAAAACAGCATGGTACTGGCAAGAAAACAAACTTGAGGTTCAGCGGAATAGATTAGAAGATGCAGAAACAACTCCAGACACACTCAGCTACCTCATCTTTGACAAAGGAGCCAACCATCCTCACTGGAGGAAAGATAGCCTCTTTAATAAATGGTGTTGGAAAAACTGGATTTCAACTTGCCAAAGATTAAAACTAGAACTATATCTCTCACCATGCACTAAACTAAAATTTAAATGGATTAAAGATCTAAATATTAAAAGAGAAACACTGAACAGAAGTGGCTGGAACAGAGGTTAGGTAGAACTCTTGAAGACATTGATGTAGGCAAAGATTTTATGAACAAAACCTCAGGTGCCCATGAACATGCACAAACAATCAACAAATGGGATCTCTTCCTATTAAAAAGCTCTGCACAGCAAGAGAAACCACCAACGGTGTGAAGAGACAACCCATAATGTGGGAAAAAATTTTCACCAGCTGTCCCTCAGGCAAATGTTTACTATCTAGAATATATAAAGAACTTAAAAAAAATCAGACCTCCCAGATTTAAAGACCCAATCCAAAAATGGGCATCTGAAATGAACAGACACTTCTCAGACAAAGAAGTAAAAACAACAAATAAACATATGAAAAAGTGTTCAACATCACTGGTTATCAAGAGATGCAAATGAAAACAACACTGAGATTCCACCTCACCCCAGAAAGAACGGCTGCTATCAAGAAATCAACCAATAACAAATGCTGGCGGGGGTGTGGGGAGAAAGGAGCCCTTCTCCATTTTGGTGGGAGTGGAGACTGATGCAACCACTGTGGAAATCAATATGGAGAGACCTCAAAAAACTAGGATTAGAAGTCCCATTTGACCCAGCTATTCCTCTGCTGGTTATCTTCCCCAGAGAATTAAAAGAATCATACCACAGTGATATATATGCACCCATGTATATAGCGGCACAGTTTGTAATAGCTAAAACTTGGAAACAGTCCAATTGCCCATAAAATGGAGACTGGATAAAGAAGATGTGGGTTTTTTAAAATGGAGTACTACTTAGACATAAAGAATGAGAAATTAGACACATTTATAGCTAAGTGGATGTAAATTGAGGTCATACTCTTAAGTGAAATAAATAGGACACACGTGTAAATACTGAATAGTTTCTCTGGTGTGAAAAACTAAAAGTGTAAATAAGGATCAAAATAATTGATATTGTGAAATAGGAAGAAAAAGTCTAAAGGAGAAGGGAAGTGGGAGGGTAGAGGATAGGAAAGAAGGGAAAAGAAAATATATGAGAAAAGGAAAAAAATGGAAACAAAGTCTTTGCAAATAGGGAAGCATAGAAGGGGTGAAGGGAGGGCAGGGGAAGGGGAAAAAAATAAGAACCAAGATACATCATGTAAAGGTACAAGATCCTAATGATGAATGTAACTATTGTATACCTAAAATGTACCAATAAACTTAATGGGAAAAAAAGAATCAACCACCACATAAAAAAAGAACTATTATGTGTTGGTTGGTTTGGATATTTTGTGTGGATTTAGTTTTGAAAACTAACCATGTTCATTTTCTCCATTGACAAAATATTTAAAAATCAGGAAAAAGAAAAAAAATAGTATCAAGTACAATATCCTTCGTTATTCACTAACATATGGATCTGAACCTGTCTCTGCACAGGATTTCTGTGGTTGTTTGTCTTCATCACACCAGCTTGACAGAACCCTGAACAATTTCGTCCACAATGGGACTTCTGGCCATGACCTCACAGAGCACCTCCCAGGATCATGGGCCACAGCTTTTCAAGGCCTCGTGTTTGAGAAAAAACTACAGTTTGTCTGAGTGTCCCTGCTTCTCCATAGACCCGTCTTTTCATTTTTTATTTCATTTTACTTCCCTAATTTTTCTGCTTCTTTCAAACTAGGACCCACCAGTTCCCAGGATGGGTGTGAGTTACCAGCCCTCTATAGTAGTCATCTTTGGATTCAGGGCTGAAAACATATCTCAGCTTCCTACAGGCTCCTTCAACCTTAGATCATGGGGTGGTGACATGAACGTATCTCATCCTTCAGTGAAGCCCACTAAAACTGCACAGAGTTGTTAAAACTCCCAGAGTTCTGTACCTTTTCTTACGAGAGGCAGACTGTGAGAAGGAAAGGTTAAGGAGCGGCAATGAATGTAAAGTTTATGGAGCACGAAACAAAGGCAGTTGAGGACGATCTGTAGTTCAATGAACAAGATTAAGATGAACTTTTGTTCTTTGAGACAGGTTCTCACTATGTAGTTCAAGCTGGCCTTGAACTCTCTGTAGCATGTGCTGACCTTGAACTCACAGTGATCTTCCTAATTTAGCCCCCTGAGTGCTGGGAATACAGACATCAGTCACCACACCTGTTTTGGAGTAAGACTACATATTAGTTACAATTCTGTGAACAAGGTGAGCCTTATTACACAGGTAAGCAGAGGAAATGTTAGGGCATTGATGGAGCTTCCTAAGAGGAGAGAAATGGAACCTGCTATGATGCCCATGAGCTCCTGAGACTAGAATTCTGACAAGCTTAAAAATCTCCAAGAAGGCACATATCAATTTCTAGGTTAGGAGAGGAGCCCTCCCCATGGGTTTTCTATAGGGAGGAGAAGGGCTTGGCTCACGTGTCTTCCTGAGTTGAGCTGATCCCCAGCTGCAGGCAGAGAACCAGAAGCAGGGCTGCAGGGCTGGCCCTGAACAGGAGCTGCAGAGCAAGCATAGTGGAGGATTCAGTGGTGATGTCTAGGGACAGTAGTGTCCCAGCCAACACAGTTCTTATATGCAGATCAGGATGAGGAAGAGCTGTGTGGTAAGTGCATAAGGTGAATCACCTAATTGCTTTCACTACTCATGGTCTTTCCTTGTTGACCTGAAGTTTATTTTTCTATGGAAAAAAAAAGTCAACATTCAACCAGCTTGTTAGAATCTGGGAGAGATGTCCTTCATTATTTTCTCAGTATCAGAGCTTCTCAAAATGATTCTTCCCTGGCTTACAGATGTGTTTCCTTTTGTCTTGTTGTATACCTATCAGTTCTGTGACCAGACTTAGCTTCAGCCACTATCTTTGCAAAAAGTGAGTCTGTAATTGCGGTAGATTCCAAGCTACAGTGCTGCAGCACATTCACTTGGTTACCTTATAGTAAGTTCTAGAGAACATGTCACTAAAAAGAGGCTTTGGAGTCATGGTGTGAGCAATGTTTCCTTAGAACCCAGGATCAATTACAGAGTGAGAGAAATGGGGAAGCTTTTCTCTGGGTGATAAAGAGTTGGGACCAGAGCAGAGTAAAGGCGAGTGTCATGGTTGGGATGCAACATGAAGGTATTTGTGATTGCTAAGTCCTTCTGAATGTCAGATGCAGTAATAAATCCTACAGATGCCCAAGATCCTAGGTACTCCAAAGTCCCTAATGCAGGGGGCTAATAATTTTAATTCTAGATAGTTTCTCTAGAGAGCTGACATTTCCAAATCAGACTTTTGACACCAGAGACTGTTTCTTTCCATAATGACAAGGTGACTCTTCACACTTGTCTCGTGGGAAAAAGCACATGGAAGGACATAATGGGAGTAAATTCATTCACTAGAACAGAGGACAAACCATGTCTAGGTGATGTCCTGGTTCAAGAATTTCTCTCCATGGAATGATGGGGAGACTCAGTTTTGCCAGCAATGGCATTGTTCTATTTCTCATTGCTAAGTCAAATTATTCTTTAATCTATGACTTGTGAATTGTGGGATTTGTTTCTACTCTTTTCATGACAAGAGTCCAAAAAATTGGTATTGTTCATGAGAGAAAATTATTATTCTGGGAGTTGCCTGTGTAAATCAGCAGAGGCAGATTTCAGAATTACCATTTGGGCATCTGATTTCAGTCCTGGATGTATCTTTTAAAATTCCTTTGTCTGTGTGTTCTACTCCTGTACCTCCATTCTCTTTCCTTTGAGTGTGATACTATGTCATTCTTCACTTAGTGCTTCAGCACTTATTGTAATCATATGCTTTCTACTCTTTCTCTCCTCTGAACTCAGCAACAATGCTTTTGTTCCACCTTGCCCTGGTCATGGTGACCCTCCTTCAGAACATTATTTATGTTTTAATGTTTCATCCTTTGTTTTCTCTTACTTAGTTGAATAATTACCATCATGAAGACATTCTAGCTGACATTAGCCAATGATTAACTCCAAAGTCTCTAGATTGTGTCCGCATTGGGAAAATATATCAGGTCTCTTTGACACCCATCAAAGGTAGGCACAGTCCTACCTTTCAGGATTTTCTTCAATACTCACAATAAGTTAGACCTCAGAAAAACCAGAGGACATTTACACATGTGTGTCCTATTTATTTCACTTAAGAGTATGGCCTCAATATGCATCCATTTAGCTATAAATGTCTCTAGTTTGTCATTCTTTGTGGCTGAGAAGTACTCCATTTTATAAAAAAAAACCCACATCTTCTTTACCTAGTCTCTAGTTGATGGGCACTTGGGTTGTTTCCAAGCTTTAGCGATTAAAATGAATAATTGATAATGTGAAATAGGAAGAAAAGGTCCAAAGGGGTAGGGGAAGTGGGAGGGATAGGGGAAAGGAAAAGGGAAAAGAAAAATTATGAGAAAAGGAAAAAATGGAAACAAAGTCTTTGTAAATAGGGAAGGGAAGACAGGGAATGGGGAAAAAATGAGAACCAAGATACGTCATATAAAGGTACAAGTACCCAAAGATAAATGCAAATGTATTGTATACCTAAAATGTACCAATAAAATAATTTAAGGGAAAAAAGTAGAGGACAATGAATTAGGAGAATCTATTGAAGGTAAAGTGTTCAGCCTCCTATAAACCATCAGGGAATTATGATTCTCAAAACTCTTCAAAATACACAGAAAATCTTAAGTACTATGCTGTCATTTCCTGATTTGATATTTAGCTTTGTATGTGAGCTTGGCCGGGCAGGCTACCTAGTTGTCAGTAAAAACCAATCTAGATGTTTTTGTAAAGACATTTTGAAAAGATGTGACTAGTATTTAAATCAGTAGCCTTTGGTAAAGACAAATCCACCATACAAATCTATATATGTCCCAAGTCTGTTCTAAGCTGACATAGAGATATCAGTATTCATGGGGCAGAACATATTTGTAAAGTCAGTATTTCAGAAGTGGGACAGGGTAAATGGCCTTTCAAATCTGCAGATGACATGCATTAATGCTTTCAGAATGGAGTTTATGACACGTTTGATGATAATGCCACTTACATGCCAATGTTATTGTTGGAAACTCAATCTAACAGATGGATCTATGGGGATAAATATGAACCAGTATTGTCACAGCATGAGCAAAAAATATGGCTCATAAGTTTGAGAGACTAAATAGAGGCTGATAAGACCAAATTGTAAAAACTCAGAAGGCTTACAGAGAACATGTGCAAAGACACAAAAGAAAGTAATTAAGAATTCAGGGAAAGCTTATTACAGGTAAAATTTGCAAAGAGAATAATGATAATAGAACTTACAGTTTTCATAGGAAAGCAGGATAAAGAATGGCTAGCAAAGGAAGGGAGTTGTGGAAGGCAAGTCATGGAGGATAAGGCATATGCATAGCACTGTGTTAAACATGTTAGAAGCATTAAATCATGAATCCTCACAGCAACTCTATGAAGTAATTTGGCATTTTTATCCCATTTTACTAATGGGGAAAAAGTATCAAGCCCATGTCATAGAGCCAGTATCTGGTGGTGTCACCTTTGGATCCAGATTATGTGGTATCCCCAAATTTTATTCTTGCTATTTGGGATTCTCTTTTGGACACATGGCACAGACTTATCAATATAAAATACAGACAGAACATCCTGGGAAGAGTACTTGCAAGGCAGAACCCCTGAGGCATCTTGTTATAAACTCAGAGGTGAATATGCTTGTGAATGGAGCCAAAATGTGAGCATAGGCCCTGTGGCTCTAAATTCCGAGTTTTGCACCCTGGGCCTTTTGGTGGACTCAAGTGGCCAAGTTAATAACTAGCAATATTGGGGTTCAAATCAATTAATCATATCAGTCTATGTCTTTAGACTGCCTGTCTATCCTGTTTTTGGTGCCACAGCATTTTATAGTTGAGGAAAGTAAACTCACAGAGCTTTTCATAGCTTGTTTCACTCGTCCAGCCAACAAATACAAAGCTTTTATTGAAACCCGGTGAGAACTTGGCACTTTTATTGGCCCTTCCTCTTAAGGAGTTAAAGTGTGTGTGCTATAGGATATGTACAAGGACATTTAAATTGTACTATGTAATGAGTTGTTTACCAAAGGAGGACACTTTCAAGATCAGTGTTGAAGTATTGCTCCCTATATGAAAACCTTAAGAGAAACCTGAGCTTGTGTGTGTGTGTGTGTGTGTATTAACAATAATAAAACTAGATGCCCTAATGGATTAATAATGAAATTTTCAGGATTCATACAATATAAGTCTATTTCTAGTTCACATAAAATCTGTAAGTGAGAAAGTGGTCTGAGTGTGCCTGTGTTTTTAGAAACTGTCATCATTAATGTCATATCTAAGGTCACTTTGGGTATAAGTGTCTGGGTGTTAAAGGTCAAAGAGAGAGTGGGGGCTAATGCAGGGTAATTATATGGGCAAGATTTGGAAGTAGCTTATGTCCTTCATCCTGAATTCTTATTGTGACAGCTTACTCATGTGACCATAGATGACGCAAGAGGTTGGGAAATACAGAGACACTGTGTCCAGAAAGAAAGGGATATGAGCTTGGTGATGATGTTGTATCACCACCCAGGCAAAGTCTGTGTTATCTTCATTGTCAGTAGAGAACCCTAAAATACTTTCACTGACATGTGATATTGTTAATTCTTTTAGTCTTGAATTTCTTTTGGATTAGTAATGGATAAATGTGACATTATTTTTCATTTTTGTGATCATATGTGGTGTTTATCTTTTTCACTTGTCTAAATATCATATATTTCCTTTTGTGAAGTGCCTGTTCAGGGCTCTTGTCTATTTTTCAGTTGGATTGCTTTGTGTTTTCTTATTGACAGTAGCAAAATACTCTGGATAGGAGTCTTTTTGCATAACACTTCTTTCACCACATCTTGCTTTTCATTTTGTTTTAACAATGTCTTTTCATGACCAGAAAATTTTATTTTTACAATTGATATTTTTAGCTTTTTCTTTTATCATTAATTTTTTCTATTAATATAAATTTTAAAATACTCATACTTATTATCTTCTAGAACCTATTTTTGGTTTGTTCATTTGATTAAAAATTTTGAAATATTATTCATCATAGGAATAAATTTTTGTTTGAGATAAGTGCTGACTAATTACTTTTTGTGGATATTTAATTATTTCTCCCTCATTGTTAAAAATTTTGTTTCTTCACAAGTTTACAATGACAAGAGCTATAAATTAAGGGCCTTTAGTTTTTCTTTTGTTCTATTACCATTCAGTATGTCAATGCCATCCTGTTTCAATGAATATAATTGAATATAATGATAATAATTGAATATAATTACAATAAAAAGTAATTATGACATCTCTGCAACGATCCTATCTTATTTATTGTTGTTTAAGATTTTGATCTCCTACACTTACTCTTAACCCTGTGAATGTCATGTAAATACTCCATTAAGTTTTGGATGTCTTTGTATTTTGGAATGTTAGCATGCATAGATATCTTGAGGATGGAACCAAAATCTAATGATGCAATTCATTTATGTTTCATATATATTATATACACATGATCTGCAGTTAATTGAATAATGTCCCTGCATTTTAATGTCCCTGAATTTTGACTGGGACACATTAGGTCAGGTGTGGAATTTTCCACTTGTGGTGTTAATGTTAGCTATGAAATATTTCAGATAATAGAGCATTTCAAATTTGGATTTTCAGATTATAGATGCTAAAACTTTGATTCACTTTTACTTGATACTGAATCACTTAGAACTTCCAGTAGTAGCTGGAATTTAATACTTGGAACTTTCAATATTGGCTGATTTCAGAATAGAAGGCAGTATAATAAAAATTATGTGATGTACCTTATTCCAAAGAGATTGTGGTTGATAGTTCATTACTAAATTTAATACTTAGTGTAGATATTTGTAGGTATTCCTTACATGAATATAGAGGTCTTTCATTATTTTCTGGTTGTGGTAAGTAGAATGTTACCCTCATTGAGAATGTGTCACCCCAGAGCATGTGACTGTGTTATCTTACATGGCAAAATGAACTTTGTAGATGTGACTACTGTTAAAAATACTGTAAAGGAGAGGTTACTGTGGATTTTTCAAGTGGAAAAATCTAAATCTAATCACATGAATTCATAACATCAGAATCATAGTTTTGGTTATTAGAAAGATGTGGGGCAATAAAAATGGTGCAGCAAAATATAGTCTTTCAAGATCTGTAATCAAGACACCTGAAAGACAACAACATGATGAGAACAAAAGGAGTAGATCACTAGGAATAGGGGGAGGAGCTGACTGAAAACTACGGAGCACCTGGAATTATGGAACACAGAACATAGAAAAGAACAGAGCAGCCTGAAAAGCTGACCCTTGCTCCCAAGGAGGACTTGTTTCTGCTGACAGAGGGCAAGCTAGAAAAGTTTCACACTTCCAGGATGAAACAATGGACCAGGCTGGCAGTGCTATTCCCATTAAAGTCCACAGTTATTGTAAACTGCAAAAGCAGCATGAGAGTTTACTCAGAAAGTGACTCCTTCTACATGGCTAGCTAGAGTTGGAGAAGAAATCTAGCACAGCACTTGCCATAATTGAGAGGGTTTAAGCAGGAGCTATTTGGAGAAGGTGTTTAAGACTGAGGCACAGAACAACTACAGAGCAAGTCACTTCAGGTTTCTATGGTCACCCTGCCACAGTGACTGGGTGGGAGATGGCCACAAGAGAGTCATTCAGAGGGTATGGACAAGACATAAAACCTGCAGAGAAGTTTAAGCTCATTCTGGGGCCCTGCCCTCTGAAATGAGAAGTTAGGCAATTATGTGTGGCTTTCAGAGGGTCTGGGACTGAGTGGTTGCATCAAGTCCAGTGGTCTGCTTGAAGCCCGCTCCCCTATTTACATCCAGCATAGACTTCAGTGATCTCTTTGCTTTCCCCATCTACCAATGTGAGCAGGGATATGCCTTGGAGCCAGAAGAGATCCAGAATAACAAAAGCAGACCTGGACACAGGAGCAATCCCCAAAGCATCGCAATCTTGGACTTAAGTTATATTACAAATCTGCAGTGATAAAAAGCAGAATGGTCCTGGCACACAAACAGATATGTAGAACAATGGAACAGAATAGAGGATGCAGAAATAATCCCAGGCTCATTCAGCCACCTGATCTTCAACAAAGGGATCAAAAACATACACTGGAGGAAAGAAAGCCTCTTTAGCAAATGGTGCTGAGAAAACAGGCCTCCACATGCAGAAGATTGAATGTGTACCCATATCTCTCACATATTCTAAATTGAAGCCAAAATGGAACAAAGATCTAAATGTTAAAACAGAAATACTTAATCTTCTGAATGTTAAAATAGATAAAACTCTTGAAGATATAGGTATACGCAAGGACTTTCTCAACAGAACTCTACTTGCATAACAAATAACATAAAAAATCAAGAAATGAATTCATATCCTATTAAAAAGCTTCTGCAGAGAAAAGTAAAAAACCAATAGAGTGAAGAGTCAACCTACACAGTGGGAATAATGTTTGCAGCTGCACCTCGACAGTGGACTGATATCTAGAACATGTAGCAAGACCCCAAAATTAGACTTCCCACAATAAAAGACTCAATGAAAAATAGGCAGCTGAAATGAATGGACACTTCTCAGAAGTACAAATGGCTAATACATACATGAAAATTTTTCAACATCTTTAGTCATGTGAGAAGGGCAAATTAAAACAATACTAAGATTTCATCTTACTATAGAAATAATATCTATCATCAAGAAATAAAATAATAACAAATGCTGGCAAGGTTGTGTGGAAAAAGGAACCACACTATGCTGTTGGTGGGAATATAAGCTAGCACAACCACTATGGAAATCACTATGGAGATTCCTAAAAACCCCCTAAAAACAGGAATTTTGTTTGATCCACATATAGTCCTTCTATGAATATTCCTGAAAAATTTAATAATATCACATTGCAGTGATAGATGCATACACATGTTTATAGCAACTCAACTCATAATAGCTAAATCTTGAAAGCAGCCTATACGTCCATCAACACATCAATGGATAAAGAAAATGTAGTAATTATACATAATGAAATACTACTGTGTCACAAAGAAGGATAAATTTGAACTGAGTACAAAAATGGTGCTCCTTGAGATCATATTAAGTGAAATAATTCAGACACATAACTTTATTTTTATTTATTTATTTATTCTTTTTTGGTATGAGGGATTAAACTTGGGTCCTTGGACTTGTGAGGCAGGCGGTGGAACCACTGAGCTAGATCCCCAGGCCAAGACACGTAACTTTAAATATGGCATATTTTCTCTTATTCTAGGAATCAAAAGTATAAATAAGTTAAATACCAAAATAAAAGATAATAATAAGGAGATAGGTCCTTTGCAAAAGGGAAGAAGACTAAGAGTAGTTTGAGGGAGAAGGAAATTGAGAGAAAGGGGAGAAAAAAGAAATGAGATGCGTTATGTATTTTTAACAACTCCTCATGATGAATGTAATCATTATGCACGGAAGCATGTACTAATAAAAGTAAAAACTAAAAAAAAAGATTGATGTGTACATAAGGAGAGCCAGAGCAATACAACTTTTCTGGCTATGATAGAAACAGGTGGCCATGGGCCATGAAATTAGGGTAAATTACATAAGCTACATAAGTTACATGAACCAAGAAATAGCATCCAGGAAGGAATGACACCTTGCAGACATCTTAGATTTAGTGCCAGAAAACGTATGTAGGACTTAACAATCCACGGAACTGTAAGGTCATAATTTTTTTCTTTATAAAAACTATAGAAAATGTGCCTCTTTAACAAGGGGTGTCCTACTTTCAAATCAAAATGAATCAAAGACCCAGATATGAAAACAGAAACACTGAATCTGCCAGGAAGTAAAGTAGATAAAACACTTAAAAACACCTGAAGAGACTGTCACAGACAAGGATTTCCTGAACAGAATGCCTTTTTCTACAGTATTAATAACAAGTAGAAGTAGGAGCCTTCTATGCCTGTCCAGTTTCTACCTGTCATTCGTGGACACCACCTTCATACTCTGTGTGAATGGTTCTTTTCTTCACTACTTTTTTTTTTTTTTTTTAGTATCGAGGATTGAACTCGGGTCCTTGAGCTTGCGCAGCAGGCAGTGAAACCACTGAGCTAAATCCCTGGCCCCTTCTTCACTATTTCTACTCCTTTCCCATTAAACAATGTGGAGTGAGAATCTTTTTAATGTCTCTTTCAAAAAAGGTCTTTGAAAGACTAATATCCTAGAAATGTGGGCTATTGGGAGGATTTTGCAGGAAGATTTTGGAAGGAAGTACAACAGAACACGAGAAGCTTGTGAGAAGTTTATTTTAGAGCCCACAACAGATTCTCCAGCCATGCTTACTCAGAAGAAACCACATGGGTGTTGTGAGATACACAACGGTTTCCATTAATATGTGAACAGAATACTGTAAGTAGTAACCGTTTTTTTTTCCTGATAGGTACCAATGCTAGATCTACAGGGTAGATTTTTTTTTCCTGAACAATGTTAACCACTGCAGCAACTTGTACAGTGCCCAGAAGAGAGGAGCACAAAAATCATCTCACAGACACTTCAAGGCCCTCTTTTTCTTTTCCCTGGGATCAGGTACCTGCTCACTGGCGCTCAGTTTCTCCAAATCATTTAGATTTATCACCTTTCTTAGCTTTTCTCATGCAGTGCCTACCTTTTGATACCTGTACATTATTCTGTTGGCTTCCCAGAGTTCCCTTCCCCACCCCATCCTCTGCTCTTCCACCTGACAGTTCTGTTTCTGCTTTTCCCTCCCTGGTGGAGACCCCCTCCTTTGTTTTGTTCTGTGGCTCTGGGGATGGAACCCAAGGCTTCAATCACCTGGAACCCAGGCAAGTGATCACCATTGAGCTAGAGCCTGGCCCTTCTAGGGCCCTCCCTTGGACAATACCTCTACTCACTGTTGCTCTGGAAGTCCCAGGAAAAGGTGCTGGGGTAACCTGCACAGAGGCAGGTGGTGTGTTTGTAGTTGAAGGTGCCATCCATTGGCTTATTAGCTAGGAGGTACACTTTGATCCAGTGGGAGAAGAGGACTCAGTGTTAGTCTGGTGAATGGGAAGATGAGGAAAGACAAGCAGACAAAGAAATTAGTGGTGTTCCAGAGTTACTGAGGGGCCCGCTTTGGTAGAGTCACTGCTGACTATTGGGTGTCAGGTTCCTTCTCCTCCTGTCCTCTAACTTTGGCTGGAATTGTGGGCATGACTCAAGAGAGGAAAAGAAGTTGCAAGTGAACCCACAGGCTTCATCCTGGGATGGCAGTCCATCAGGGAATAGGTTGGCCTTAGTTATTAGAGTGATTCTGGGGGTTGGCCTGCATGACTTTTTACACTGTGATCTTGAGATGGCAGCCTGGCTGGTTAGGTGTAGGTGCCAAGGTCAGGTCTTGTTGTCAGGTTGGTCACAGCTATGTCATAGGCCAGCATGGATTAATGTAGTTCTTACTGAAGCTGAACAACAGCAGCCATCACAGGTCATGTCTTCATAAAATAAAACTTGTTTATATCTTAAATGTATCACTTTTCCAACTAATGCATCCATGCATATATATGCTATTGTTTCATAAGTTTATTTAATTTTATCATTGTTATTTAATGTGTTAGTTTTCATAAGTACTGTAATGCACTTTATTTGAAAACATTTTTTTCTGATAAGTGTGTCACATAGGCTTTCTGAGACCAATAAAATTGTCCATATCATTAAAATTGCTTAAAGCTCTGTGGCTTACCACAAGTTTTCTTCAACTTTGAAGTATTATGCAGTCTTAATGAGGTGTCCCACCTGCTCTAAGCATAGTTTCTGGAACAGAGCTTCTGCTCTCCCTGAGTCTGTCAGAAATTTAGACACTCCAGCTCCTCCCTACACCTCTGAGTGAGTGAGATTCTGTATTTTGATAAGACCTTTGGGTGAGTTTTAGGTGCACCATGAGTGGACAACCTGTGCTGTGGTTCAGAGAATGGACTGTCTGCTGACCACTGGTGAGCTGGGAAAAAGAGAAGCATGTGAGCTCCCTGTTGGTCAGGGGAGGCCTGGACAAAAGCCAGTTACTAATGAGTCAGAAAGAAAAAGAGCAGAGGAAGGGTGAGAGGAAAGCAGTCTCATTGCAGAGCTTACAGAGAGGAGGCACCAGGTCCTCACCTCCTCAGAAGCTGCAACCTACTGCATGGGATTGTGTGTGTTCTGAGCATGCCCTGCCCAAGCCCTACCCGAAACACACATGCTCAGGACCTGGGAGAAACTCCCACCAGTTCTTTACCACGTCTTAGATCTTTCCTTTTTTCCCTTTATCTCTTACTTCCTATTCTTATATTATTCCTATTCCTTTCTGTCTTTCTAAGCCTCCCTAGACCTTGTTGGATCAGAGTTGCTTTGTCTGTAAGATAAGAAGTCATCTTCCTCAAGCTCTTACACTTGTGAAAAATATTCTTTGCTCAGTGATCAAGAATCTTGTTCTTATAGGTGTGAGAATATGTGAGAATGTTTAGTAAGTGTACTTCATAGTATTAAAGTGAGAGTTTGATTATTTTGCATTCATAATGAAGGAGTCAGATTTGTCTTGAGGTCATTCCCTTGGGCCTCTATTTACCACCATAAATTCTCTCAATTCTGTCTGCACTCTAAGCTTCAAGGTAACCTCTTCATCTGCTCTTGGTTTCTGTGGAATCTCCATATTGACTATTAGTAGGCACTAACTGATGCTGATTAGTAGGAACCCACTGATTCTGGGAAAGGAAAACAGGGCACAGAGATCAGATACCAGTCCATGGGAGAGGGTGGGTACCATGAGGTGGGAGGCCAGGGAGGGACAGTGCCGGGGAGAGGATGATGGGGGTTGGATCAACTGCTCAACATCAGCCTCCCCAAGAACTATTATGTGTTGGTTGGTTTGGATGTTGTGTGTGGATTTAGTCTTGTCAAAAACTAAGCATATTTATTTGTTTTCCATTGATGAAATATTTAAATAACAAGAAAAAAAAGCTAACATCTGGACCTAAACCTATCCTCCCACAGTGTTTCTGAGTATATTTGTCTCCTTCACATCAGCTTTGTAAAACTGGAACAGTTTCCTCCCAAGAGGACTTCCAGCTGCAGCTTCTCACAGCACCACCAGCAACACCATTCAGAAACACAGCTCTCCTAGTCCTGCTGCTAGAGAGAAAACTCCAGAGTTTTGCTAAATGTCCCTACTTCTCTCCAAATCTCCAATTTCATTAACTACTTCATTTTACTTCCCTAATTTTTCTACTTCCTTCAAACCAGGACCCTCAATACATTGTCTTGTGAACCTGTGCTCCCAGTTCCCAGTGTGGGTGTGAGTAAGAGGCACTAGTTTTTATCTTTGGCTTCATGTCAAGAAAAATGTCTAAGGTGCCCCCAGGCTACCTCAACCTCAGACCATGGGATGGTGATATGAGGGCATCTCATCCTTTAGTGAGCCCTGCCAAAGCTGACAAAGCTGTTGTTAGAACTCTCAGACCTCTGCGTTTCTCTGGGTAGAGGTAAAGTGTGGGAAGGTAAAGTTTATGGTTCAGAAAGAAAGGTAAAGTTTATGGAGCAGAAAAAAAGGAAGTTGAAGAAGGTCTATAGATCAAAGAATAAGATTTTTTTTTGAGACAGGCTCTGCGTGGTTGAAGCTGACCTTGAACCCACTGTGTAGCAAGGCTGATCTTGAACTCATTATGATCCACTGGCCTTAGTCTCCTGAAGTCTGGGATTTCAGGTGTGAGTCACCACATCTTGCTTGGAATAAGACTAATTGTTCATTACAATTTATGTGTACACGTTATAGGTAACCTAGAAGCTCTCAGAGAAAATGTGAAGGAATCGATGGGTCTCCCTAAGAGAAGAGAAGTGGAATCTGCCATGAAGTCCATGATAGCTCCTGAGACTAGAGTTCTGGTAAGCTTTAAAAATCTCCAAGAAAGGATATGTCAATTTCCAGGTTAGGAGAGGAATCCTCTCCATGGGTTTCTATAGGGAGGGGAAGAGCTTGGCTCATGTGGTTTCCTGAGCTGAGCTGATCCCCAGCTGCAGCCAGAGAACCAGGAGCAGGGCTGCAGGGCTGGCCCTGAGCAGGAGCTGGAGAGCAAGCAGAGTGGAGGATTCAGAGGTGATGTCCAAGGATAGTATGTCCCAGGTGCCAGCACAGTTCTTATATGCAGATCAAGAGAGCAGAAGATCTCAGGTTTTGTTCATGAAGTCTTTTCCTATGCCAATGTCTTCAAGAGTTCTACCTAACTTATCTTCCAGCAAGTTTAGTGTTTCTGTCTTAATATTTATATCTTTAATCCACTTTGATCTTAGTTTACTGCATGGTGATAGGTATGGGTCTAGTTTTAATCTTTGGTAGGTTGAAATCCAGTTTTTCCAACACCATTTATTAAATAGGCTATCTTTCCTCCAATGATGGTGGTTGGCTCCTTTGTCAAAGATGAGCTGGCTGAGTATGTCTGGAGTTGTTTCTGCATCTTCTAATGTAGTCCAATGATCCTCAGGTCTGTTCCTTTGCCAGTACCATGCTGTTTTTATCACAGTGGCTTTGTAGTACAGTTTCAAGTTGGAGATTGTGATACCCCCAGCCATGTCTCTGTTGCTTAGAATTGCTTTAGCTATTCTGGGTCTCTTCTGGTTCCAAATGAATTTTTGGATTGTTTTCTCTAGTTCTATGAAGTATATTGTTGGAATTTCAACTGGCATTGCATTGAATCTATATAGTAGTTTTGGAAGTATGGCCATTTTCACTATATTGGTTCTTCCTACCCAGGAGCAAGGGATATCTTTCCATTTTCTTGTATCCTCTTCAATCTCTTTTTGCAGAGTGCTGTAGTTTTCAGTGTAGAGGTCTTTTGCTTCCTTTGTTAGATTGATTCCTAGATATTTCATTTTTTGGATGCTATTGTAAAAAGAATTGTTTCCCTAATTTCTCTCTCAGTGAGTCTGTTATTTGTGTACAAGAAGGCTATTGTTTTTTGAGTGTTGATCTTGTATCCTGCTACTCTACTGAATCTGTCAATTAAGTCTAGAAGTCTTTTGGCGGAGTTTTTTGGGTCTTCTATGTAAAGTATCATATCATCAGCAAATAATGACAGTTTAACTTCTTCTTTTCCTATCTTTATTGCTTTTATTTCTTTCTCTTTTCTAGTGGCTAATGTTTCCAGAACTATATTGAAAAGGAGTGGTGATAGTGGGCATCCTTGTCTTGTTCCTGATTTTAGCATGAAAGTTTTCAGTTTTTGACCATTTAGTATGATATTGGCTGTTGGTTTTTCATAGTCTTAATCAGGTTAAGATAAAGACCTTCTATTCCAAGTTTCTGTAGGGTTCACGGGAACTAGCAGAAAGAATTAACAACTGGGATCTCATCTTACTAAAAAGCTTCTGCACTGCAAAAGAAACCACCAACAGAGCTAACAGACAACCTATGATATGGGAAAATTTTTTTAGCAGCTGTACCTCAGACAAAGGACTACTATCTAGAATATATAAAGAATTGAAAAAAATCAGACCCCCCCAAATTCAAAGACCCAATTCAAAAATGGGCATCTGAAATGAATAGACATTTCTCAGACAAGGAAGTAAAAGCAGCAAACAAATATATGAAAAAATGTTCAACATCACTGGTCATTCGAGAGATGCGGATGAAAACAAAGCTGAGATTCCACCTCACCCCAGAAAGAATGGCTGCTATCAAGAAATCAGCAAATAACAAATTCTTGTGGGGATGTGGGGAGAAAGGAACCCTTCTCCATTGCTGGTGGGAGTGCAGACTGATGCAACCACTGTGGAAATCAGTATGGAGATACCTCAAAGAACTAGGACTAGAAGTCTCATTTGACCCAGCTATTCCCCTGCTGGGTATCTTCCCAAAAGAATTAAAAGAATCATACCACAGTGATATATGTGCACCCATGATCATAGTGGCACAGTTTGTAATAGCTAAAGCTTGGAAGCAGCCCAAGTGCCCATCAACTGGAAACTGGATAAAGAAAATATATATATTTTTTATAAAACAGAGTACTACTCAGCCATAAAGAATGAAAAACTAGAGTCATTTATGGCTAAATGGATGCATATCAAGGCCATACTCTTAAGTGAAATAAGTAGAACACACATGTGTAAATACCGAATAGTTTCACTAGTATGAGAAACTGATAGTGTAAACAAGAGTTAAAATGATTAAAATGAATAATTGATATTTTGAAATAGGAAAAAAAGGTCCAAAGATGAAGGAATGAAGGGAGGGGAAGGGGAAAGGAAAAGAGGGAAAGGAAAAACTATGAGGAAAGAAAAAAACATGGAAATGAAATCTATGTAAATAGGGAAGGGTGGTAGGGATGAAGGGTGCACAGGTAATGGGGAAAAAATAAGAACCAAGATACATGATATACAGGTACAAACACCCAATGATAAATGTAAATGAATTGTATACCTAAAATGTACCAATAAAATTAATTAAAATAAAAAAGAAGATTTCAGGTCCATGTGGGGATTACCCAATCATTGTTCCTACTCATGATTTTTCCTTGTTATCCTGAAGTTTGTTTGTCTGTGGAAAAAGAATTAGCATGCAACATCTAGTTAAAATCTTGTTAGAATCTTGGAGAGATGCCCTTCCTTGTTTTCTCAGTATCAGAGCTTCTCAAAGTGATTTTCCTCTGGTTTACAGGTATACCTATCAGTCCTGCCATGTGTGGTGTTAGCTTCAGCCACTGTCTCCACAGGCAGTGAGCCAGCAATGGGGGCAGCTTTCAATTTACAGTTCTAGAGCAGAATTGCTTGATCACCTTATAATAAGTTCAAGATGAGATGTCACTAAAGAAGGTTTTAGAGTCTAAAGTTGATCAGGGCCTCCATAAAAGCCACCACCAATCACATAGTAAGAGTGAGGATGTTGTGGTTGATAGTGAGGCGGGGCCACAGTGGTGTCCAGGTGAGTGTGGGATGGAAATGTGAAGGTGTTTCTGACTGCCGAGTCCTTCAGAAGTTCAGATGTAGTAGTAAATGCTACAGATAGATGCCCAACATTCCAGATGTTTCGAAGTCCTTTGTACAAGGGTCTAACATTTTAATTCTACACATTTTCTGTAAAAAGCTGGAATTTCCAAATCAGGCCTTTTGGTCACCAGAGACTCTTTCTATAATGAGGCAGTAACATCTCACACTGATCCCACAGAAAAATGCACAGAGGATGACACAATGAGAATGATTTCATCCACTAGTACAGAATTCCAACAGTGTTTGGGAGATTCCTGACCTAAGAATTTTTCTACATGGAATCATGGGGAGACTCACTCTTGCCAAGACTGGCATTGTGCTATTTCTCTTTAGCAAATTAAATTATTTCTTAATCCATGACTTATGAATTGTGAGATTTGTTTTACCTTTTCATAGAAGGATTCCAGAAGGATTCTGTGGGACATGAGAGAAAATCATTATTCTAGAGTAACCTGTATAAATCACCATAGCCACTATCAATAATGTAGACCTCAGGAAAAAAAATGACAATGAGTTAAGAAAATGTACTGAAGGTCATATGTTCACTCTCCTATAAATCAACAGAGAATTGTGATACTCAAAACCCTTTAAAATGCACAATGAATCATAAGTACTATTCTGTCATTTCCTGATGTGATATTTATTTTAGTTTTATATGTGAACTTGGCTGGGCAGGGTACCTAGTTGTCCTTAAACACCAATCTAAATGTTTTTGTAAATTTCCTTTTTAAAGATATGATTAACATTTAAATCAGAAGCCTGTGTTAAATTGGATTATTTTTACTGGAGTTGGCTTAAAAGCAAATCCATTTTTAGTAGTCAAATCCACCATGCAAATGTCTATGTGTCCCACGTTTGTTCCAAGTTTACATAGAGATATCAGTATTCCTGGGACTGAACACATTTGTAAGGTCAGTATTTTAGAAGTGGGACAGAGTAAATGGCTTTTCAAATCGCAGATTACATGCACAATGATTTCAGCATGGAGTTTATGACAAATTCAATGATAATGCCATTTACATGCCAGTGGAAATTCAATCTAGCAGATGGCTCTTTGGGGGTATATATGGATCAAAATTATCACATGTATGCAAAGAACATGTCTGGTAAGTTTTAGAAACCAAATAGAGACTGATAAGACCAGACTGTAAAAAAAACTCGGAAGGCTTACAGAAAACATCTTCAAGGACACACAAGGAAGGAATTAAGAATCACAGGAAGGTAATCACAGCTGAAATTTGCAAAGAAATGGATGATCACAGACCTGATAGTTTTCATTAAAAAGCAAGATAAAGAATGGTCAATGCAGAAAGGGAGCTGTGGAAGCCAACACTCATGGAGGACATGTCATGTGCATAGAAATATAATAAGCATTTTACATGCATTTAATTATCGTATTCCCCACAGCAACCCTGTGAAGTGGTTTGTCACTTTTATCCCATTTTACAAATAGGGCAACTGAAACAGAGATGAAATAGACATGAAGCCTGTGTCATAGAGCCAGGAACTAGTGATACCAATTTTGGATCCAGATTTGGTTGTATCCCCATAGTTTTATTCATGCTATTTGGGGTCATCTTTCAGACACACAGCACAAATGTATCAACATAATATACTGAGAAAGATACTGAAAAGAGCTCTTGGAAGTTAGGAACACTGAGACTTGTTATCAAGTCACTGGTGAATATAGCTGTTCATGGAGCCAAATGTGACCACAGGCAGTCTGGCTCTAAACACTGAGCTTTGCACACTGGTGTGCACAAAACAAGTTAGGAACTAGCGAAATTGAAGGTTCAATGTTAAATAATGTGATATCACAGTCTATGTCCTTAGACTACTTGTCTATCCTGTTTTTAGTGTCACAATATTTTATAGTTGAGGAAAGTAAACTCACAGAGATTTTCAGAGCTTATTCTAATCATACAGCCAACAAATATGAAAGTGTTATTGAAACCCAGTGAGAACCTAATCCAGAGCTGGCACTTACACTGACTGCTTTTTATTTCCTCTTTAGTAGTGAAAGCATGAGTGCTACAGGAAACACAAGGGCATTTATCTTAGACCGAGTATGTAATGTTCAACCAAGGAAGCTACTTTCAAGATCTATTTGGAAGTGTTAAAATCTGTATCAAAACCTTCCTTTATAAAGATCAAATAAACTGAATATATTCTATTTCACTGATTCACATATCTGTTTTGTTTAGGTGCTATACCATTTTATCACCATTGTTTTATAATATAGCTTGAGTCAGGTATTGTAGGGTCTTCTGCTTTGCTCTTGTTCCCCAAAATTGCTTTTGCTATTCTGGGTCTTTTCTGAGTCCATATGAATTTTAGGATTGTTTTCTCTAGATTTATAAAGTATACTGTTGGTATTTTAACTTGGATTGCATTGAATCTGTAAAGTTTTTGGAGTATGGCCATTTTGACAATATTGGTTCAGCCTATCTAGCAGCAGGGGATATTGTTCTATTTCCTGACGTCCTCTTCAATCTCCTTTATTTCTTTGTAGAGGGCTTTAATTTCCCTGGTTAGGTTAATTCCTAGATATTTAGTTTTTCTTGAAGCTACTGTGAATGGTATTATTTTCATAATTTCCTTCTCATTGAGTTCATTGTTGGTGACACAAATGCTAATGATTTTTATGTGATGATCTTGTGTCCAGCTACATTGCTGAATAATTCTAAGAATTTTTTGGTGACGTTCTTTGAGTCTTGTATATAGAGTATGATGTTATCTATAAATAATGATTTGAATTCTTCCTTTCCTATATGTATCCTTTTTATTTTTTTTCACTTGCCTAATCGTTCTGGCTAATGTTTCAAGTACTATGTTGACTAGAAGTGATGATAGTGGGAATCTTTGTCTTGTTCTTGATTTTAGGGAGAATATTTTTAGTTTTTCCATATTTAATTTGACAAAGAGGCCCAAAGCACACATTGGAGGAAAGATAGCCTATTATAAACTGGTGCTGGGAAAACAATACCTGTTTGCAGAAGATTGAAACTGGACTCATATCTCTCATCATGTACTAAAGTAAAATAAAAATGGAGCAAAGATCGAAACAATGAAACACTAAACCCACTAAAGATAAAATAGGTAAAACAGGATTTACTAAACAGAAGTTCAATTGCACAAGAAATTTCAGTACAAATCAACAAATGGAATTATATTAGACTAAAAACCTGTAATTGTGAAAAGTGAGTGTGCCTGTGTTCCCATAAACTGTCATCATTAATGTCATTTCTAAGGTCCCTTTGGGCCTGAGTATCTGGCTGTTAAATGTGAAAGGGAGAATAGGGCCTTATGGAGGGCAAGATTTGGAAGTGGCTTGTGTCTATCATCATGCATTCTTATTGTGACAGCTTAGTCATAAGGCCGTACATAATGCAAGAGGTCGAGCAGTGTAGACACACAGTGTCTAGATAAAAAGGGATGTGGTTTGGTGATTTTGCTGTATCACTACAATGTAAAGTCTGTGTTATCTTCATTTTTAGCACAGAACATTAAATTGTTCTAAAAATATTTATATGTCAGTCCTTTTACCTTGGCTTTTCTGTTGGATTAGCAGTGGGCCATAATGTGATTTTATTTTTAATTTTTGTGATCATATGTGGTAATTATCTTTTTCATTTGCTTCCTGAATATCATATATTTCTTTTGTGAAGTACCTATTGAAGGCTGTTCTCTATTTTCAGTTGAGTTGTTTTGTCTTTTCTTATTTTTTTAAAATGAATTTTATTGGTACATTTTAGGTATATAATATGATGACATTCATCATTGGAAATTTGCACCTTTACATAGTCTCTCTTGGTTCTTATTTTTCCCTCTTCCCCTGCCCTCCCTTCAACCCCTCCAGCCCTCCCTATTTACAAAAACTTTGTTTCCATTTTTGCATTTTCTCATATTAATTCCATTCCCTTCTTTCATTTCACCTACTCCTCCCACTTCCCCTTTCCTTTTGCCCCTTTTCTTCCTATTTCACATTATCTAATATACTTTTTAGTCTTTATTTACACTTTCAGTTTCTCACACTAGAGGAACTATTCAGTATTTACACATGTGTGTCCTATTTATTTCACTTAAGTGTATTGCCTTAATGTGCATCCATTTAGCTATAAATGTCTCTAATTTCTCATTTTTTATGGCTGAGTAGTACTCTACTTTATACAAAAAAATACATTTTCTTTCTCCAGTCTCCAGTTGATGGGCATTTGGGCTGCTTCCAAGTTTTAACTATTACAAATTGTGCTTCTATGAACACAGGTGCACATATATCACTGTGGTATGATTCTTTTAATTCTTTGGGGAAGATACCCAGCAAGGGAAGAGCTGGGTCAAAAGGGACTTCCAGTCCTAGTTCTTTGAGATATCTCCATGCTGATTTCCACAGTGGTTGCACCAGTCTACACTCCCACCAGCAGTGGAGAAGGGTTCCTCTCTTCCCGCAGCCCCGCCAGCATTTGTTATTGGTTGATTTTTTGATAGCAGCTATTCCTTCTGGGGTGTGATGGAATCTCAGCTTTGTTTTCATCTGCATCTCTTGAATGTCTAGTGATGTTGAATATTTTTTGATATTTTTATTTGCCATTTCTACTTCTTTGAGAAATGTCTGTTCATTTCAGATGCCCATTTTTTGACTGGTTCTTTAAATCTGGGTGGTCTGATTTTTTAAACTTCTTTATATATTCTAGATAGTAGACCTTTATCTGATGAACTGCTGGTGAAAATTTTTTCCCACATTGTGAGTTGTCTCTTCATAGTGTTGGTGGCTTCTCTTGCTGTGCAGAAGCTTTTTAATAACATGATATCCCACTTGTCAATTGTACAGAGGTTTTGTTCATAAAATCTTTTCCTACACCAATGTCTTCAAGAGTTCTACCTAACCTCTGTTCCAGCCATTTCTGTTCAGCATTTCTCTTTTAACATTTAGATCTTTAATCCATTTCAGTTTTAGTTTAGTGCATGGTGAGAGATATAGGTCTAGTTTTAATCTTTGGCAAATTGAAACCCAATTTTTCCAGCACCATTTATTAAAGAGGCTATCTTTCCTCCAGTGAG
>NW_004624800.1:11663757-11697193 GCF_000247695.1 Heterocephalus glaber
AAGTTTATTGGTACATTTTAGGTATACAAGACAGTTACATTCATCATTGGGATCTTGTACCTTTACATGATGTATCTTGGTTCTTATTTTTTCCCTATTCCCTTGCCCTCCCTTCACCCCCTCCACCCTTCCCTATTTAGAAAGACTTTGTTTCCATTTTTTTCCTTTTCTCATATTTTTTATTTTTCCTTCTTTCCTTTCCCTAACCCTTCCAACTTCCAATAGTCCTTTAGACCTTTTTTCCTATTTCAAAATGTGGAGGTTGTTTTCTTTTAGGGCTTGAAATACCTTAATCCAGGTTCTTCTTTACTTGAGGGTTTGTGTTGAAAAGTCTGCTGTAGTTCTCATGGGCTTTTCTTTGTGTGTTATTTCTTTCTTTCCTCTAACTGCTTGTAGTATTTTCATCTTTGTTGGGTTTCTGGGATCTTGATTATTATATGTCTAGGTGTAGATTTTTTTTGATCATGACTAGTTGGAGTCCTATATGCCTCACTTATCTGTATGTCAAATTCTTTCACTCTGTTTGGGAAGTTTTCTGTCATTTATTCTGTGAACAGTTTTTTAAATGTCATTTGTACTTTCTCCTGGTTTTTCATGGATTCCTATCAGTCTTATGTTATTCTTCTTTGAGTCATCTAGGAACCATTGGATTGATTTCTCATAGTTCCTTACTATTTTTAAGAGATCTCTCTTTTCATGGTCATTGACTGCAATCCTGTCTTCTATATCTGAAATTCTGTCTTCCCTTGGCTCATTCTGCTGTGAATACTTTCAATAGAGTTTTTAATCTCCTGGATATCTGTTTGAATCTGTTTCACGGATTCCATTTCTTTCCTATGCTGGGCATTCATGGCTTCCATCATGGTCCTGAGCTCATTTATTTATTTTTTTAATCTGTTTCTGTTCTAGAGTCTCTAATCATGTCTTTCATTCTGCTCACCATCTCTGTAGTTATCTGGGAAATTATTTCTTTTTTGAATTTTTCCGGAGCCTCATTCATCTGTTTGTTTTTTTTTCTTCCTGTGCTATTAGGTCAGGGTGTCTAGGTGGTTGACTATCAGATTTTTCCACCTCCTTTCCCCCAGAATTTGCCTTTGGTGAGCTGGAAGTCTGAGTTTGTGCCTGCTTAGGTATCTTCTCATTTCTATTTTTGTTGTCGATACTGGTTTTGGTTTAATTCCTGAGTTGATATTTCAACTTTTGCTTATTGTAAGTGACTTTTTTGCTTGTATTTAGAACCCTTACAGAATGATTGCTTCTCAGAGGTGTCTTCCAGATATAGTTGGTCTTTAGGTTTTGAGTCTCTAATGACTCTTAGGCAATCTTATTTTTCAGTATACCAGAAAGGACAGCTGATTTGATCAATCACAATACCTTAGCCCAAGTGATACAATGAGCAGCAACAATAGCATCAAGCACAGCTTAGAAAATGAAAATTTTTGGGGGGGTCATGGCGTCGTTGTGGCCGGCAATGGCAGCGGTGGGTGGGCCAGAGCATTTGGCGTAGGCTGCATCCCAAAGCACAACAATCACCTCCCTTCTCTGGCTGACCGTGGCTGAGAAGCCAGTGCCGGGTTGTGAAGTGGAGCCAGGGCCGCCTGTGTCACTGCCACTGCTGTCTGTGCAGCACAAGCCACTGTACAACTGGAGGGTGACAGCACTGCCTTCGATGCCATGTTCAACTGCGGCATGGCCACCATGTCGGCTGAGATCACGCTGCTGGACGTGGAGCCTGCCGCCTTCCTGGCACTGCTCAGATTTCTGTATTCAGATGAAGTTCAAATTGGCCCCAAAACAGTCATGACTACTCTGTATACTGCTAAGAAATATGCTGTCCTGGCCTTGGAAGCACATTTTGCGGAATTTCTCATCAAGTATCGCAGAGCAGATAATGCCTTTATATTACCTACTCAGGCGCAGTTATTTGATGAACCTCAGCTTGCGAGTCTCTGTCTAAACACAATTGACAAAAGCACCGTGGATGCGATCAGCACAGAAGGATTTACTGATATTGGTATCAACACACTCTGTGAGAAAGAGACACACTTAGCATTTAAGAAAGTCGACTTTTTGGAGCTATTGTATGCTGGGCAGAAGCAGAATGTCAGAGACAACAACTGCCAGTGACTTTTGGAAATAAAGAGAAAGTTTTATGAAGAGCACTTTCTTTAATCTGCTTCCCACTGATGACATTTGAAGAGTTTGCAGCAGGTCCTGCTCAGTCTGGCATCTTGTCAGACCATGAAGTGGTGAACCTCTTTCTTCACTTCACTGTCAACCCCAAGCCCCAAGTGGAGTACATCAACTGTCCACGGTGCTGCCTGTGGGGCAAGGAGTGCTGCATCAACAGGTTCCAGCAGGTGGAGAGCCGCTGGGGCTACAGTGGGACCAGTGACTGGATCAGGTTCACAGTTAATAAAAGAATCTCCATAGTTGGGCTTGGCTTATATGGATCAATCCATGGTCCCACGGATTATCAAGTGAATATACAGATCATTGAATATGAAAAAAAACAGACCCTGGGACAAAATGATACCAGGTTTAGTTGTGATGAGACTTCTAACACATTCAGAGTCATGTTTAAGGAGCCTATAGAGATCCTGCCTAAAGTGTGCCACACAGCATGTGCAACACTCAAAGTCCAGATACCCACTATGGCACAAAAGGGCTGAAGAAAGTTGTACATGAGACAGCTGCTGCCAGCAAGACCATTTTCTTCTTCTTTAGTTCCCCTGACAACAATACAATAGAAAATGGACAAATACCAGAAATAATATTTTATACATAATTTAGCATTATAATACATCTTGGCTAAATAGTACCTACCACACAATCTAGACTCAGACAAATAAATAACTGGCCACAGAAAAAAGTTTGAGTATCAAGAATATTTATGATTGTAATATAAACATTTTAGTTTCTTAGAAAAAATAGAAAAATGTTTATTTAAATCTCTGCATGATTTAAAGGTAGATTTTCCACTTTTTTGTTGTCACCTTAGGGGAATAGAGCTAGGTTTAATTGTGTAAAAAAATGCAGCTGTTTCAGCTGCTTCTTGTATCATTTCATCATCAGCTGACTCATGGTCTTTCAATAGTTTGGGAATTGAAAGATTCTTGTTACACATAGCCAGTCTGGTTTCTTTATTTTTAACTTTTGAAAGTAGATGAGATGGGTCAGTGTTCTTGCAGAATTCCTATGAAGTCAAATAACTAATTTCAGAAAATTAGGAAAACTGGCTTTATATTTGATATTTAAAAATATCTGCTAGCTAACATTTGGAATAATGCTAAAAATAGGCCTAATAATGCCCAAGAAAATTTTCAATGCATTTACAGAAAAGGATATTTTGTAGTAGTATAGTAATGCATTACATAGTATAGTGTCGAAACTAAATGGATTTTGTATACATTCACAATAATGTGGTATATACAAAGTCTCTAAAGGTGTGACATAAGCCTGGATCTTTATCATTCAGCTGTATCACCATACCTTCCTATCTGTATGGGGTGCTGCTGATGAGTCCCAAGACTGAGCTGATGGTGATGACTGATGATTGTTTAAAGATACTCCTTCAACTTTGTGATTATCCCATGCAGCAATAAATGGAACATGGTTACTAAGATTTCTAACAGCTACTTTGAAATTATAGAGCTATCCAACAGAGTCACTCCTGCCAAAAAGAATGTTTTCTATCACATAGTTCTATTCAAGAAGTAAAATATATTTAATGTTGTGATCTCATGAATGTGACCAGCACATCCATATTAGGAGGAAGTAGGAAATATATATGGTAGAGTGACATTTATACACTTTTATATACAGCAGATTTAAAAAATATAAATAACTTTTCCCTTGAAAGTGACTATCCTAAAAAAACTTGTGTAATTTAAGCTTAAAGTATATTAGATATTTGTGGAAGATGACAAAAAATTCTTTCAGTATCAAGAGAATTTTTCTAAATAGGAAGTAAAAATTTTTCATCAAAAGTACTATTTCATTATACACTTTTTTTTTTTTTTGGTACCAGGAAACAAACTCAGGACCTTGCACTTGCGATGCAGGCACCAGAACCACTGAGCTAAATCTCCAGCCCTCATTATACATTTTTAACAAGGTAGTGAGATGTGTTGTTGGCCAAGATCTCTTGAAATTAAAGAAAAGGGAAAATTTTCTGTCTCATGTACCATGTCCTTATGGATATAACTCTCACTTTACGGGAATAGCTTTGGCATGTGTGGTTCTGGTTAACTAAAGATTAACTGGCAAACATTCAGTAGTAACCATTACCAAAATACTTCCGCCTTTTAAAATATGGTATGCCAGAGATAAGTTAGAGGGAGATTTTGGGGTCTGAGGCATTTCACATGCCTTCTGTGTTACGCTGAACACTTATAACTGAAAGTAGCCATAGAAGGTACGTACAAGAAACAGAACTCTACTGACACTGGGAAATCACCTGGAACTTTACAGAAATAAATGTATATTATCCTTTGAAAAAAAATGACAATTTGTGGTAGTTATTAATCTATCAGCCGTGTGTGTCGAGGTGATGTTGGTGCCTGCGTGGCTCACCTCCTTGGCACTGGGGGGCGGGGCTCTGCTCCTCAGCACTCAGGGCAGTGCTACAGTGGCCCCTCAGTCATATACTTTCTACTCTGTTTCTGTTCTCTGATATCAGGAAAAATGCTTTTGTGCCACCCTGCACTGATCATAATGATTCTCCTTTATAAACAATGTTTTAATTTTTTATGGTTTGTTATTCTCTTACTTCCTTGAATAATTACCGTTGGAAGGACATTGTAGCTGAGATTAGCCAAGGAAAAAAGACAAAGATTCTAGATATTGGGTCCATGTTGGGAAAATATCAAAAGAGTTCTCATCGCGCTCACACTAGTTCAAGGCAAAGCCGTGACCTTCAGGATCAGCCTCAAAACACAGTGGACAATGAGGTAAAAGAATCTACTGAAAGTAACATGCTTGTTCTTGTATAAACCAGCAAGGAATTTTGATACTCAGAATCCTATAAAATACAGAAAAAAGCTAAGTACTATGCACTTGTTGTATACTGTGTTAACTAATTTTATGTATCTACTTTGCTAGTTACCTGGTGGTCTGTCAGTAAAGACCAATTCATATATTTTATGAGTATAATTTTTTTTGGTACTGGGGGGTGAACTCAAGACCTTGTGCTTGCAAAGCAGGTGGCAGCACCACTGAGCTAAATCCCCAACCCTGTGAATATAATTTTTAAAAGATGTGATTATCTTCTAAATCAGCAGCCTTCAGATAAAGCTGATTATTTTCATTGTGATTGGCTTATGCACAGTTAATAGGCAAACCCACTATGCAAAAATCCATGTGTCCAGATTCTGTTCCAAATTGACACAAACATACCAGTGTTCAAGGGGCTGAATTCACGTGAAAGGTCAGTATTTTCAAAAAAATATTTTAGAAGCAGGATAGAGTCTGAATAGCTTTTCCCATTTGTAGATGATGTGTAGCAATACTTTCTGAATGTATTTGGTCACAGGTTTGATGATACTGTCACTTTCTTGCCCATCATTTCATTGAGAAATTCATTCTATTAGATGGCTTTTTGGGTGGAAAATATGAACAAAAACTGTATCATTGAGCACAACAAACAAGTCCCGTAGGTTTAAGAGATCTAATAGAGGCTGATTAGACCAGATTGTAAACAGCTCAAGAGGCTTATGGAAAGCATGTGCAAAAACACAAAGGAAGGAATGAGGGTTCAGGAGAAGCTCACTACAGGCTGCCCTTACAAAGAAAAGGGTGCCAGTTGTCATGAAAGAACAAGATAAAGAATGCCCAACAAAAGGAGTTATGTAACCAACACTCATGGAGGACATGGCACACATATGGCACTCTGTTAAACATTTTTATGTGAATTAAGTTACTAGGTCCTAACAACAACCCTGAAAAGTATGTTGCCATTTTCATCCAATTTTAGGCTGAGAAGCGAGGAATCTAGTCTATGTCACAGAGCCAGTAACTCATAGAGGCAACTTTTGATCCAGATTTTGTTATATTTCAAAATTTTATTCATTCTATTTGAAATCCTCTTTCAGAAACATGACACAAACTTACAAACATAAAATATGATTAGAAGACCTGGATGGGCACCTGTAAATAAGGCACCCTGAAGCTTCTTGTTTCCAACTGAGTGGTGAATAGACCTGTGGATGGAGACAGAATGTGAATGCAGGCGTCTGGCTCTGAATCCTGAGCTTTGCACCATGATTTTCCCAAATTGCTGTGCGCAATTTGCCAAGTTAGTAACATGCAAAATCGGGGTTCAAAATGAAGTATTATGATATCAGAATTTATGCCCTTAGACTATTTGTGTTGTTTCTTGATGTTGCATCATTTTAAAGTTGAGGGAAATAAACTCCCAGAGGTTGTTGTAGTTTGTTCAAATTGTACAGCCAACAAACACAAGGATGTTATTGAAGTCAATGAGAACTGACCCGGAGTTGGCACTTATGTGGACTGCTCTGTGTTTCCTCTTAGCTGGTGAAAGCATGACTGTTGCAGGACATGTGCAAGGATGATTAACTTGTGCCAAGGATGTAATGAGTTGTTCAAAATAGGAAGCTACTTTCAGGCTCTTCTTGGAGGTGTTGCAATCCAAATCAAAACCAGCCCGAGAGAAATGTATGTGTATATGTATGTATGTGTGTATGTCTGTGTGTTTTTGTGTGTGTGTACCAGCAACCATAGTGTAACCTGCCTTAATGGATTGATAATAAAATCTTAGTAGCTTCAAACAATAGAAGTCTATATGGGGGTCAATAAGATCTGTAGGAGAGATAGGGTTGAGAGTGTGCTTGTACTCTTAGAAACTGCCATCATTAGTATCATTTCTAAGATCACTTTGGGCATAATTATCTGGCTGTTAAAAGGGGGAACTATAATGGAGGATTATGGAGGATCATTATATGGCCAAGATATGGAAATGACTTATTCTTAGTCCTGCATCTTCCTTGTCACAGCTTACTCATGTGGCCATAGCAAGCGATTGGGAAATGTAGATGAGCTGTGTGCCTAGGAGGAAAGGGCAGTGGAACTGGGGCAGGTGGCAAATCATTGAAGACACATGTAAATCTGTGTTATCTGCATTCTTAGAAGAACACCAAAATGCTTTCCCCAATATTTGACATTGTTGATCCTTTAGTCTTCACATTTCTGTAGGATTTGTGCTCTAGTGTATTTTTTTAACTGTATATACTTTTATTGGTACATTTTAGGTATACAATGTAATGACATTCATCATTGGAAATTTGCACCTTTACATAATCCATCTTGGTTCTTATTTTTCCCCCTTCTCCTGCCCTCCCTTCAACACTCTAGTGTATTTTGATTGTACTTTTAATTTTTGTGATCATGAGTGGTGTTTACTCTTTTCATCTATTTTCTGAATAACAGATTTTCCCTTTTCTGAAGGGCCTATTTAGTGCCCTTGCCTATGTTTTAATTGGAGTGTTTCTCTTTTCTCATTGATATTAGGATTTTGTACATATACTAGGTATTTGTTTTTTGCATATTGCTTCTATCCTGTCTTTCTTTTCATTCTTTTAATGATGTCTTTTAATTAATAGAAATTTTTACTTTTAAAATATACATTTTCAGACATTTCTTTTCAATGTCTTCTCTAACACAAATTCATGAATATATTCATGTTATTAAATTTTAGAAGGTGTTTTTGGTTTATTTCTTTAAAATTTGGATCTATTATTCACCCATGGATTATTATCTCTCCACTAGTGTTGAAAAAATTATTTCCTCGAAAGTTTACAATGCAAGAGTTATGAATTAAGTGCCAATATTGTTCCATGATTCCATTACCACATAATACTAGTTGTGTAATTACCTGGAATTAGGATAATTTTATAATAAAATTACTTATGACATTTGGTACAACAATTCTTTCATATGTGTTATTGTTTAAGATTTTCTTGGGGGGGGTGGGTTTAGCTCTCTGGTGTCACTGCCTGCCTCACAAGCTCAAGGTCCTGAGTTCGATTCCCAGTACCAAAAAAATAGTTTTTTTCTCTTACCTTATTCTTGACCTGGTGAATTTCATGTGTATTTAAAATCAGCTTATACTATTCTATAAAGAAAAAAGTTGATATTTAAACTAGGTTTACTTTAATTCTAACAATTAGTGTTTACAGTATTGAATTTACAAGCCATGAAGGCAGTATGTTCTTTCATTTATTTCAGCCTTTTAAGCTTTCTCAATTATATTTTCTATATAAAATTTTCTGTGGAAAAATCTTAGGTAATTGACATTTTATGTCACTGTAAGTAGTAAAATTTAATTTCATGTTCTAGTAGTTTGTTATTTGTATATTGAGATGAAATTGATTTTATCATTTGATCATGTCATAAATGAAAATTGAGAAGTGTATTATCTCATGGTACCTTTTCCCTTGTACCTTGTTACACAAGACTCCTAAACATGTACAGAAAGGAAGATGGTGATTTGAAGCAAATAGCCTATCTCCTTGATGCTAACTTTGAATAAATCCTTCATTCTTTTCATGAGCATAAATGGGCATATATGATTTAGAATGCCCTAATTATTAAGAAGTGTTCTTTTATTCTCTAAAGTAGTTGTGGATAACTGTTATTTCTTCCTGAAATATTTGGTAAAATTGTCCAGTGAAGGAGATTGGTTTGTGTATTCTTATTGCAGAAAGGTTTAAAAATATAGATTCCATGTCTTCAATAATTATTGGATTACTTGGGTCTTATTTTTTCTTAATTTTTAGAGCTGTGTTTTCCTGAAGTGTGTTGACACAAAAGAATTTTGTTGCATAATTTTCTGTTACATAATTTTCAAATTTACTGGCATAAGATTGCATAGACTATTCTAATTATATTGCTAAATGTTAGGATTTATGATTATAGAGATCCTTATTTGTATGTTTTCTTAATGAGTCTCAACAAATTATTTCAATTTTATTAACATTTTAAAAGGTCTTCATTTTATGTATTTATTTTAGTTTATGATGTTCTTTTTAATTTATTTACTACTTTATGTTTAGTTTGTAGTTAATCTTTCTATTTTCTTTTCTTAGAAGCTTAATTGGCTTCATACTATTTTGTAATATATTTGATCACGTAGCTTCAGCTGCATCTTATATGACAGTATGTTAAATTTTAACCAACACGTAAATTATTTTATAATTTCTGTTGTACCTTTTTGTTAGATCTATATTTTATTTATTTATGTCAAAAAATGTCCCCCAAAGGAATCCCAGAGACCCTTACCTGATGTAAAAAATATACATTAATTTTATAAACAATAAAAGTTCTTACTTTGACTTGGCTCTGAAATCCCTCCAAGAAAATATAACCAGAAACTGGAGGAATTAGTAGTAATAGAAAAACAGAGAGAGGGAGAAGGAGAGGGAGAGGGAGAGAGAGGCAGAGAGGCAGAGGTAGAGACAGAAAGAGAGACTAGATTCAAAAAGGGGCTCTAAACACCACACAGTTGTTCCTGGCCATCTCCAACTGCACCTATAACATCTTAGCCTAGAGGTTATGATTTTATGATTCCCAGTCTCATTACCTCTTCCATCTATGTGTCCCTCAGCCTGTATTAGTGTATTGCCTTTATGTTATTTTAATGTACTTTGAAGAATTGCTCATGTAAAGATTGACTTCTTTATAGGTCTGCCTATAGGATAAAAATGTTCATATAAATACGGTAGCTATCAAGCTTTGTTACTTTGGTAGTATAAACTTGTTTTTTAATCTAGATCAAAATTTATGTTTGTATTATCTGGAGCCATTCATTTCAAAGGAACTTCAGTTCTAAAAAAAAATAGGGCCAGATCCCAGGTTCTGGGGTAAGTGCTAAGAATTCAAAATTTTTCATGGTCCTAGAAAAACTGATATTTTTTTAGTGTAATCCTTGGTCATTGTTATAATTAAAATAAAAGAACATTAGATTCCTTATTGACAAACAGGGAGGAGTCTGTATGGTCATAAACCCCACCTGTTATACTCGGGTATACACTTCAGGACAAATAGATGTTAATATGAAAGACAAAAGCCTTATGCCAAATGCACCTTATTTTTGTTTGTCTACTACCACTTTTAGGAGCCACTATTCACCAATACTCTACCTTTAATTTTTGACACCTACTTATTTAATATGGTTGTAAAGTGAAGCTAAGTATCAATAACTTCCTAATGTCTTTTCCTGCCTTCTTTTCCTGACTACCAAAGAATGATGGTTCTTCATACAACAAAACCCATCTTCCTATGTCACCTTTAAGTCAATCAGGGAGAAACTTGATCTCTAGCAAGCCAATTTCAACATCTCCCAGAGCTGGAAGCCATGGTAAGAATATGGATCAAAGTTGGGGAGGAGAGATGATGTAGGAAACAAGAAATAAAAATAGAAAGGAGACAAGAAAAGCCAGAATTTTAAAATCACACTTGTAAAAAGATTGCAACTTCAGGACACACACATACCTGAGAATATCCATATTTATATGCCTGAGGCTTGTTTATGTTGTTTTTCTCTAGGCCATCACATCCCAGATCCTTTAAAGTCCATAAGTTGGCTTAGTTGCTAAGATAAAGGGCAGACACCTGATGGTAAGAGAAAGAAAGATTAAAAAGTTTCAAGGAATACTTTATGCAAATCATCTTAAGCCACTCATCTTTAAATAATACACGACTACACCATAACATTCTGGTCTAGGCTTCAAGTCCATCTCATAATATAAGATGTATTTATTCCACCTCTAAGAGTCACCAAAGTTTTAACAGTTTCAGCAATGTTGACAAGCCCACGTCCAAAGTCTTTCTTGAGTCTCAAGGTAAATTTTAAAAATATAACCATATAAAAATCAAAAAGAAATACAAAGTTAAATACTTTGAATATACATAGGCAGAGTATAAATATTTCTGTCAAAAAGGGAGTAAAGGGGGATAGAAGAGAATTGGTCAACCAAGATTGAAAAGCAAAGGAGAAAGAGTAAGTTCTGTGGATTCATATCTAGCTCAGCATATGATCCAAGTTCCTGGCATCTCTCACTTCCTAGAGCTTCCACTACACCTTTGGATTCACCATTTGGGGTTCATTCACTAACATCTCAGGGGTTTCTTGAATGAACCTGGCTTTACTTTGTGCACTCCTATCAGCATTCCTGTTTTTGGAGCCATGGCTAGTATCACCCATCAAGCCCTGCTTAGAGCATTCTGAGGCTTCTCTAGCCCACTTCTCCCAAATTTACAAACTCTTCCCACAAGCACATTCTAAATGTTTCTGAACCATTTGGTCCAATACTGTTATGGCTTGTGTCTAGATGTACCCTCAAAGCCCCATACGGTCATAGGTGGGGCTTTCCAAAGGTGGCTGGATCTAGTGAGTGATGCTGGGATCAAGGGTGTGTGATTACTAAATTAGTACATTGATTGGTTTGTCATAGTTCTGGATAATGGCAAGGCCCACCCTGGGTGTGAGTGCTATGTTTCCTAATGCAATGTAGACTGGACAGAATATAAGGGACAGGAAGAGGGCTGCTGTCTCTGCTTGCTGCTTCTTTGCTACTTCACTGCTTGCTCCTTTGCTGTCTCCTATCTTCTACCTTCCATGCTGTGAACTGCTTTTTCTCCTTTGTGATGCCCCTCTGCCATGCTACCCTGCCTTGAAGCCAGCCAATTATGGACTGAAACCTCTACAAACTGTATCGAAATAAACTTTTTCTCATTTAACTTTAGGTGTTGGGTATTTTGTCTCAGCAATGAGAGAAGTGACTAATGCATATTTAGTCATAGCAGCAGCACCATTCCTAGTACAAATTGCCTGTATTAGTCAGCTTTTTCATTGTTGAACACAATACCTACAGCTTAAAGGAGGATAAGTGTTTTGCTTACTCCAAAGCAGAAATATCATGGTGGAAGAGCCTTGCAGAGAAAAGGAACTCACTGCATGGCAGTCAAGAAGCAGAGAGAAAGGAAAAGCCAAGGAGGGAGCTGTATCCCTCCAAAGTCATACCTCCAGTAGCACACCTCTTCAAACATTATCCCACCTTCTAACAGAATATTGAGGTATGAACTCATGTTTGGAGCAATCCACCAATGAGTGTATTGTCCGTAGGATCTATTCACTCTCTTAAGGCATCACCTCTCAACACATGAGGTTTTTGTAGGACCTTGCAGATCAAAACAATAACACATATACATTTTGAATATGATCTTACATATGTATGTATTGTGTCAAGGTTTTTTTTTAGTGCTTGTTTTTCATATGTAATGTTTACATTTCTTTTGTGAAGCTGGTACATATACATAACACATCTTAATTCCTTTTTCATTTCTTTTTCCTTCCCTCCTTCCAAATTTGCTCTATCTCTTGATTCCCTTCACTTTTGAGAAATATCTACTGCTCTACTTCCTATCTTTTATTTTGTTGTTTATTCACATTTTGTGTGTCCTACACCATATGGTATTCCTCATTTGAGTAAGGCAAAGAGAATAATACAGAGAGAATAATAAAGGAGAAAAGAAGCTGACAAGAGGGTGGATCTCTTGCAAATGAGAAGGGGTCCAGGAGACCTAGGGTGAGGGGTGAGGGGGAGTGGAAGGGGAAATAAGTAGACTAAAGGTATGCTATATACAGGAAACTAATAGCCTTAAGAAATGTAAAAATTTTATGTCATAAATGTGAACTAAGATTAATAACATCAACAAGAATGGAAGAGCGGAAAGGGGCATTATAGGAGGAGAGAGTGAGGCAGAAGGGACAAGGAAGAGGATTAAAAAGAAACAGGTTGTAGTATGTACATGCACCTATTCCCCACAATGGCTGTAAACTGCATGTACTACAAACATGCAGTAATAACAGAAACAAAAGAGAAACCATGTAGCATTTAAGCTTGTGGATCTTATTTCACTTAATGACATAAAATATTCTATATTCTCATTGAATTAATTTTTGTATGAATCATAAGAATGATGAAATATTTTTATAATTAAATATTTACAATTTCTATTTTTCTTTATTTTGTAAAAGTTTACATATTTTGAGACTGTGTAATTAGATATTTATGAATTTATGATTGTTGTATCTTCTGGTTGAACTCAGTTTTATTGATCACAAGCTTTTCTCTTTATCTTAGAAATTTTGGCCAAAATATCCATTCCATTCATTATTAATATAGTGGTATCAGCTGATTAGTTATAGTCTGGTAATTTCTCTTGTGTGCTTTTATTTTCCCTTTTTTCACACTCTAAGATTGAGATGGGACTTTTATAAGCAGTATAATTGAATTTTGAAAATTATACAGACCATATATTAGTCTTTTAATGTAGCCACTAAGTACATTTAAATTTGACATAATAATTGATACATTTGTATTTTAATCACTACTAAATTATATATTTTGCTTCCTCTGTATTCTTGCTTTCAATTATTTTTTTCCCTCTTTAAAATTGATAAAACTTGTTATTATTCAATTTCTTTTTATTTTTACTTTTACATTTTGTAATTATGCTAGAAATGTTAACATGTTTGCATGACAGCACAGGCTGATGTTAATTACTTAATTCTTTTTTAAACAACACAAAACTGTGTATCACTTTTCTTCCTTTCACCTTTTCAATTTTTGTGGTACTAGGGATGAAACCCAGGGCCTTCGCATTGAGCTGCATCCCGAGCATTATCTATTTTTAATGCTGAGACAGAGTCTTACTAATCTGGTATCTTTCCCAGGCTGGACATGAACTTGCAGTCCTCCTGCTTCAGCCTCCTAGTGCATTAGAATTACAGATGTCACCAAAACACCAGGCTCCTTCCTTTTACCATCACTTCCATCTTCACATGTTACCATGGATCTTAATTGCTTCATCATATGTTTAAATAATTTTCTATAAATATTTTTATTGAGGCATAGTATACCTTAAATGCCTAGATTTTAATTGGAGCTTTATATGTAGTCACAAAGAAGTGCTACTTAAAAAACACCACACAAATTAATGTATATATTAATTTCTTTACTACAAAAGCCCTCTTTGTGCTCCTACCATGACCTGAATGTGTCCTCCAGTACATGTTTCCTGAATCTTAACAGAAATATGTCATCAATGAGATAGTATTCAGAGATGGGGGCTTTAGGAGCTGAAAAGCTATAAGGAGGACTTCATGAACGAGATTAATCCCTCATAAAAGAGGCTTCTGCAATCTGTCTGGCCTCTGGCCCTTCTATTGTTCATCTCTTCTGTTATGTGTGGAGACAGTGACAAGGTGCCATCATGGAAAAGGAGAGTGAGTCTTCACCATCTGCTTGACCTTAAGGTTCCCAACCTCTAGGATGGTGGGAAATAAATATAAATTTATTCTCTGGAATTTGGCATAGCATGAGAAATGGAATAAGATGTCTCCTTCATGTCAGTACCCCTTAATGTTAAGCCATAATCATGATGTCTACCATAGTCTATTTTTTCTTTTTTGAAGTGCATATAAATAGAAACACTATGTGTATGTGATAGTTTCTGGCAACTTCCTGTGAACATTTCTGTGAGATTTTTCTAGACTGTTGCATTTAGGAATAATTTTGTTTTTTCTATCATATTTACCATGCATATCATAATTTTTCATTATTCTATTGATAGATATTTGTTTTTTCTTTTTCATTTTTCCTATTTTGTATAAGACTGTTACAGCATGTTTACACATTATAGTTTTGGTGTAAAGTTTCCCCAGTGCCTCATGTATTGATCCCATATCTGTGCTACTGAGAAGTGAAGGAACCTTTAGAAGGTGGTGCTTAACTGTCGGTGCTGAGGGCATTTGATACATTCACTGGGAAGGTAGTACTCATGGCACCCTTGGGTAGTTCTCAAGAATATTGCAACAGCCTGATTTTGCTCCCCCTTTGCTTCTGGTTCAAGATGTAATAATTTCTTGGCTTCTCCATGCACAGATGCCATTTATATGTACACCATAAAGTAATGCAGAACCCAGAGAGTGTTTCCTAAGATTTTGCATTAAAGCAAAGAAATCTAAAATACAAATCTTTTGGTACAAATAGCCACTCATTTATTTTGGCTATATGCAGGTCTGCCATATATATGTACTTAAAAGTCACCAGACTTACAAAACTCACAGTAAACCCCATAAAAATTATGAGACAAATGCCACTAAGGATGTAACATTTAAAATACTTTCAGCAATACTCAAAATAATGAGAACTTGGTTATAAAAATAATAAAACATCACACATGTTGAATTGTAAAGAAACACATAAATACTACAATGCTCATGACACTCTCCATATGAAGTTTGCAGAAAAACAAAGAAATTTGCTTATGAAAATGAGAGTCAGAGGGGTCTCAGCTGGGGAGTTATTGTGAAGTGGTGGTAAAGCAGTTGTCTGAAATTAGAGAGAGGTTATAAGATCGTCAACAATGAAGAAGAAAAATTTTTTTGGCTCCAGTCAGCCTCACAGAAGTCCAGCTACAACTGCCCATAGGCAAGAATACCTTGGAACATATCTCAGGGCTTCAAAGTGAGGCAGAAACATCCGTAAGGACCACAGAGCTGAGAAAAGCCCACTTTAGGTGTAGGAGGATAAATTTCACTTTGACAGTGTTACATCTCTCCTGAGGGGGTACAAGGTCAACACAAGGTCAATGGTTTCTATAGTAGGAGCAGACAATTAAAAGTGAATGTCCAGCTTCCTCATCTCTCTAAGACCCTTTTTCAGAAGCCCACTTCTGTCTCATCCTACAGCAATCACTGGAGATTTTTACCAGAGCTAGAGCACAAGGGGGCATTAGAAACGAAAAACAATGGAGGTGTTGCAGTAATCTGTGTGTAGGAGTTTATAGTGGCTCTGTATGCTAAACACTGGAGGAACTGTACTAGAGAAGCTGGACAGTGACATTTCTCTACTAGAAACCTCATCTGTAGTCCTGCCAGGCTCAAGTCCATAACTAGCTTCCCCACAGCCCTGTGGGGCTCTGCTTAAACACTGATGAGGCAGGAAGGTAATGCACATCCACCAATATCTGCAGATAGGTGCATTTGGCCACAGCCAATTCCATTGTCTGAGCTTCAGTTGGACTAATTCCTGAGGGTCTGCTTGAATGTTCCCAAAACAGGCAGAGTAAGTAAATGGATATCTGCCAATGGAAGTATCTGGCTCTTCCTGTTCCTCCATTCTGGCATCACTAAGCCAAATAAGCTTCCTATACATTTGCCTTTGTCTCAAGCCCCACCTTGATGGAAGCAAGGCCTTCCTGAATTTTGTACCCATGATATCTGTTTCAATGATGTTATTCTACCTTTTATCTTCCATGTATGAGAGACACAAATTCTACCCTTTTGGTCCCTGTTGAGAAAAAGGTTTTGCTGTACTGGCTCTTCAATTGTCCTGCTGTGCTGTAGGAGGAAATGGCATTCTTGTCTACGCTTGCCATATTGTCCAATATGTGTGGACTCATTTATTCCATTTATCCACTTAGATATAGCCTCTTCTGCTTCCTAGCCGTTAGTATACTGGCCATAGACATGCTCTTCTGGAAGTTTTCAATCCAGAATGTATTCATCCATTTTTTGTTGTTATAATGAAATAATTCATCTGGGTAATATACTAAGAAACATGTTTATTGAACCCACAGTTTTGAAAGCTGAAATTCCAAAGAACATGGACCATCTCTGGTGAGGAAATCTCCAGATAATATCACAATATGGTGGCTAGCAACATGGCAGAAGCTTGAGGAAGAAGGGAATATCATATGATGAGAAGGAAGTTAGTGTAATGATGGCCCAGTCTTTCTTTTTTTTATATAACAACTTTCTCTCATAAGAACTTTCTAGGTTCTTTAAATTTTATATTAATTCCTTCTTCTGGTACTAACCCAATGTCCTAAGCCATCTTCTCCTAGGCGTCAACTCTTAAATGTTGCACTGGCTCTAGATGAGTCCTGAGGAGATTCTCCAAGGAGTAGGTGAGAACCTCAACTCACCTACATGACAGGGTTAAGATCACTGACTTATGTCACAGAAAATAATTAGAGGATACTTCATTGAGAGTCATTAGAATGGTTTATTAAGGCAGAATTAGAGAAGTATTCATTCAGGAAAAACAGAGGATGGGCTCGTATGGGATGTGCATATGGTCTGGGGCTGAGGATATTTATGTGGTTTTTCAGGGCAGAAATCCTTGGAATTTTTCAATCTACACAAAATGCAGATTCAATTTACAATGGTAAGATATAGTCTTTTCTACAGCATGGCTCATTTCCAGGTGGAAGCCCAAAGGCAAGAGGATATTCTATTGTATTTTTGAGACTTGGAAATTTAGGAGCAACACAAAAGGGAAAAACTATAAACTTTTGTTTCTTTTTAAAGTAAGATTTAAAAATTATAATTTACCTGTTTCATTTGTACCATTTTTATTTCTTATATCCTATGTCACTACCATTCGCACATCACCACAATGGGCATGAAGCTTCTAGAACATGAACCTTAAAGAAAACACTTAAGTCATGTTCAAACCAAAGCACAAATTGTCGTGTTTATAATGGATGCAAGGTCCTTTCTGTTATTTGAGAAGAAAAGGAAAGAATCCTTTCTTAGAAACTCACACTTATAATCTTAAGTTAATTATTTTATTAATTAGTTCTCTTTCCTCTTCTTTTCATTGTTCTTTTTTTCCCTTAATCATCAGTGTTTATTTCCTCTTATAAGCAAATTGGTTGTGACCATGACCATGTTTTCTGGTTAGGCTCTATTGCTTGTAGTATAGGTTTTATACTATAGTTAATTTGGGACAGTTTTTGAAACTCAGAGCACTTTTTTTTTTCCTGAAAAAGACTACTATTAGGAAAAAAGGAACAGAAGCAGAAATATGAGCTAACAGGACAGGTTTATTTTGAAATAAACATGAGCAGGACCACCATGACACTGAGACCAGACTGGGTAATCTCATACACGTTACTGGATCTTTTGTAGGGTCATGGGATAAAAGAGGACCGTGAAAGGAAATGATCAAAATGAGACTTTGGAGGAGGAGAGTTTAGTGAGAAGGAGTTGTGACTAGCAACCAGGGAAAAGGCTTGAGAATGTTGCTTGTTGCATGTTGTGGTTGCTTGTGGAGAGCAAGGCTGAATAGTGATGGGAGTTATGGGTTATAGCTGTGCTCACTGGGCCTTATCAACCACCCATGACTGTACATCTTTAGCAGGCGCACAAGCATAGTGTGGGACGTTAACATGATCTCTGTTCAGCCTAGGATGGCAGTGGTCAGATTTCTTCATCTACACTCACTGGTTTTTTGAGGTATTGTCTTTGTTTTGGGATATAAAATTGTGCTTTAGAACTAGTATGCCCAATTTTGTCCTTCTGTGTTTGGCTTCCTCAAGAGGCTATCAACTTCAGCCTCATTATCGAGTGATAATAATGAAAGTGTTACTGTGAGTGATGGGGTCCCAGGACAGATTTCCAGATTCTTTTGGTCATTGACCAAAGAAGTGGATGTGACATTCAATGGTCAGGAAAAAGCAGGTAAGTTTAATGACGTTTAATGGGCAAAGGTACACCCAGAGCAAGCAAACTTGTGCCAGCTGAAAGGAAAAAATGAGTGCTGAGGAGACAGTTGAGCACACTCATACTGGAGAAAAGGAAAATGACATGAGAGTTTAAGGCTCAATGGCTTGAGCTTAAGGAGTTAAAATGTGAGCCAGGCTAGGGCACCTCCCATTGGGTCTTTCGGAGCATGACTGACAACATGATTGACAGGGTAATGAGTCATATCAGTAATATCCACTGCACCTACTCTTTTCCATAATTCACTCTGATATAATTGGATGCATGAAATGCAGTCCACATACGTAAACCTTTAATTAAGTCCAAGTGAAGAAAGGCCATTGTAAATAATGCCAGCAAGTGTAGCACCCATATGTCCTGGTTTAGAAATTTTAAAATTTCTTGAGGACTTCGTTATTGTTTTTTCTGCCTATATGTAGTGGGACATGGGAGAAAGGGTTGGTCCAGGTTGGGGTATTGCCCAGGTTCAGGTGAGAGATTCCTTAGCTCCTAATTGTATTATCTGTATAAAATGAGTTACAGGGTAAAAGAACAATTATTAATAATTAAAATGTATTTATATTTTAAACGTCATGGAACATAGGGCCATCAATGAAAGATGGAAGATTCAACAGGCCGAACAAGAAAGATATTTGAATTATAGTATTTTATAGGGGCTGAGGCCTTATGTGACAGGTGTGACATGGTAAAATAAATAGATACAAGACTGGGTTAGGAGACATAGAATGGTAAGATAAGTTTTATGCAAACTGCTTTTATGCAGCCTGGTAGACTTTCCAGAAATAGCAAGCCCAGAAGAAAAGGCTCATATTTCTCAGAGAAAGAGACATAAGAATTAGAAATCATGATTAGCTCCACACTAGATTTTGGTTTTTATTAGTTTTTGTTTGTTTTCTTTGTAAATTCCTTGCTCTGTGTTCTAATTTTTCCACTTGCAGAGGAAGGAACAAATTGTTGTTGTTCAAACTGCCCTCAGTAATCCCCTTGAGATTTGGCTTGCACTGGGTACAGAGCAGCAAAACGCTCTGTGCTTATCTTTTGGCAGAAGGCAAAAAATAGACTTGTGTGATTGTGATAATATGGTAAGCATCATGCCTCAAAGGGTCAATGGTAGTCTCCGGAATCAATGGAAGGAGCTGCTCAGTTATTGCAAAAAGTCTTTCTCTCTACTGCTTAGACACATAAAAAGGAAAAAATCTGCTTCTCTTCATTTTGAACAGTATTTTAAAAATACATATGCACATACATCTGCATCATGTGAGAAAATCCCAAAGTTTTTTCAGGTTCCTCTCCAACTGCCGACTCCCAGTGATGAGATCAAGATAGGCACAGCTGGGAAAAGATTCTGTCCTTACTTCTGTATGGTGAACCATGCTGTGGCAGCCTCTTATTTCAGATCCACTTTTGTTTCTTTAGCACCTAATTCTCATATTTCACAAGTTAAGACATGGAAATCCCAGATTCCATGGGTTCAATGGAAAATATTGTACCTCCTTCTCTTAAGTTCAAGGACTGACTTTATCTTGGGGATGGCATTCTTCAGAAACATAGCTATGTAAGAGTTTTTCAGGCACTGAACAAATCCTACCCATTCATATTCATGATCTCTGATAACTACCCAGATTTGCCTAACTGGCTTTACAGAAGCTTCCTAGACTTGTATTTGTATCTGGTGAATATTTGCTACCACAGAGTTAGACTCTCTAAATTCATATTTGTCACTTACTCTTACAGACTTCTACAAGTGTTGAACATGAGTGAATTGCCTATGGAGATTAGAAAGCAAGTATCAGCAATAACTGTTTTCTTTTTTTTAATACTGGGGATCGAACTCGGGTCCTTGCACTTGCGCAGCAGGCGGCAAAACCACTGAGCTAAATCCCCGGCCCCAAGCAATAACTGTTTTCAGAAAGAGATTTATCATTGTAGAAATTTGATGCTCTAGGAGGGTTTTTAGGACGGATTTTGGAGAGAATACAGGAAAAATACAGGAAGTTTGTGAGAAGTTTACTTTAAATGTGCAAGTGATTCCCAACCCATGCTTACTTAGAGGAAACTATATGGGTGTTGTGAGACACACAAGTGTTTCAATTAGTTTATGTACAGGGTATCTAAAGCATAAACCCGATTTTCTCGGATAGGTATCACTGCTAGATCTTCAGGGCAGATATTCAGCTCTCTAATAATGTCAACCACTGCTGCGATTCGTACAGTGCCTGGAAAAGAGGAGCACAAAAATCACCTCACTAACTCTTCAGGGTCCTGTGTTATTTGGTGGCATCAGGTACCTACCTACTGGGGCTCAGTCCTCCCACATCATTTGCAAATTGATCACCTTTCTTAGCTTTTCTCATGCAGTGCCTCCCTTTTGGCACCTGGGTATTATTCTTTCAACTCCCAGGTTGTTCTTCCCCACTCCACCCTCAGCTTTTTCATATGACAGTTCTGTTTCTGCTTTTCCCTCCCTAGTAGACAGGCCCTCCTTTAGCCAATCCCTGTACTCACTGTTGCTCTGGAAGTCCCAGTAGAAGGTTTTTGGATAATCACAGAGGCAAGACGTGTATTTATAGTTGAAGGCACCATCAATTGGCTTGCTGCTTATGAGGTAAGTTTTAATCTGTTGAGGAGAGAGGACTGTGTGTTAGTCTGGCAAATAGAAAAGGGAGGAAGGACAAGAGATTAATAAACTGGAGGTGGGCCATGGGAGCCCACATTCTTAATGTCACTGCAGGAGCTAGTCAGTGTCAAGTTCTTTCACCTTCTGTTTTCGAACTCCTTCTGAAATTGTAGGCATGTGAGTTAATAGGGCACAGGAAGATGCAAGTGAATCCACAGGCTTCATCCTAGGGCTAACAGCCCATCAGGGAGCAGGCTGTACTTAGTTATCAGTGGAATTCTAGGCATTGGTTGTGGGGAGACTGGCCAAAGGCGTGATTGACTCTGACTGTGCTAATGAAGGAACCTTGGGAACAATAGTTAACATGCTCCTGGAATACACGGTTAGAGTTTGGAGCAGAATCTGCAGGACAACAGTTCACAGAATTAAAAGCAGTTTGCATTCAGAGATATTTGCTTTGGCCATTGTGTCCCCTCTTCAAGGATAAAATTGTTTAAATTAGATTGGCATGTGTTATGTAACAAACCATCCCATTCTGGCCCTGTCCTGTGATAAAACCTCCTATACAATATATTACAAATGCTTTTCTTCTATATCTTTGTTCTCATGTCTATGAGTTACAAATAAATAACTGCAGAGGTCTCATCTTGCTGCCGTTTCCTGAGACATTGGAATCAGCCCCTCTGGGTCCTCTTGGTGACTGAACTAAGTCTCATCTCTGAGTACCTTTTTCATCGTGTATGCAGCCACGATCCCACACTGTAACAACTGGCCTGCATAATCTTTTACTCTGTGATCTGCTGAGATGGCAGCCTGGCTACTCGGGTGTAGACGCCAGCGTCAGGTCTTCTTGTCAGGTTGGCCAAGCCCCACTGTGCTCTGTTGTAACTTTGTAATCCTCAGTGATTGAAGTCACTCCTTTTACTGCCATTTGCCTCCACTGTGAGAACATTTACCTCTCAAAACTGGCTGTTAGATTATCTAAGGAAGTCTGGAGGGGAAATTATTGCTTTCCCTCTTTCTTTCTTTCTCTTTCTTTCTTTCTTTCTTTCTTTCTTTCTTTCTTTCTTGCTTTCTTTCTTTCTTTCTTTCTTTCTTTCTTTCTCTCTTTCTTTCTTTCCATTAACTTGAAGAGTGCCTGGAAACTTAAGATCTCAGGTTATTGTATGTATTAACTTTAGTCTTCAATGTCTAGTTAGTGTTAACACAGGGATTTTTATCCTGTGGTCTGTCATCCTAGACAGCCTGGTAGATAAATTCATAAACTCTGCATATATAGATGGAAAAAATGTGTCTTCATTTTTCTAAGCCTTTGTAGACATTTAGCCTTTGTTTTTGGTGAAAGGCATTAACAAAATACAGTCACATGAGCACTACATGTGATTTTATAACAAGGAAGAAGGAAATGGTTCATCATATTTTACAAATTGAAATATCTCATAAAAATGATAGATGTATCATGTACATGTGCCAATTACCCACAAAGAAAATATGTGCTAGTAAAAATAATTACAGTATATTGCCTGTGGCTGGGTTTGCATGGCTGAAGTCACCTGCCATTTGCCCATCCCAGAAGCTTGCTCTGTTACCTGGCAATTCTGCCCTGAGTAACCCTCAGCCCTGCAGGAAATCCCAGCGCTCTCACCACTGGGTGCTACTGAGAACACCCTGCAGAGCCCTGGAGTTTAGAACAACCTATCCTTGTATTATCTCTTTATTGTATTTGCAAGAAGATATCAACGAGAGCCAGAATTTTCAATATTTGCATAGTTGAAATTAAACATCCAGAATCCACTGTACGTCCAGACTGTCGGGTCCCATGTGTGTCAAAGACTAGGACAATTTACTGTACTTCTTTCCTCGATCTGAGCAATAGCAGTCATCACAGATCATGCCTTTGTAAGATGAAACTTAAACTCCTTTATAGTTTAAAAGTATTGCTTTTCCAGCCAATGCATCAATAAACATATTTCACAATAATATTTATCTTATTTACTTTTATCATTGTTAATCTTTAGTTTCATAAGTAATCTAACACACTTTTTGCATTAAAAGCATTTTTGTTTTCTGAGAGGTGCCAAAGGCTTTATGAGATCCATAAAATAGTCCATATTACAAAATGCTTAATCACTGTGGCTAACCACAAGCATTTTTTTTAGCTTTAAAGTATTATATAATTTTTATATTCTAACACATAATTATAGGTATAATCCATTCTGCTTTATTTTTAAAAGGAGTATGAGTCTAAGACTTCACTTTATCAAAATATTAGTTATAAAAGCATTGTATTTGATAGAAAAATCAAGTGGTAGACATTTTAAACTAATAAAAAATTTCTATTTTCCTAAAAGTTTTGAAACATGAAGGTGTTTAAAAGCTCTGCATTAATTTTTTCTTGAAAGCTACACATAAAATTGGCTGAATAAAGCTAGCAAAATTTCCTTTCACACAAGTTCTTTCTGGTTTACAATTCACTGACTCAGACTAAAGAAGTTCTTTTCTTTTTATCTGGACTTAGGTGGGTTTTAAAAAGACCAATGTATTTTACTGTATCAGAATTACTCTTAAGGTTTAATTTTATTGATTACAGTATTATATGAGATGTCTTGAATACATTTTATACAACTATCACTTTTTCAGGAGTCAAATGGAAATTTATTATTTATCACAGCCAAAAACTATTATTATCACAAATATTTATCATATGCAACATAGACATATACATATTTTCCACATTTTCATCTCTAGTTATGATAAACAAAACACAAAACTGAAAAACTATAAATTAACCTCACTCCCAATGAAAAACAGCATATACGATTCCACATGCCCTGGGAGTTTGTTAGAAATCTAGAAGGTCTGGCTTCTCCCAGATCATTGAATCAGATTCAGTCCTTTGATAGGACCGGCGGGTGAGTTTTAGGTGCACCATGATTGGAAAACCTCTGACAGTTGTAAGCTATGCAAAGGAGAAGCATGTAGCTCCCTGCGGGGCCAGGGAGGCCTAGACAAAAGTCAGTTACAGGAGAGATGGAGCAAAAGAGCAGAGGAAGGGCAAGAGGAAAGCAGACTCATTGTAGAGCTTAAGGACAGGATGCACCAGAACCTGCGTGCCTTTTTACTCCACCTGCTTTAATCTACTGCATGAGGTGGCATGTGTGCTTCTGAGCAACCCCAGATCAGACCCTGTCCTGTATGCACCATGCTCAGAGCCATGGAGAAACTCCTACCAGGTCTTCACTAGCACCTGTGTCTTTTCTCTCACTGCCCATTCATTCTTTTTATCTTTCTTATCCTCCCTAAACCTTCCTGGAACAGAATTTCTTCATCTGTAAGATAAAAACAGTCAACTTCCAAAAGCTCTCATAATTATTCTGAGGCTCATGTAACATAACATATATGAAAATGTTTTATTAAGTATACTGAGCAATATTAAAGTGAGAGCTGATTATATTACATTCATAATTAAGGACTTAGATTTGTCTTGCACTCAGATTTGTCTTGAGGTCACTCCTCCAAGCCCCTACTTACCACCATACATTCTCTCAATTCTGTCCGAACTTTAAGTGTCAAGGTGACCTCGTCACCTGCTCTTGCTGTCTGTGGCAGGTCCATATCGAGTATTATCGCCTTTCGACTGCTTCTGGGAAGAACCAAACAAGGCACATAGATCAGAAACAAGTTCATGGGAGAGGATGGGCACCATGAGGTGGGAGGATGGGAGGGATAGTGGCAGGGAGGGGATGATGGGGGTCGGATCAACTGCTCAGCGTCAGACTCCCCAAGCACTATTATGTGTTGGTTGGTTTGAATGTTTTGTGTGGATTTATTTTCGTTAAAATCTAAGCAATTTCATTTTTTTCTATTGACAAAAATTTGAATGTAAAAAGGGGGGGAAAAGAAAGAAGGCGCAGTGCCCTAAGTTCTTTGCTGGCATTTGGATCTGAACCTACCCTGACACAGGGTTTCTGAGGTTGTTTGCCTCCATTACACCAGCTTGACAAAACCCTGAACAGTTTCCTCCAAGTCAAGAGGACATTGGCCATGGCCTCATAGAGCACCTCTATGATCATGGTCCAGAAACTCACTTCTCAGGCCTGATGCTGGAGAGAAAATGTAGGGGTTTTCTGAATATCCCTGCTTCTTCTCAGATCCCTGCTTCCATTTTTTACTTCATTTTACTTCCCTACTTTTCTGCTTCCTTCAAACTAGAACACTCAGTACAGTACTTGTGGACTTGTGATCCCAGGTCTCAGTGTGGATGAAGGAGCCCTAGATTTCATCTTTTGCCTTAAAGGAAAAATTTGTCCGAGGTGCATGCAGGCTACCTCAACCTCAGAACATGGGGTGGTGATCTGAGAGTGTCTCATCTTTCATTGAGTCCTGGCAAAGCTGTGCAAAGCTGTTAGAACTCCCGGACCTCAGCACCTCCTCTTGTGTGAGGCGTAGTGTGAAAAAGTAAACTTTATGGAGCAGAACTCTGAACAAATAGTTCAGAGATGAAGAGTACAATTAATTTTGTTTTTAGAAACAGGGTCTTGCTATATAGCTAAAGCATGTCTTCAACTCGCTATGTAGCACAGACTGGTCTTGACCTTGTGATTTTTCCTAATTTACCCTCCTGAATGGTGTGATTACAGGTGTGAGTCACTACATTTGGCTTGGAGAAAGACTAATTGTTAATTACAGACTCTGTGTCCATGGCAAGCCTTATTCCACAGGTAAACTAGGAGCCCCAGAAGAAATGTAGGGGGGTTGATGGAGCTTCCTTGAGTAGAGTTGTGGAATCCACCATGAGGTCCATGAAAGCTCCTGGAACTAGCATTCTGGGAAGCTTAAAAATCTCCAAGAAGGGACATGTCAATTTCTAGGTTAGGAGAGGAGCCTTGCCCATGGGTTTTCTATAGGGAGGAGAAGGGCTTGGCTCACATGTCTTCCTGAGCTGTGCTGATCCCCAGATGCAGGCAGAGAACCAGAAGCAGGGCTGCAGGGCTGGCCCTGAACAGGAGCTGGAGAGCAAGCATAGTGGAGGATTCAGTGGTGATGTCCAGGGACAGTAGTGTCCCAGCCAACACAGTTCTTATATGCAGATCAGGATGAGGAAGAGCTGTCAGATAAGTCTATGAGATGAATCACTCAGTCACTTTCCTACTCATGATCTTTCCTTGTTGACCTGAGGTTTGTTTTTCTATGGAAAAATTATGAACATTCAACTATATTGTTAGAATCTGGGAGAGGTGCCCTTCCTTATTTTCTCAATATCAGAGCTTCTCAAAGTGACTCTTCTCTGGCTTACAGGTGTGCTTTCTTTTTGTCTTGTTGTGTAACTACCAGTTATGTGTCCAGACTTAGTTTCAGCCACTATCTCTGCAAAAAGTGAGTCTGTAATTGTGGTAGATTCCAAGCTGCAGTGCTGCAGCACATTCACTTGGTTACCTTATAGTAAGTTCTAGAGAACATGTCACTAAAAAGAGGCTTTGAAGCCATGATGTAGAGACCTATCAGCCTTAACTTCGGCTACTGTCTCTATAGGCAACACACCAGAATGGCAGCATATTTTAAATTATAGTTCTAGAGCACATTTGCATGGTCACCTTAGAGTAAGTTCAAGAGGAGATGTCACTAAAGAGAGATTTTTAGTCATACATTGATCAGGGCCTCTGACCTAGGGAAGAGCCAGGCTGCTGTGGGTGACAGAGAATTGGGCCATAGTAGGGTAAGGGTGAGGATGTTACAGAAATGTGAAGGTATTTGTGATTACGGAGTCCTTTCTAACTTCCTGTAGAGTAGTACATTCTACAGATGCCCAAGATTCCAGATGCTCCTAAGTCACCATTGCAGTAGACTAAAATTTCACTTCTAGACAGTTCATCTACATAGCTGACATTTCCAAATTAGACTTTTAGATACCAATATCTCTATTTCTTTCTATATAGAAGTGACCATGTGGTCTCATGTCACACTTGTTTTATGGCAAAAAGCATATAGGAAGACACTGTAGGATGGATTTCATTCATTAGACCAGAACTCAAATCATGTCTAGGTGATTCCTGATCCAAAAATTTTTCTCCATGGAATGAGGCGGAGACTCACTCTTGCCAACACTGGCATTGTGCTATCTCTCTTCTTAAAATGATCTCTTAATGTATGACTAGGGAATTGATTTGTGCTTATCCTTTACATGACAAAAGTACAGAAAGATCTTCCTGGACATGAGAGAAAACTATTGTGGTAAGAGTTGCCCAAATGAATTACCAGAGCCAGCATTCAGAATTAAAGTCTCAGCATTTGTTTCCAGTTTCTGTATGTATATTTTAAAGTTCCTTTGCCTGCTTACTGTACTCTTGTACCTCCACCCTAATTCCTCTGAGTTGAATACCATATCTTTTTTCTCTTGTAACTTTAGCTATGGTGTGATCACATCTTTTCTACTCTGCTTTTGTTCCCTGAACTTAGGACCAGTGCTTTTGTGCCAGCCACCTTGCCCTGGTGACAGTGACCCTCTTCTATAAATATTTTTTATGTTTTAATTTTTATGCTTTGTTGTTCTCTTAGTTCTTTGAACAATTACCATTTGAAGGATAGTCTAGCTGAGATTATGAAGGAAAAAAGCCAGTGACTCTAGATTGTGTCCACAGTGAGAAAACATTGAAAGAGCTCTTTGAAAGGCACTATTTGAAGGCACAGAACTATCCTTAAGGAATTTTTACAGCACTTTCAATAAGACATATGTCAGAATAACGGTGGACAATGAGATAAGAGAATCAATTGAAGGTAATATGTTCATTATCTTATAAACCTGCAGGTAATTGTAATACTTAGAACTCTAGAAAATACATAGAAACTCTTAGGTACTACACATGCATTTCCCAGTACACTAGTTAATTTCATGTGTTACTTGGCTAAGCATAGTAACTGGCTATCAGTAAACCAACCTACATATTTTGTGAATATAATTTTTTAAAGATGTGAATAAGTTTTATATCAGTAGCTTTCAGATAATGCTGATTATTTTCACTGTGGTTGGCTCGAGATTAGGTATGAGGCAAATCCACTATGCAACACTCTGTGTCCTAAGTCTGTTCCAAGTTGACACAGAAGTACCAGAGTTTAAGGGACTGAATTAATTTGAAAGGTCAATATTTCAAAAGCAGGATGGAAATCATCAAATAACAAATGCTGGTGGGGGCGTGGGGAGAAAGGAACCCTTCTCCATTGTTAGTGGGAGTGCAGATTGGTGCAACCGCTGTGGAAATCAGTATGGAAATACCTCAAACAACTAGGCTTAGAGGTCCCATTTGACCCAGCTATCCCTCTGCTGGTATCTTCACAAAAGAATTAAAAGAATCTTACCACAGCGATACATGTGCACCCATGTTTATAGCTGCACAGTTCGTAATAGCGAAAGCTTGGAAACAGTCCAAGTGCCCATCAACTGGAGATTGGATAAAGAAGATGTGGTTTTGTTTTTTTTTTAAATAAAATGGAGTACTACTCAGCCATAAAGAATGAGAAACGAGAGACATTTATAGCTAAATGGATGCACATTGAGGCCATCCTCTTAAGTGAAATAAATAGGACACATAAGTGTAAATACCAAATAGTTTCTCTAGTGTGAGAAACTAAAAGTGTAATTAAGTATACACAAGGATGAAATGGCCTGATAACATATTTCTCGGATTGTGTTTCCATTGCGTGTCACGACTGTATCGAAATCTAAATTAGGGAGAAGTTTGGCTTATGTGGAGTCTGCTAACTAACTGACGTTTTTTTCCAGATCATTATTTGTTCAATGTTGGTTTTGGGGACCTCTCTGAAACAAATCACATCCTCTGGTGTCTTGTTGGTGCTTGAGATGCTTTTTTTTTAAGTTATATGGAAAAATGTTTAAGTGCTTTTCATTTTTGTTTTGGTTGAGTTCTACTGTATTTGAATATTATTGTAGTTTTTTCCCCCTTGCATTGTTCTTTGAGTGGTTTTAATTTTTTGTATGTGTGTGTATGTTTGATAATAAAGTTATTTAATAAAAAGCAGGATGGAGTCTAAATAGCTTTTCAAAGTTTTGAATGTTCTATAGCAATACTATCTGAATGTAATTTAGAACAGGTTTGATGATAATTCCATTTTCATGCCAATGGTTTTGTTGAGAAATTCAATCTAGGAGATGGCCCTTTGGAAGAAAATATGAACAAATATTGTCACCCTGAAGGCAATGAACAAGTCTCATAGGTTTAAGAGCTCTAATAGAGGCTGATTAGACCAGATTGTATTCAACTCAGAAAACTTACAGAAAACATGTCATGGTGTATATTTTTTACTCTGAGTAACTACTTTGAAGATAATGATGCACAATGTATTGACTATTGTTATTCTCTTATTACTTTGTTATGAAATTTTTATTTTTTTCATAAAATGAAAGAAAAAGCAGACAAAGGAAATTGAGGATTTAAGAGAAGGTCTCTACAGGCTACATTTGCAAATAGAAGGGTGCTCAGAGACCTTCCAGTTGTCATAAAAGAACAAAATAAAGGATGGCCAACAAAGAGCATGTTGGGAAGTGGGCCAATGCAACACCAGCTGACCAGAGCCTGCTGTCCTGACTTCTGGTCCTGGCGTGGCAGAGGGAAGTCCCAAGGAGAGGCACCAAGGATGGCACCACACGGAGGCCCTGGGGGTCAAGGTATCATGAGGAAGGCCCTAGCGCTGCAGGCATCTCAGCTCCACCAAGACAGCCCACTGGAGCAGATGGGGCAGCTATGGGCAGCAGCTCAGATGTGGACCTCCAGTCCTCAGGCAGGGAGAAAGAACCTCTGAAGTAAACCTTCACTTCGTCAGGCTGGGCTCAGCTCTGGGGACTGGGATCAGCTGGCCAGTCCAAGTCTTTGTCTGACCTCCAGCCCAAGAGGACACAATGGGTACAGCAATTGGGAGAATGAGAGAAGCAGCAATGGAGAAGAATGGTCCTGAGAAAGGTGTGCACCAGAGGCCTTGGTCCAAGCCTATGCAGGGAAGGCCTGGAGCCCAATTTGAGGCAGGCACAATTCAAGAGCCATGTACCCCACTCACCCCACCAGTGCCCTGGACCCCTCTGCAGGAACCTCACTGTCAGGAAGTAGCCTGAGCCCTTGAGCTAGAGGTGATATTTAAAGGACAAATGACCTCTTCAGGCAAAGAACCATGGAGTAAAATGACGGGATGAACCAGATGATCTCAATGCCCCCACAGATTTTCCTCATCAAGCGAGGCCGTCTGGAGGTGCTGATAAAGGCCTGCCATGTGACAAACATTTACAGAGTGCTGTGTGCCAGGCACTCTGGATACAGAAATGGATTAAGACCTTCTGCCATAATCAACCAGGAAACTGGGCAAAATATAAGAAACAGACACTTGACAATGGGCAGCACACAGGACAATGACTCCGTGACTGCCTTGGCCTCTACCCAGAGACAATTCCCTGTTCATAAGGATATCCAGTAGACCAAGGGAAACCAAAAACAGAGCAACAAAGGTATCTCAGTGGAGAAAGGAAGGTCTTTTTTTAACTGGATACAAAAAGCACTAACTGTAGGAGAAAAATCCACTGGACTTTTTCAAAGTTAAACTTGTGCTCTTGAAAAGACTGGGAGAAAATATCTGCCAAATATCTGAGAATAGACTTCTAACCAGAATATACAAAGAACTTTTACATTTCAATAACAAGATAGCACAGTTTTTAAAAAGGGGGGAGGAGGGCCGGGAATTTAGTGCAGTGGTTCCACCACCTGCTTCGCAAGCGCAAGGTCCCAAGTTTGATCCCCAGTCCAAAAACGACAAGGGGGGGTGTTAATTGCCACTATATCAAAACTATACATATAATCAGTGGACACATAGAGAGATGTTCAGTTTCATAAATCATCAGGGAAATGTAAGTCAAAAGCATGATGAGATACCAGTACACACCACCAGAATGGTTAAAATTAAAGAGAGACCATAATGAGGTGAGGATGTGGAGAAATGTAATCCTATAATAAAACCACTTGGGAAATCAGTGTGATGTTCTTTATAAATGAATCCAAGAGGAATGAAAACTTATGTTTACAAAAAGATTTTACAGAAATGTTCACAGCAGCTTTATTAACAATAGCTCCAAGGGCTGGGGATTTAGCTCAGTGGTTCCACTGCCTGCCTCGCAAAGGCAAGGACCCAAGTTCGATCCCTGGTACCAAAAACAAACAAACAAACAAACAAAAAGCAATAGCTCCAAACTGGGAGCAACCTAGTCAGCAACATGTGAATGGATAAACTGGGGTAACTTAATACAATAGAATAACACTCAGCAATAAAAAAAACATGAACTATGGAGATCAGTAACAACATGGGTAAACTGAGAAGGTAGACACAAAGCAAGCACTTCATGTGGGATTTTACTTATGAAATTCTAGGACAAGCAAAACTAACTGATAGTGACAAAATGCAGATCAGTGGGTGACTAGGGCCAGGACTGGAATGGGGCTGACTGTAAAAGGGTACAAAGGTGCTCTTTGGGATGACATACAAATGTTCTAGATCATGTCTGGGATTATGCCTATTGGATTCTAATGGTACATTTTGAGTGGATATATTTTATTGACATATATTATACCTCAATAAAGATGACCACACAGTTAAAACAAGAAAAAGAAAAGAATGGTCAATAAAAGGAGTTGTGGAAACAACTCTCATGGAGGACATGGCACGTGCATGGCACTATGCTAAGCACTTTTTATGTGGATTAAGTCACTGAATCCTAACAGCAACCTTGAGAGAAGAGATAGGCATCTAGGCTGTGTTACAGAGCCAGTAACTGGTGGAGTCAACTTTTGATGCAGATTTGCGGTATCCCCAAATTTTTATTCATGCTATTTGGAATCTTTTTTCAGAAACATGACACAAACTTACAAACATAAAATATGACTAGAAGACCCAGAAGGGGCATCTGTACATAAAGACCCTAAAGTTTCTTATTACCAACTCAGTGGTGAATAGGCCTGTAGATAGAGCCAGAATGCAAACACAGGTGTCTGACTCTGAATCCTGAGTTTTGCACCACAACCTTCCTTGTTGCTGTGTACAATTTGCCAAGTTAGTAACAGGCACAATTGGGGTTCACAGTGAAGTAGAATAGAAGAATTTATGTCCTTAGACTATTTGTACCACTTATTTATACCATTTAAAGAGTGAGGAAAATAACCTCCCAGAGGTTGTTGTAGTTTGTTCAAATCATACAGCCAACAAACACAAGGATGTTATTGAACTCAGTAAGAACTGAATCCGGAGTTGGCACTTATGTGGACTGCGCTGTGTTTCCTCTTAGCTGGTGAAAGCATGACTATTTCAGGACACTTAACTGAGAATGTGATGCGTTGTTCACCAAAGGAAGCTCCTTTCAAACTCATTTTTGAGGTGTTGAAATCTGAATCAAAACCAGCCTGAGAGAAGTGTAAGTGTGTGTGTGTGCACGCGCACGTGTGTGTGCATCAGCACCAATAATGCCAGCTGCCTTAATGGATTGATAATAAAACTTAGTAGCTTCATACAGTAGAAGTCTATTTAGGATTCACATAAAATCTATTAAAGAGAGGTGGGAATGTGCCTCTGCTCTTAGAAACTGTGAACATCAATGTCATTTCTTTATTTGATTTTTAAAAAATTAATTTTATTGGTACAATTTAAATATACATAATGATCACATTTGTCAAAGGGAATTTGTTTTTTTTAACTATATATCCTTTTATTGGTACATTTTAGGTATACAATATAATGACATTCATCATTGGAAATTTGCACCTTTACATACTCTCTTGGTTTGATTTTTAAAATACATGTTTTATTATATATATATATATATATATAGCAATCACATTTGTCAAAGGGAATTTGTACCTGCACATGTAATATCTTCATTCCTCTTTTTCTCCCAACACCCTCCCCTCCCTTCAATCCCCTCCTTATCTACAAAGCTTTGTTTCCAGTTCCCTTTCCTTTTGTATAGTTTCTTCCTATTTCCCATTATCTATTGAATATTTTGGGGTTTTTTCTTTTTTTCTTTTTTTTAATTAAATTCTTTTATTGGTACATTGTAGGTATACAACACAATTACATTTCTCACTGGGAATTGTACCTTTACATAATGGATCTTGGTTCTTATTTTTTCCCCATTCCTAGCCCTCCCTTCACGCCCTCCACCCTTCCCTATTTACATA